>JASEVX010000002.1:52321047-52493547 GCA_031761405.1 Serripes groenlandicus
TTAATTCCAGGCGACTTCAATTTTCATGTATTAAGCATTTTTTGAATATTTAGATAACTAAAAATTAAAAAAATGCTGATTTCAGGCAAGACAGCTCCTAAAGAGTTGAGACACATGAATCAGTATTGTTTGCAAAAAAACTCAATAAATCATTGACGATGAAAGATTTAATTAAAGAATTCCTACAATTAAAAACTTTTCCATAAATCTAACAAACGATTCCAACTATTTAATTAGGACAAATAAACCTTTAATAGATTTAATCAGCAGGTAATTAACCTTTTCCAACACTAATAAATTTGTAGAGGAAGACTTTGAAAACATCTTCGTGAAGTAAAAAATGGAAAATCTCTACAATAAAGCGATTGATTGATCGGTCCTATAGAAGTGTATTAAGCATTTTTTGAATATTTAGATAACTAAAAATTAAAAAAATGCTGATTTCAGGCAAGACAGCTCCTAAAGAGTTGAGACACATGAATCAGTATTGTTTGCAAAAAACTCAATAAATCATTGACGATGAAAGATTTAATTAAAGAATTCCTACAATTAAAAACTTTTCCATAAATCTAACAAACGATTCCAACTATTTAATTAGGACAAATAAACCTTTAATAGATTTAATCAGCAGGTAATTAACCTTTTCCAACACTAATAAATTTGTAGAGGAAGACTTTAAAAAAAACATCTTCGTGAAGTAAAAAATGGAAAATCTCTACAATAAAGCGATTGATTGATCGGTCCTATAGAAGTTTGTATTTAAGTAAACATCGTTACAAAACATTAACCCTTTCCAACATACAACACATCTGCAGCAGACGAGTCTGAAAATACATCTGCAAAAGTACGGACTATCAATTAGTTAATATATTTGAAAATATTGTGGCAAATGGTTGATTGATTGATTGATTGATTGATTGGGGTTTAACGCCGTTTTTAACAATTTCTCAGTCATATCACGGCGGCCAGTTCACCTACTCATGTGTTTCCTGGTTTTCTCCTACCAGTACTCCACACAACAATCTTCCCAAGCAACTGGCTACGTTTCCACATAGACTTAGCCCATTGGTGGAAGACGCATGTCGCAATGACTTTTGTCAAACGTCGGAAAGAAAGTTGGCCGAGCCGGGATTTGAATTCACAACCCCTGAATTGACAGCCCGCGTCGTTACCGACTGAGCTACCGGGACTCGACTGTGGCAAATGGAGAAATTGGTCATCATGAGCCGTTTTTTTCCGTTTGTCACATTGTTTTCAAAGGTCGTCCGCTACAAATACGTCAGAAAGCGTCTGTAATTGAGAACGGGTTAAGACTATCCTTATTTGACATGAGCCGCGTCACAGGAAAACCGACCTTAGTGACCAAGGAAGAATAACGACTAGACTGAAACTCCGCGCAGTCCCCTGTTCCCCCATCTAGTCGTACACGTATGTTGGAGGACTCTGTAGGACTGAAACTCCGCGCAGTCCCCTGTTCACCCATCTAGTCGTACAAGTATGTTGGAGGACTCTGTAGGACTGAAACTCCGCGCAATTCCCTGTTCCCCCATCAAGTCGTACAAGTACGGCGGAGGCCTCTGTAGGACTAAACGGTGTGTTTGCTTGTTAATATGGTGTTGTACACCGCTTCCAGTATGTCGGAGGTCTCTGTAGAACTATAACGGTGTGTTTGATTGTTGATATGGTGTTGTACATCGCTTCCAGTATATCGGAGGTCTCTGTAGGACTATAACGGTGTGTTTGATTGTTGATATAGTGTTGTACACCGCTTCCAGTATGTCGGATGCCTCTGTAGAACTATAACGGTGTGTTTGCTTGTTGATATGGTATTGTACACCGCTTCCAGTATGTTGGAGGTCTCTGTAGGACTATAACGGTGTGTTTGATTGTTGATATAGTGTTGTACACCGCTTCCAGTATGTCGGATGCCTCTGTAGAACTATAACGGTGTGTTTGCTTGTTGATATGGTGTTGTACACCGCTTCCAGTATGTCGGAGGCCTCTGTAGAACTATAACGGTGTGTTTGCTTGTTGATATGGTGTTGTACACCGCTTCCAGTACGGCGGAGGCCTCTGTAGGACTAAACGGTGTGTTTGCTTGTTGATATGGTGTTGTACACCGCTTCCAGTATGGCGGAGGCCTCTGTAGAACTATAACGGTGTGTTTGTTTGTTGATATGGTGTTGTACACCGCTTCCAGTATGTTGGAGGTCTCTGTAGGACTATAACGATGTGTTTGTTTGTTGATATAGTGTTGTACACCGCTTCCAGTACGGCGGAGGCCTCTGTAGGACTAAACGGTGTGTTTGCTTGTTGATATGGTGTTGTACATCGCTTCCAGTATATCGGAGGTCTCTGTAGGACTATAACGGTGTGTTTGATTGTTGATATAGTGTTGTACACCGCTTCCAGTATGTCGGAGGCCTCTGTAGAACTATAACGGTGTGTTTGCTTGTTGATATGGTGTTGTACACCGCTTCCAGTATGTCGGAGGCCTCTGTAGAACTATAACGGTGTGTTTGCTTGTTGATATGGTGTTGTACATCGCTTCCAGTATGTCGGAGGCCTCTGTAGAACTATAACGGTGTGTTTGATTGTTGATATAGTGTTGTACACCGCTTCCAGTATGTCGGAGGCCTCTGTAGAACTATAACGGTGTGTTTGATTGTTGATATGGTGTTGTACACCGCTTCCAGTATGGCGGAGGCCTCTGTAGGACTGTAACTTCGCGCAGTCCCCTGTTCCCCTATCTAGTCGTACAAGTATGTCGGAGGCCTCTGTAGGACTGTAACTCCTTGCAGTCCCCTGTCCCCCCATTTAGACGTACAAGTATGTTGGAGGCCTCTGTAGGACTAAAACTCCACGCAGTCCATTGTTCCCCCATCTAGTCGTACAACTTTGTCGGAGGCCTCTGTAGGACTGAAACTCCACGCAGTCCCCTGTTCCCCCATCAAGTCGTACAAGTATGTTGGAGGACTCTGTAAGACTGAAATTCCTCGCAGTCCCCTGTTCCCCCATCAAGTCGTACAAGTATGTTGGAGGACTCTGTAGGACTGAAACTCCGCGCAGTTCCCTGTTCCCCCATCAAGTCGTACAAGTACGGCGGAGGCCTCTGTAGGACTAAACGGTGTGTTTGCTTGTTGATATGGTGTTGTACATCGCTTCCAGTATGGCGGAGGCCTCTGTAGAACTATAACGGTGTGTTTGATTGTTGATATAGTGTTGTACACCGCTTCCAGTATGGCGGAGGTCTCTGTAGAACTATAACGGTGTGTTTGATTGTTGATATGGTGTTGTACACCGCTTCCAGTATGTTGGAGGCCTCTGTAGAACTATAACGGTGTGTTTGTTTGTTGATATAGTGTTGTACACCGCTTCCAGTATGGCGGAGGTCTCTGTAGAACTATAACGATGTGTTTGCTTGTTGATATGGTGTTGTACACCGCTTCCAGTATGTCGGAGGCCTCTGTAGAACTATAACGGTGTGTTTGTTTGTTGATATAGTGTTGTACACCGCTTCCAGTATGTCGGAGGCCTCTGTAGAACTATAACGGTGTGTTTGCTTGTTGATATGGTGTTGTACACCGCTTCCAGTATGTCGGAGGTCTCTGTAGAACTATAACGGTGTGTTTGTTTGTTGATATGGTGTTGTACACCGCTTCCAGTATGTCGGAGGCCTCTGTAGAACTATAACGGTGTGTTTGCTTGTTGATATAGTGTTGTACACCGCTTCCAGTATGTCGGAGGCCTCTGTAGAACTATAACGGTGTGTTTGTTTGTTGATATGGTGTTGTACACCGCTTCCAGTATGTCGGAGGCCTCTGTAGAACTATAACGGTGTGTTTGATTGTTGATATGGTGTTGTACACCGCTTCCAGTATGTCGGAGGTCTCTGTAGAACTATAACGGTGTGTTTGATTGTTGATATGGTGTTGTACACCGCTTCCAGTATGTCGGAGGTCTCTGTAGAACTATAACGGTGTGTTTGATTGTTGATATAGTGTTGTACACCGCTTCCAGCAACAGTTCACTTATATCACGGCGTTTTCCGGGTAAGCTCTTTGTTCTATTTTACCGGTATAACTGTATTCCCTTGTTCCCCCATCTAGTCGTACATGTATATCGGAGGTCTCTGTAGGACTGTTACGGTTTGTTTGTTTGTTTGTTTGTTTGTTTGTTTGTTGATATGGTGTTGTACACCGCTTCCAGTTCAGTTATATCACGGCGGTTCCTGTGTAAGCTCTCTGTTCTACATTACCGGTATAACTGGCCCTGCTGGTACATTTATCCTGATACCGGCGAGGCAGACGTATTGCTTAGCCAAACACTCCTGAGCACCAAAAAGGGGAAGCTATTCCTACAATATTCAAAAGTATTTGGCATGATCCGACCGTGGATCGAATCTGCGACCGGGACGGAAACGACGGTGTTAATAGAGTTTTATTTAGGTTGTTTTTCCAACGTTCTTGTGGAAAAAAACGTCGCTGGATTTATTATTGTGTGAGATTTAACGAACAAATATGCAAACAATTGAGATAGTTTAATTTCATTGGGATTTTTCGCCGCTTTCAACATTATTTCAGTTATTTCACACGACGACAGTTCACTTATTCATGATTCCGGGTAAACAAACCAGTACTAGGCTAGGAGATGTGCCTTGCCCAAGGGCACTCAACTATGACCGTCGTGCCGCGACCGGGGATCGAACCGGAGACGCTCGGTTTCAAATCGCCGACGCTTAACATTCGAACATAGATTCCAAACAAAATGCAGGTTTCATTTCATTACCACGATGTTTGAAAATACAGCGTGCATGAAAACGCGATTAAAAAGTCACTGAGAGGGTATAAGTAAATTAACCCTCTTCTACTTGCGGACGCAATTTAACGAATTTGAAGCACTTTTGAAAACAATAATAACAAGTATAAAAGTTGATGTTACTCACCATCAGCAATCTACTTTTATCACAATGATTTCAACTAAATTGAATAATTAAACTTTCATTTAGGGAGATCTGACTTGCTTTCAAAGTCGTCTGTTGCAGATTTTTTTTGTCTGCGGGAAAGGGTTAACGCAGTATGAATATGATCAAATTTGAGGAAACTAAATTATTTCAATACATATACAGATATTTGACCTTGTCCGAGTTTCCTTTTTTTCAAATTTAATTTCCAAATAGAATAACAGGAGCCGACCTTTTGTCAACATACTGCGAAATATATGATTATATGTCTGATTTCTTACTCCCTTTTTTTCAAAATACTCCGACAAATAAATAAATAAAAACATGTTTTATACTTCAATTTATATAGACGCTTCGTGTTGTTTTTTCTTTTCTTTTTGTGTTTTAAGCATTTCCCAAATATAGATTATTTTATTTAAAATAGTATCAAACATTAAAGATATTGCTCAATATAAGCAATTTCTACTTTTTCTACAAGAAAGTTGTATGAAGTAGAAGGGTAAGAGGAGTCCGATATCGGTCTTGTCCTTGAATGGGTACAATAACCGCTATTGATTCAGATAGTTTCGTATGAATCAGCGTTATGAATGACAAATGTTAACCCTTTCCCTAATACAGACGCTTTCTAACGCCACTGCAGCAGACGGCTTTTTGAAAACATAGTCACAAAAGAAGAAATTGCTCAAAACGAGCATTTTTTTCTTTTACCACAATGTTTTCCACTTTTAGTCATAGATTATCTATTAAATTATAGAGATTTTCTATTCTTTGTTCAAAGTCGTCTGCTGCAGAATTGTCGTATGAGGGAATGGGTTAATACGCAGTCAATCTTACACATCAATAAACCCTGTGTCATGACAACCAAACGTCAGATCTGCATGTAGGCCTATTCACAGAATACGTTCAAGACAATTATAATAAATTTAGATCATATTACATGGCTGCATAGGCTGCTCTAAACCCATTCTCACATACAACAAATATGCAGCAGACGACTTTGACAACATTGCGGCAAAAGAAGAAGTTGTTTATTATGGACACATTCATTTTTTTTCACAATATTTTCAAACGTCGTCTGCTGTAGAGACGGCCAGAAAGCGTTCGTATGTGGGAAATGGTTACTATACACTTGTCGCAACCACCAAACGTCGTCTACTGTAAAGACGTCGAAAAACATACGTATATTGGAAAAGGTTAATATACACTTGTCGCAACCACCAAACGTCGTCTGCTGTAAAGACGTCAAAAAACGTACGTATATTGGAAAAGGTTAATATACACTTGTCGCATCTGTAGAGACGTCAGAAAGCGTAAGTATATGGGTAAGGGTTACTATACACTTGTCGCAACCACCAAACGTCGTCTGCTATAAAGACGTCAAAAAACGTACGTATATTGGAAAAGGTTAATATACACTTGTCGCAACCACCAAACGTCGTCTACTGTAAAGACGTCGAAAAACGTACGTATATTGGAAAAGGTTAATATACACTTGTCGCAACCACCAAACGTCGTCTGCTGTAAAGACGTCAAAAAACGTACGTATATTGGAAAAGGTTAATATACACTTGTCGCATCTGTAGAGACGTCAGAAAGCTTAAGTATATGGGTAAGGGTTACTATACACTTGTCGCAACCACCAAACGTCGTCTGCTATAAAGACGTCAAAAAACGTACGTATATTGGAAAAGGTTAATATACACTTGTCGCATCTGCTGTAGAGACGTCAGAAAGCGTAAGTATATGGATATAGGAATAATACACATTTTAAGGGCGTCCGCAGATGTTCACGCCCGAGAAAATGTGTATTTTCGCTATTATTGCAAAAAATATGAGCAAACATCCAACATATAGTCCGCTGTAACGTTCGGTTGTACGATAACCGCCGATGAACATGACGCGATAAGGATTGACACATGTGACGTCATAAAGTAAAACGAGTTATGTTTTATATATCCACGAACCGGTCCTAAATCAAGGTTGCCATCGCTGACTCGAATGGTTTTGGATTATGCTATGCTCTTTAACTGTGAGTCTATTGCATGTTACCGATTATCGAGTTAAAGAAGCTGATGTTATTGTTAACCCAACAATTGCTCCTATTCTAGGGGAGATGGAGCGTCCATGTTTTGTTTACTAACGGTGCCCGGGTAATGCATATGTAAAACATCTAACCGGTCTGAAACGGCACGTACGCGCGAGAATCGCTTTGTTTATACACGTTTTCTCGCCGTTTTCGCCCGGTTTTTGCAATGTTTCTGTATCCCTTAAGCGGGCGTAAAACATAGAGTTTATGCAATAATAAGGGTTACTATACACTTGTCGCAACCACCAAACGTCGTCTGCTGTAAAGACGTCAGAAAGCGTATATATGTGGGAACGGGTTACTGTACACTTGTCGCAACCACCAAACGTCGTCTGCTGTAAAGACGTCAGAAAGCGTATATATGTGAGAATGGGTTACTGTACACTTGTCGCAACCACCAAACGTCGTCTGCTGTAAAGACGTCAGAAAGCGTATATATGTGGGAACGGGTTACTATACACTTGTCGCAACCACCAAACGTCGTCTGCTGTAAACACGTCAGAAAGCGTATATATGTGGGAATGGGTTACTATACACTTGTCGCAACCACCAAACGTCGTCTGCTGTAAACACGTCAGAAAGCGTAAGTATATGGATAAGGGTTACTATACACTTGTCGCAACAACCATTAGGTTGGTTTTCATGTGGTGCGGCTCCATTCGAAACACAGAATTCCTTAGCTTTATGTTATATTCAATATCGGTCAGGTGACGCGGGTGCAAATCAAACACGGGTTCCTTGGTTTTCTTTTCAGACTTGTAGACCCAACCACAAGCTTTTTGTCTAGGCACAATAATTATGTAAATATGTATTTGAATGTACAATTGTTCGGTGCGATCACGCACTAGTTGCATGCTATTACGTTTAACCTTGTCGATGGTGCAATGCGAGGAGAAGATATTATTTGTATAAACTAAATGTAAATACCATTACATTTTTATATTATATACTCAATGATAAAATATAGAAATTTCCCAACTTGAGAAAACCTATATAACATGCTTGTTGTCTACTGAGCAATATCGCCTAGTGTGCGATATAGCTCACTAGCCGGATTTTCGGAACTACTTTTCTACTTTTCCCACTTTTCCCGTATCATGAAAACAATGTTAATTAAACTCTATGTTTTAAACCTATCACAATTACAAACTATTTACTGACATTCTTGTTAAATACAATGGACGATTTACAGTTGTATTCGTTAAAGTATATATGAAACATTCTAAAATGAAAAGTATTTTGCCAATGTGTTAAATATTTCTTTTTTTAATTCTCGACGTATTTGCCATACAATCATACATACTGGGCCTTTATACTTTTTTCTTACCCGATTCAAATTAATTAGGAACCAGCGAATGGAGTTTAATCGTTTCATACGACCGCAATTCCTTTAAGTTGGCTGCAATTAGCAACACTGTTTGTACTTAAATATGTTTTTAAACGGATTTGAAAGCATTATGCTCAGCAATGTCTCCCTTAGAAACTAATGCATGAGGGATCGGGTTTAACTCTGTAATCAAATCCGCTCATATAGGAAAATTAATTGATGCTGATTTATAACCCATTACATTCTGCAGATGCGTTCTGAAGCAGCTGCAATAGGCGGCTTTCGTCCTACTTAGGCCGCGGACTAATAAGATCCAACGTATTCGGCGTATCATCCCGTGTTAACCCTTTTCCTCATACGACAATTATGCAGCGGACGACTTTGAACATATTTTGTCAAAAAATAGAAAATCTCTATAAGTGAATGGATTACCTATGACTTAAAGTGGAAAACATTGTGGCAAAGGGAGAAATTGCACGTTTTGTGCAATTTCTTCTTTTGTCACTATGTTTTCAAAGAGCCGTCTGCTGCAGAGGCGTCAGAAAGCGTCTATATGAAGGAAAGGGTTAACGGAATATTCACTCCGTTATTTAGATGTACGAGCATCTTGTACAAGTGAGAATGTTCTTATGTGTAATCTTATCTTTAACACTTTCCACATATGAGCCGTCCCGCGAGAAAACCTACATCGTGGACTCTGCATAAAGCATCGACCCGGATCATCCTAAGCATGTCGCGCAGGCTAACCCGGACAGACACTTTTTGCCTCCTGTTGAGTTTCTGTTTCATGAATCATTAGTCTATACCTCCATACTCCTGAGACGGAATGTGTCGGCCCGGATTAGCCTGCGCGGACTTTGCAGGCTGGTCTGGGTCGATACATTACGCAGAGTCCATAAGGTTGGTTTTCCCGTGGAACGGCTTATATTTTGTTTAATTGGTGTTTTACGCCATTTTCAACATTAGCTCAGTTATATCACAGCGACAGTTAATTTATTCATGATCCCCGGGTAAACAAAAACCAATACTAGGCTAGAAAATGTGCCCAGCTAAAGAGCACTCCACCATGACCACAGCGCAGCGACTTGGGATCGAACACGAGACACCCGGTTCTAAATCCCAGACGCTATCCACTCGGCCACGGCGGATTCCTCTTCAACGCATATAGACGCATTTTGACGCATATCTGACTTGCTTTCGAAGTCGTCTGTTGCAGATTTTTTTTGTCTGCGGGAAAGGGTTAACGCAGTATGAATATGATCAAATTTGAGGAAACTAAATTATTTCAATACATATACAGATATTTGACCTTGTCCGAGATTCCTTTTTTTCAAATTTAATTTCCAAATGAATAACAGGAGCCGACCTTTTGTCAACATACTGCGAAATATATGATTATATGTCTGATTTCTTACTCCCTTTTTTTCAAAATACTCCGACAAATAAATAAATAAAAACATGTTTTATACTTCAATTTATATAGACGCTTCGTGTTGTTTTTTCTTTTCTTTTTGTGTTTTAAGCATTTCCCAAATATAGATTATTTTATTTAAAATAGTATCAAACATTAAAGATATTGCTCAATATAAGCAATTTCTACTTTTTCTACAAGAAAGTTGTATGAAGTAGAAGGGTAAGAGGAGTCCGATATCGGTCTTGTCCTTGAATGGGTACAATAACCGCTATTGATTCAGATAGTTTCGTATGAATCAGCGTTATGAATGACAAATGTTAACCCTTTCCCTAATACAGACGCTTTCTAACGCCACTGCAGCAGACGGCTTTTTGAAAACATAGTCACAAAAGAAGAAATTGCTCAAAACGAGCATTTTTTTCTTTTACCACAATGTTTTCCACTTTTAGTCATAGATTATCTATTAAATTATAGAGATTTTCTATTCTTTGTTCAAAGTCGTCTGCTGCAGAATTGTCGTATGAGGGAATGGGTTAATACGCAGTCAATCTTACACATCAATAAACCCTGTGTCATGACAACCAAACGTCAGATCTGCATGTAGGCCTATTCACAGAATACGTTCAAGACAATTATAATAAATTTAGATCATATTACATGGCTGCATAGGCTGCTCTAAACCCATTCTCACATACAACAAATATGCAGCAGACGACTTTGACAACATTGCGGCAAAAGAAGAAGTTGTTTATTATGGACACATTCATTTTTTTTCACAATATTTTCAAACGTCGTCTGCTGTAGAGACGGTCAGAAAGCGTTCGTATGTGGGAAATGGTTACTATACACTTGTCGCAACCACCAAACGTCGTCTACTGTAAAGACGTCGAAAAACATACGTATATTGGAAAAGGTTAATATACACTTGTCGCAACCACCAAACGTCGTCTGCTGTAAAGACGTCAAAAAACGTACGTATATTGGAAAAGGTTAATATACACTTGTCGCATCTGTAGAGACGTCAGAAAGCGTAAGTATATGGGTAAGGGTTACTATACACTTGTCGCAACCACCAAACGTCGTCTGCTATAAAGACGTCAAAAAACGTACGTATATTGGAAAAGGTTAATATACACTTGTCGCAACCACCAAACGTCGTCTACTGTAAAGACGTCGAAAAACGTACGTATATTGGAAAAGGTTAATATACACTTGTCGCAACCACCAAACGTCGTCTGCTGTAAAGACGTCAAAAAACGTACGTATATTGGAAAAGGTTAATATACACTTGTCGCATCTGTAGAGACGTCAGAAAGCTTAAGTATATGGGTAAGGGTTACTATACACTTGTCGCAACCACCAAACGTCGTCTGCTATAAAGACGTCAAAAAACGTACGTATATTGGAAAAGGTTAATATACACTTGTCGCATCTGCTGTAGAGACGTCAGAAAGCGTAAGTATATGGATATAGGAATAATACACATTTTAAGGGCGTCCGCAGATGTTCACGCCCGAGAAAATGTGTATTTTCGCTATTATTGCAAAAAATATGAGCAAACATCCAACATATAGTCCGCTGTAACGTTCGGTTGTACGATAACCGCCGATGAACATGACGCGATAAGGATTGACACATGTGACGTCATAAAGTAAAACGAGTTATGTTTTATATATCCACGAACCGGTCCTAAATCAAGGTTGCCATCGCTGACTCGAATGGTTTTGGATTATGCTATGCTCTTTAACTGTGAGTCTATTGCATGTTACCGATTATCGAGTTAAAGAAGCTGATGTTATTGTTAACCCAACAATTGCTCCTATTCTAGGGGAGATGGAGCGTCCATGTTTTGTTTACTAACGGTGCCCGGGTAATGCATATGTAAAACATCTAACCGGTCTGAAACGGCACGTACGCGCGAGAATCGCTTTGTTTATACACGTTTTCTCGCCGTTTTCGCCCGGTTTTTGCAATGTTTCTGTATCCCTTAAGCGGGCGTAAAACATAGAGTTTATGCAATAATAAGGGTTACTATACACTTGTCGCAACCACCAAACGTCGTCTGCTGTAAAGACGTCAGAAAGCGTATATATGTGGGAACGGGTTACTGTACACTTGTCGCAACCACCAAACGTCGTCTGCTGTAAAGACGTCAGAAAGCGTATATATGTGAGAATGGGTTACTGTACACTTGTCGCAACCACCAAACGTCGTCTGCTGTAAAGACGTCAGAAAGCGTATATATGTGGGAACGGGTTACTATACACTTGTCGCAACCACCAAACGTCGTCTGCTGTAAACACGTCAGAAAGCGTATATATGTGGGAATGGGTTACTATACACTTGTCGCAACCACCAAACGTCGTCTGCTGTAAACACGTCAGAAAGCGTAAGTATATGGATAAGGGTTACTATACACTTGTCGCAACAACCATTAGGTTGGTTTTCATGTGGTGCGGCTCCATTCGAAACACAGAATTCCTTAGCTTTATGTTATATTCAATATCGGTCAGGTGACGCGGGTGCAAATCAAACACGGGTTCCTTGGTTTTCTTTTCAGACTTGTAGACCCAACCACAAGCTTTTTGTCTAGGCACAATAATTATGTAAATATGTATTTGAATGTACAATTGTTCGGTGCGATCACGCACTAGTTGCATGCTATTACGTTTAACCTTGTCGATGGTGCAATGCGAGGAGAAGATATTATTTGTATAAACTAAATGTAAATACCATTACATTTTTATATTATATACTCAATGATAAAATATAGAAATTTCCCAACTTGAGAAAACCTATATAACATGCTTGTTGTCTACTGAGCAATATCGCCTAGTGTGCGATATAGCTCACTAGCCGGATTTTCGGAACTACTTTTCTACTTTTCCCACTTTTCCCGTATCATGAAAACAATGTTAATTAAACTCTATGTTTTAAACCTATCACAATTACAAACTATTTACTGACATTCTTGTTAAATACAATGGACGATTTACAGTTGTATTCGTTAAAGTATATATGAAACATTCTAAAATGAAAAGTATTTTGCCAATGTGTTAAATATTTCTTTTTTTAATTCTCGACGTATTTGCCATACAATCATACATACTGAGCCTTTATACTTTTTTCTTACCCGATTCAAATTAATTAGGAACCAGCGAATGGAGTTTAATCGTTTCATACGACCGCAAATCCTTTAAGTTGGCTGCAATTAGCAACACTGTTTGTACTTAAATATGTTTTTAAACGGATTTGAAAGCATTATGCTCAGCAATGTCTCCCTTAGAAACTAATGCATGAGGGATCGGGTTTAACTCTGTAATCAAATCCGCTCATATAGGAAAATTAATTGATGCTGATTTATAACCCATTACATTCTGCAGATGCGTTCTGAAGCAGCTGCAACAGGCGGCTTTCGTCCTACTTAGGCCGCGGACTAATAAGATCCAACGTATTCGGCGTATCATCCCGTGTTAACCCTTTTCCTCATACGACAATTATGCAGCGGACGACTTTGAACATATTTTGTCAAAAAATAGAAAATCTCTATAAGTGAATGGATTACCTATGACTTAAAGTGGAAAACATTGTGGCAAAGGGAGAAATTGCACGTTTTGTGCAATTTCTTCTTTTGTCACTATGTTTTCAAAGAGCCGTCTGCTGCAGAGGCGTCAGAAAGCGTCTATATGAAGGAAAGGGTTAACGGAATATTCACTCCGTTATTTAGATGTACGAGCATCTTGTACGAGTGAGAATGTTCTTATGTGTAATCTTATCTTTAACACTTTCCACATATGAGCCGTCCCGCGAGAAAACCAACATCGTGGACTCTGCATAAAGCATCGACCCGGATCATCCTAAGCATGTCGCGCAGGCTAACCCGGACAGACACTTTTTGCCTCCTGTTGAGTTTCTGTTTCATGAATCATTAGTCTATACCTCCATACTCCTGAGACGGAATGTGTCGGCCCGGATTAGCCTGCGCGGACTTCGCAGGCTGGTCTGGGTCGATACATTACGCAGAGTCCATAAGGTTGGTTTTCCCGTGGAACGGCTTATATTTTGTTTAATTGGTGTTTTACGCCATTTTCAACATTAGCTCAGTTATATCACAGCGACAGTTAATTTATTCATGATCCCCGGGTAAACAAAAACCAATACTAGGCTAGAAAATGTGCCCAGCTAAAGAGCACTCCACCATGACCACAGCGCAGCGACTTGGGATCGAACACGAGACACCCGGTTCTAAATCCCAGACGCTATCCACTCGGCCACGGCGGATTCCTCTTCAACGCATATAGACGCATTTTGACGCATCTGGAGCAGACGACTTATGAAAACACCATAAGCAGCAATTTCTAATTTTGCCACCATATTGTTCAACGGGTATTCAATTATTATACTTTAATTTGTATTCGGTTTTTTTGACTAAATGTCTTCAACGCTGCCTGCTGCAGATATGTTGCTTGGGGGAAAGTGTTAATAAGTGTTACATTCATTTATAGAGATTTCTATACATTGCAGGTTTCTTTCAATTGGGTAAGGCTTTTATAACATGTTAATGTTAAATACAAAGCGATATGGTTGTCATGCGACGTGGCCTACATAGTTTACTCTATTTAATGTAAATAAAGCTATTTCAAAGAAGGATAAATATAGAATTGATATATATTTTGATGATCTCACATCCAAATACCTTTAAATTGACAATGTATCTCAAGGTTATAGCTGAGCGGTGGCACGGGAATAAAGTTCGGTTTTTATTTGTCGTGTCGCCTGTCTGTTAGCAGGAACAGACACATATATGAGACGGTTCATGGGAAAAGGTACACATTTGCATTTTTGAACAGTGAAGGTTCAGATCAGCGTGTTTACATACTCTGTCTTACAAGAATATATGCATCTATCATCTATTGATGAATCTATCAAGACTGACGCACCTAACACATCCGACTTTTCTTATCCCTTTTACCAATTTATACATAGCCTACACATAGCCTACACCTAGCCTACACATATCCTACACCTAGCCTACACATAGCCCACACCTAGCCTACATCTAGCCTACACATATCCTACACATAGCCTACATCTAGCCTACACCTAGCCTACACATATCCTACACATAGCCTACACATATCCTACACATAGCCTACACATAGCCTACATATAGACTACACATAGGCTACACATAGCCTACACATAGCCTACACCTAATTTGTAGCCGGCGATTTTTAAAGCATATAGTCAAAAATATAGAAAATATGTATTTATACAAAGTGTATTTAAAACATTTGTTGACCAGAGTTGCAAACATTGTGGCAAAATGAGACATTTGCTCTGTATGAGCATTTTCTTCTTTAGCTACAATGATTTCAAAAGTCGTCTGCTATAGAGGCACCAGAAAACGTATGTATTAATGTGGGAAGGGGGGGTTAACTGGATGAGCAGATGAGCCCCGTCTTGCGATCCAGGGGTCTGGTATGCATCTCCGGCTTGGCATCACTTGACATCCTATTTGCGTACATTTTGTAGAGTTTTATTCGTTTGTGTTTTGTCTTTTATTCATTTAGGGTATTGTTTATAACATATATAATCCGCCATGGTCGAGTGGTTACCGTCGGGGATTTGAAACCGGGCTTCCCAGGTTCGTTCCCTAGTTCCGGTACGACGGTCATGATGAATGCCCTTGGGCAAATTATATTTCCCAGCTTCGTACTGGTGTGTTTACCAAGGGATCTGTCGCCGTGATATAGTTTAAATACTGTTGAAAACGGCGTAAAACCCGAATAAAACATACATGTGTACAGTGAAGCTTCCGGTGAGATAGTGCGTATGTGAGCGCTCATCTGAGGCATTCCTGTACCAAAATGCAATTTAACACCAATCCGCCGGTCACACGCTCGAGTCTTTTCGTATATAATTTCGACCGCATCGGTGATGTCAATATAGAGCGTCCGGATGGGGTGCGGGACGTCGTAGATTCGATCCCCGGCCGTGACCTGTCAGGGTAGTGATGGCTGCCTCCTTCGCGCTCAGGGTAGCGGGGTGAGCATTATGACTGATTGGGTGCGGGACGTCGTAGATTCGATCCCCGGCCGTGACCTGTCAGGATAGTGATGGCTGCCTCCTTTGCGCTCAAGGTAGCGGGGTGAGCATTATGACTGATTGGGTGCGGGACGTCGTAGATTCGATCCCCGGCCGTGACCTGTCAGGATAATGATGGCTGCCTCCTTTGCGCTCAGGGTAGCGGGGTGAGCATTATGACTGATTGGGTGCGGGACGTCGTAGATTCGATCCCCGGCTGTGACCTGTCAGGGTAGTGATGGCTGCCTCCTTTGCGCTCAAGGTAGCGGGGTGAGCATTATGACTGATTGGCCGATGTCAGGATAAATGAACCTGTAGTACAGGTAACTAACCACGGACACGCCGTGATATAGCATAAACAAATGTTGAAAACGGCGTAAAACACCATTCAATCAATTGTTTATAATTGCTAGCGGAACGTGCTTGTGATTTGACGGTATAACGATCGTTGTCAATGGTGAAACATTGATAAATAATTATATACATGTACATAAAAAAATAAATAAAGGATCTCTTCCGCGCCATAGATTAATACATTGTCAACTAGTTTCCATCCAAGAGGACAAACATATATAAAGTTAAAATTCGTCCCGTTTACTTCGTGGAATTTACATACATTCACTCAAAAAAACATTAAATCTGCTATTGCTCCTTTTGAAGTGTGCCTACTTGTGTTAATCGTCGTTTACCTTGACATTCCATTATTTATAAAACATATTTATCCATCGAATCTAATGCGTATTATTTTTGTTCTACGAAAAAAAGACGGGGTTTCCCATTTCTTAATCCTTTCCCACCTGCAACAAATATACAGAAGACGATTTACAAAATATCTAAACAAAAAACTGAAAGGAGTATAGTTATTGAATAGTTTTGAAAACATTGTGGTACAAAGGAAATATTACTCTTACGAGCAATTTCTCTTTATGTAACAATATTTACAAAGGTCGTCTGCTTCAGTAGGTCAACACTCGTCTGATTGTGGGGAAGGGTTATTCTGCAGCAGACGAATTTGAACATATTTTGTCAAAAAACGGAAAATCTCTATAATTGAATGGATAACCTATGACTAAAAGTGGAAAACATTGTGGCGAAAGGAGTAATTGCTCCTTTTGAACAATTTCTTCTTTTGTCACTATGTTTTCAAAAATCCGTCTGCTGCAGAGGCGTCAGAAAGCGTCTATATGAGGAAAATTGTTAAAAGGACAATGTCATACTGTCCTTCCAGTGTACGTATTCAGTGAATATTGGCGTCGTCACAGAAGGCAGTGAAGTTTTAACTGATTAATGTCATTCAAGCTATTTAAGCCGAGCCCCGGTAGCTCAGTCGGTATCGACTTGAGCTGTCAATCCAGGGGTTGTGATTTCGAACCCCAGTTCGGTCAACATTCTTTCCTACGTTTGAAAAAAGTCACTGTGACAAGCGTCATTCGTCTTCGACCAATGGGCTAACAGTCTATGTGGAAAAGCAGCCAGTTGCTTAGGAAGAATGTTGTGTGGAATACTGGTGCAAGAAAGTCAGGAAACACGTGAGTAGGTAAACTGGTCGCCGTGATATGACTGAATTTTTGAAAACGGCGTTAAACCCCAATCAATTAATCAAAGTCATTCAAGTGTCGTCTGCTTTTAATAAAGCAACATCTAGAAAAACATTATGTTTGCATTGTATTTCTATATGTCACATATCTTATAGTAGTGTCTGTAGTCTACTTGTAAATGAAGGTGGTGAGGCTTATGTCTCATACCCAGGAGTGAATTGTTTGCCAACATGCAAGTGGTTGAATCATAGAGGTGTGGGCTACCCAGTGTGTTCTGTTAACACATATCATTGCGTTGGGTTGCTTTTACAAGGCGATACATAATGGTCTAGGAGGTTACCCAGTGGGTCCTTTTAGCACCTAGCATTGCGTTGGGTTGCGTTGCAAGGAGATAACTAATGGTCAATAAGGTTGTCCAGTGTGTTCTGGTAACACCTAGTATTGCGTTGGGTTGCGTTGCAAGGGGGTAAATAATGGTCAATAAGATTGTCCAGTGTGTTCTGGTAGCACATAGTATTGCGTTGCGTTGCAAGGAGATACATAATGGTCAATGACGTTGTCCAGTGTGTCCTGGTAACACATAGCATGGCATTGGTTGCTTTGCAAGGGGATAAATAATGGTCAATAAGGTTGTCCAGTGTGTCCTGGTAACACCTAGTATTGCGTTTGGTTGTGTTGTAAGGGGATCAATAATGGTCAATAAGGTTGTCCAGTGTGTCCTGATAACACCTAGTATTGCGCTGGGTTGTGTTGCAAGGGGATGAATAATGGTCACTAAGGTTGTCCAGTGTGTCTTGGTAACACATAGCATGGCGTTGGTTGCTTTGCAAGGGGATAACTAATGGTCCATAAGGTTGTCCAGTGTGTTCTGGTAACAACTAGTATTGCGTTGGGTAGCGTTGCACGGGTATAATTAATGGTCAATAAGGTTGTCCAGTGTGTCCTGGTAACACCTAGTATTGCGTTGGGTTGCGTTGGGTTGCGTTGGGTTGCGTTGCACGGGGATAATTAATGGTCAATAATGTTGTCCAGTGTGTCCTGGTAACACCTAGTATTGCGTTGGGTTGCGTTGGGTTGCGTTGGGTTGCGTTGCACGGGGATAAATAATGGTCAATAATGTTGTCCAGTGTGTCCTGGTAACACCTTGTATTGCGTTGGGTTGTGTTGCAAGGGGATACATAATGATCAATAAGGTGTCAACTGGTTACACCTAGGATGGCGTTGGTTGCGTTGCAAGGGGATAACTAATGGTAAATAAGGTTGTCCAGTACGTTCTGTTAACACCTATCATTGCGCTGGGTTGCGTTACAAGGGGATAAATAATTGTCAATAAGGTTGTCCAGTGTGTCCTGATAATACATATCATTGCGTTGGTTTAGTTACAAGGAGATACCTAATGGTCTAGGATGTTGTCCTGTGTGTTCTGGTAACCCCTAGTAATGCGCTGGTTGTGTTGCAAGGGGATAGATAATGGTACATAAGGTTGTCCAACGTGTTTTGGTAACAACTAGTATTGCGTTGGATTGCGTTGCAAGGGGTTTAATAATGGTCAATAAGGTTGTCCAGTGTGTCCTGGTTACACCTTGTATAACGTTTGTTGCGTTGCAAATGGATAAATAATGATCTATGATGGTCTTGTCAATCGGAAGGCTGATCCTGAAACAGAGCTGAAAGCATTGACGGTGTCACATTCAACAGTTTCATCAAAAGACTTCTGCTGTACATGACTTCTGCTGTTAATGACTTCTGCTGTAAATGCCGTCTGCTGTAGATGACGTCTTTTGTAAGTGACGTCTTCTCTAAATGACGTCTCATGCCTCATACGGGCAATGGTTGACAGTCTATGGCGGATTACTTTTAGATTGAATCCTTTTTCCCTCATTCATTAAACTTGCAGTAGACAGCATTAAAAAATATCTGGCCTGGCAGATAGAACATCTCTATGAATTAAAAGTATTATCATTGATAAGAGTTGAAAACACTGAGGCAAAAGGAAACATTGCTCATCGTGAGGAATTTCTTCTTTTGCAAAAATATTTTCAAATGTTGTAGGCTGCAGATACGTGAACAATGCTTCTGCACTTGAGAAAGGGTTAAATAATTGTGGTGTCGTTGTTCCTGCGGGCAAATGTCAAACTTTGGTTACCGCTAATGGACATTCTTTAGACTTAACTGATTATTAACACATTTCACAGAATGGTATTTCATATAGACAGGAAACATGGGGTTAATTGGATCAACGTCAATGTTTTTATTTCTAAAAATAGATCACATGTGTTATCCGTCAACGATTGAGACTTGGGATGTATTTGATATTACTTAACTCTTTCCTTCTTGTATACGCATTTTGACGCAATATCAATAGTCGTTTGCTGCATATTTGTTGTATGTTGGAAAGGGTTAACCCAATAAGCGCATGGTTGTGTGTTGGTCAACGGCTCTCCTGAAATCTGCATTGTTTGCAAATAGGACATTAAATTTTACCAATTTGCCTATTGGACCAAAAATGGAGTAGTCAAAATTCATCATGGAAGAGTGGACTTTGTGAAATTCGGCAGTGAAAGAGATATACATGTACACATAAACTATCTGTACCCAAATACCCGATAAATTTGATATATTCATCCTTCACTATTTGGCGCTGTAATTTGCTGTACGAAATGTTTGATATAATCATCCTTCACTACTTGGTGCTGTAATTTGCGGTACGAAATGTTTGATATAATCATCCTTCACTATTTGGTGCTGTAATTTGTGGTACGAAATGTTTGATATATTCATCCTTCACTATTTGGCGCTGTAATTTGCTGTACGAAATGTTTGATATAATCATCCTTCACTATTTGGTGCTGTAATTTGTGGTACGAAATGTTTGATATATTCATCCTTCACTATTTGGCGCTGTAATTTGTGGTACGAAATGTTTGATATATTCATCCTTCACTATTTGGCGCTGTAATTTGTGGTACGAAATGTTTGATACATTCATCCTTCACTATTTGGCGCTGTAATTTGTGGTACGAAATGTTTGATATAATCATCCTTCACTATTTGGCGCTGTAATTTGTGGTAAGAAAAGTTTGATATATTCATCCTTCACTATTTGGTGCTGTAATTTGCTGTACGAAATGTTTGATATATTCATCCTTCACTATTTGGTGCTGTAATTTGTGGTACGAAATGTTTGATATATTCATCCTTCATTATTTGGCGCTGTAATTTGTGGTACGAAATGTTTGATATATTCATCCTTCACTATTTGGCGCTGTAATTTGTGGTACGAAATGTTTGATACATTCATCCTTCACTATTTGGCGCTGTAATTTGTGGTACGAAATGTTTGATATAATCATCCTTCACTATTTGGCGCTGTAATTTGTGGTAAGAAAAGTTTGATATATTCATCCTTCACTATTTGGTGCTGTAATTTGTGGTACGAAATGTTTGATATATTCATCCTTCACTATTTGGTGCTGTAATTTGTGGTACGAAATGTTTGATATATTCATCCTTCACTATTTGGCGCTGTAATTTGTGGTACGAAATGTTTGATATATTCATCCTTCACTATTTGGCGCTGTAATTTGCGGTACGAAATGTTTGATATATTCATCCTTCACTATTTGGCGCTGTAATTTGTGGTACGAAATGTTTGATACATTCATCCTTCACTATTTGGCGCTGTAATTTGTGGTACGAAATGTTTGATATAATCATCCTTCACTATTTGGCGCTGTAATTTGTGGTAAGAAAAGTTTGATATATTCATCCTTCACTATTTGGTGCTGTAATTTGCTGTACGAAATGTTTGATATATTCATCCTTCACTATTTGGTGCTGTAATTTGTGGTACGAAATGTTTGATATATTCATCCTTCATTATTTGGCGCTGTAATTTGTGGTACGGAATGTTTGATATATTCATCCTTCACTATTTGGTGCTGTAATTTGTGGTACGAAATGTTTGATATAATCATCCTTCACTATTTGGTGCTGTAATTTGTGGTACGGAATGTTTGATATATTCATCCTTCACTATTTGGTGCAGTAATTTGCGGTACGAAATGTTTGATATATTCATCCTTCACTATTTGGTGCTGTAATTTGTAGTACGGAATGTTTGATATATTTATCCTTCACTATTTGGCGCTGTAATTTGTGGTACGAAATGTTTGATATATTCATCCTTCACTATTTGGTGCTGTAATTTGTGGTACGGAATGTTTGATATATTCATCCTTCACTATTTGGCGCTGTAATTTGTGGTACGAAATGTTTGATATATTCATCCTTCACTATTTGGTGCTGTAATTTGTGGTACGAAATGTTTGATATTTTCATCCTTCACTATTTGGTGCAGTAATTTGCGGTACGAAATGTTTGATATATTCATCCTTCACTATTTGGCGCTGTAATTTGTGGTACGAAATGTTTGATATATTCATCCTTCACTATTTGGCGCTGTAATTTGTGGTACGAAATGTTTGATACATTCATCCTTCACTATTTGGCGCTGTAATTTGTGGTACGAAATGTTTGATACATTCATCCTTCACTATTTGGCGCTGTAATTTGTGGTACGAAATGTTTGATATAATCATCCTTCACTATTTGGCGCTGTAATTTGTGGTAAGAAAAGTTTGATATATTCATCCTTCACTATTTGGTGCTGTAATTTGTGGTACGAAATGTTTGATATATTCATCCTTCACTATTTGGCGCTGTAATTTGTGGTACGAAATGTTTGATATAATCATCCTTCACTATTTGGCGCTGTAATTTGTGGTAAGAAAAGTTTGATATATTCATCCTTCACTATTTGGTGCTGTAATTTGTGGTACGAAATGTTTGATATATTCATCCTTCACTATTTGGCGCTGTAATTTGTGGTAGGAAATGTTTGATATATTCATCCTTCACTATTTGGCGCTGTAATTTGCTGTACGTAATGTTTGATATATTCATCCTTCACTATTTGGCGCTGTAATTTGCGGTACGAAATGCTTGATATAACTATCCTTCACTATTTGGTGCTGTAATTTGGGGTACGAAATGTTTGATATATTCATCCGTCACTATTTAGCGCTGTAATTTGCTGTACGTATTGTTTAATATATTCATCCTTCACTATTTGGCGCTGTAATTTGCGGTACGAAATGTTTGATATAATCATCCTTCACTATTTGGTGCTGTAATTTGTGGTACGGAATGTTTGATATATTCATCCTTCACTATTTGGTGCTGTAATTTGGGGTACGAAATGTTTGATATATTCATCCTTCACTATTTGGCGCTGTAATTTGCTGTACGAAATGTTTGATATAATCATACTTCACTATTTGGCGCTGTAATTTGCGGTACGAAATGTTTGCGTTTCTTTGTTCAGTGTTTTGATTTGACGATGTCTTCAATTTACGGCAATACCAATAAAAGTTATGGAGAGTACACCCGGTGATTAATATATGGCGGTATTTAGATTTGGCGGTTTCAATTAGTACCGTCGATACAGCCACACACACAAAAACACACGCAAAAGATAATCAAAGCGCTGAAGGCACTACATTTCTTTGGGTACACCTACCTGTACACTTATTGAGTTTCCATGATATATTACATTAACATATATGTATGCATTGTGATGAAAATGGTTGGAAACCATATACAATTAGGTGGAAGTTTAAACAGCACTAAGTAAAAACTCATGCCAATGCCAAATTCATCAGTGTATATAAAAACAAGAGGGCCATGATGGCCCTATATCGCTCACCTGGTTTAATAGAACTTCAAGTTTTCAGAGCTTTTACCCTTTACATAATAAGGAATGTAAGCTCAGCACGCAAAAGCTGTGCTTTATGAAGTAAAGAAACTATTAGTTTCCCTCTTTCTTACATACAAATAATATTTAAGATTCTATCAGTTTTGTCAAGTGAAAACATTACCCAATAAACTGTCAATCAAACAGACAAGATTACTTCAGCAGATGACAATAAGAAAGTATCTGTGATGTGGCATCTGATCTTTTTCAAATCAAAACATCTCATGCTCAGACTAATATTGGTGGTAATAAACCATATAGTGAGTCGATCAATTCTTAACACATAAACACAGAGAATGAATTCACCAATCTTTTATATTTTTATTATTATTTTTAAATATTACTTTTGGGAAACAGGCTGAATACATGTATCACCATTACTCATTATAATAAGGTGACAGTCTAAAACACTGACAAATTAAGTAGACCCAGATCAGAAAGCAATACTCCTCTAAAATGGGTATGCATACTGTACCAATTTCAGTTCATACTACTTGTGTCAACACATTTTAAAATGCATGCATCAACCTTGAACAATAAATTGGGTTTCATGCCATTTCAACAGTATATGGGTTATATCTAAGTATAACTGTGCTTATACATACTACAATTAAATTAGTATTGCTAAGAAATGTGCAGTACACTATGACCTGCTGTGGACAGAAATCCAGACTGCCTTTTCAAAGAGCAATGCAACAGTTCTAGTTATTCACACATGCGAATAATTAGAACTGCTGCATGGCTGTTTCCTTATTGCGCTATTAAAATGTGTTTACTTTTCATAACAAGAGGTTCATGATGGCCCTATATTGCTCACCTGATTAATTAGATTGTTAATGTGTTTAAAACAACCATGTTTTTTAAGAAACATTTGTGCCAAATTTTAACAGTTTACAATTTACATATAAGAACAAGAGGCCCATGAGGGCCTTTGGTCAAAAGGAAACAAGCTCTCATGCATACATAGATACTGCATAAGTTTGGTAATCATTGGAATGAATGTATATTGTTTTATGGCGCATAGACAGCTAAGGTCATTTAGCGCACAATTAAATTTTATTATTCATGATCCCTGGATAAACAAATCAGTACTAGGTTAGAAAATGTGCCTTGCCCAAGGGCACTCCACTATGACCGAATTGCCGCAACTGGGGATCGAACCAGGGACACCCTGTTTCGAAATCCTCGACGCTGACCACTCGAGCACAGCAAATTCCTAGTAATCATTGGAACGTAAATGATGACTATCATGTTCACAAGGTCAATTATAGCAATTCAGCCAATTTAAAGGGTCATAATCCTGACATGCATAAATGGTTTTCGAAAGGAACCAAGCTCTCACAGATATCTAGCTACTGAATAAGTTTGGTAAGCACCAGGTGATAAATAATGATTTATTGTGCTCACAAGGTCAATTATAACTATTTTCCTGATTTTAAAGGGCCATAGTCGTGTCATGCATAAACATATCTGGCTGATCTCCGAAAGTAGCCGAGCTGTCACAGATATCTAGCTATTGAATAAGTTTGATAAACATAAGATAATGAATGAAGCTTTTATCGCGTTCACAAGGTCAATTATAACAATCTTGCCAATTTTAAAGGGCCATAATCCAGTTGTGCATTGATGGACCTGACTGGTTTACGAAAGGAACCGAGCTCTGGATAAGTTTGATATAAATCTGATTAAAATAAGAGTTTATCGTGTTATTAAGAAATTGTGGACGTATGGCAGACAAAGTGTGATTACAATATCTCACCTTGTCACTATGTGACAGGTGAGCAGATAAACGCATCAGAGAAATGAATAACAGATCTGCCAAAGCAAAAATAATTGTATCATTATATATCTATTGACCACTTGAAAACATCAATAACTCTTTACGATAAACATCAATCTGAGCATGCATATTATCTGATCAATCAGATCAAATTGCACAAAGGTGGAGGTTTGTCTGAATGTATTCTAGTCTCAAAGACCTTTGTTTCTGTTACAGAATGACACTCAACTATGCTACTTAAACTGTTTCATTGTGTGCTTATAGAAATACAGCAAACAGTGTTTATACACATATCCATTTACATCAAAATTTAAGACCAAGATTAGTAAAACATGCAGGTTTACAACATAGGAGCAAGTTTTAGTGTTACTCAAAATGAACATTTGTTTTCAAAGTGACTCTAAATGTTCATTTTTATAGCATTGCAAGCTTTGTTGTAACATTTTGAAAGTTGAATTGTAGAACAGTTAACAAGAGGGCCAAGATGGCCCTAAATCATGCACTCTTAGTGATAGTAAATTAGCAACAAATATTTAACTGCAAATATCTGTGAAAATTTGAACAGGAGCTCATGTATATGATATTGCAAGGAATGGACACTCTGTTAAAGAAATAGCTTATCAGTAAAGGTCATTTGTTTCTTGAAATGTAACAAGTTTTGTCGTTTTGTACCTTTCCTAATGCCACATTGCTGCCCTGTTTGTCAACAAAATCAATAAGGCTTCAACAGATTTTGTAAGAGGATCACTTTAAGAACATTACTGCCAAAATATCTTGGAATCTGACCAATGAACTTTATTGAGGAAAAGGTTTTGAAAGTTTGGGTACTTTTCTCAATTTCTGATGATGCAGCAATCAAAGTTCTACACATAATGCCTACACAGATTGTAAGTTTTTGAAGAGATTGAAAAACACCCATCAAAGAAAAATTCCTATAAAGTTACCTTGAAATTGGTAGAGTGGAATGGTAGGGGTTGTCATTTGTAGGTAAAGGTTCAATTTACCCCTTTTGTAATGACGCATGGTTGCTATGATTTTGTAACCAATCACAACAGCTTGAACAAATTCAAAAACTGTATTATGGTAAACAATTTTTGTTATCTAAGGACACGTTGTTCAATAAAAATTATTATAAGCAACATGTCAAAGTCCATACAGCAAACTTAAAACAAACGTACCATGTTTCGGTTATAATTTGGATTTACACCATTTCAACAGTATTTCAGTTATATACCGAAACCATTTAACTTAACCCTTTACCACTGCAACAATTTTGCGGCAGATTGACTTTGAACATTATTTAAAAAATATCTCTATCATTGCATCAGAATGGATAAACTATTACTTAAAGTGGAAAACATTGTGATGAAAGGATAACTTGCTTGTTTTGAAATATATGTTTGCAAGTGTTTATGAAGGTCACGTTATCGTTACTTTTAGTAAATTAATACAGTGATTGTATTAAGTAGTAAATCGTATTCGTTTTGTTTGTGCAAGTATTGAATTTGAGAATGAATTCTCCTTTAGGCATTCAGAAAAATTAATATAGTCTCTTTCATCACAACATAATGTCTACAATTTATCACAGTTATTAAATTTAGATGGTTCAATGTTTTTAATAAATATCACTGGCGATGCTTTAGTATCTGATTTGGCTCTTGTATGATTCAATAAGGAAGTTAGCGATTGATTTAGAGTCAATATTTCTCATCATTGTTTTTAGAGTGTTGTTATCACTGTCCTGCCCTAAGATGTCACCAAAATGTTTATGTCGTAGTTCCTTGTAGCCTAGGCACGACACAAGGAAGTGTGTCTTGTCTTACGTGTCCTTGGTTACAGGTTCTTCTATCTAGTGGTACTCGGGTCTCCTGTATCACTCCAATTCTATGGATAGTGGGAAAACACAGCATCTGAATCACACCAATGCGGATCTTTGTTTTATTGACAATTGTCTATCTACATATTGCTCAGTTTTAAAGCAGTCTTTGAACAGTTTATACGTCTGCAGCTTTCGCGATTGATGTAACCCATCTCTCCAGGTTGTTTCATACTAAGGTTCAAACACTTAATTATGTATTCACGCGACACATCTTTTATGGTATAAACATCAAAAAGGTTTATGAGGTAGTTGTCCTCCAGTATTTGCTTAACGTCTGCCACGTGTCCCCTGAAAGCGTTGTTTTGCCTTTATCCCAGACAAAACGCAATGTGCAACGCGTGAAACAGGTAAGCAAGATAGTCTATGCCAAAGACAAATTATATCAGTGTCTTCTGTAGAGTGGGCTATTAAGTCCTGTTTCACCGTCCAGGGCAATAAAAGAAGTTTGCTTTCGATGCCCAGAAATGTTTGTATAGCCATGTGTTGGAGTTTGTTCATGTCGTCACAGTTTTTAAATCCCCAAACACCAGCTGTGTAGGGAAACAATTGGAACAGTTTGATTGTTTACAGCCTTCAGATCCAATGGACCACAATTTTCTGACTTTGGCTATGATAGCTCCATCCGATCCATCCTTCTGGGAACTTCTGTCACATTGGAAATTTATAAATGATGTGTTACAGCACTGGAAAATAAAACAAAAGGTTAATAAATTAAATCTTCAAGATACTTTTTCGCCTTTTTACCCAATTGTGTGAAATTCAACAGGCGACTCATAAAATATTAATGACTATATAGCATTTCCCGACTCCGATTAGCGTAACTTAGGCCTCAATGATAAAGGGGAAAGCAGCTGGGTTTTTTAACTACAATACGTGTGTCCAGGCACGTAGCTGCTGTTACGTCAAAAAGCACAAGCTTGTACATTATTTTCTTGATTCTACTTTTCTTCATATCAATAATTAATTCATTAAAGCACATGCATGATTTCTGTATAGCGGCTTGCAAATCCTATTCGGTCCAGCTACGCGCCTGGTGTCAGAGAGTTTTTTAATGTTATAGTAATATACTTAAAAACCTGTTAACTGAATGAAAAATTTAACTCTTTGGAAAATCAGTAACAATAACACGAGTCAACACACATTTTAAAACAAAAATTGCATCACACATCAATTAAATATCCTTTCCCAGATACAAAAGAAAGACGACTTTATTGAGGTGTTATTAAGGCATATTTCTATAAATGAAAGTTATTGAAAGGAGTTTGTAACACTTTAACGAAAGTAGAAATAGCTGTCAAAATGAGTACAAAATAACTAGGGTACGAAGATAACTTTGTTTCAAATAAACAACATGGCAGATTGACAGTTCAATTGAACAATCACATTTTTTTATAAAAGCAAAACACAGAAATAATACTTACAGAGAGGCTATGCAACTTATTTCAAAACACCGAAATTGCATATAAAAGGAAAAACGAAAACATAACAGGTTTGCACGCTCGGGATACGTGGGAAATACCGGAATACATTGAAATATACCGAAATATACTGAATATATACCGAAATACTCTGAATTACACTCGTGTAGGAATGACAGACGTTTCTCCCCCAAACCGTTTCCTCCCAAGACGTTTCCTCCCAAGACGTTTCCCCCCCAAAATTGGGGTGGAAACGTCTGCAGTAGCATTATATATATAGAAAATGAGAGGGGTCACTACACCTTATAGTAGTCTAGATAAACAAGTATGAATAGTTTTATATATTTAGTTAAAATGTAATAACACTTTGTTAAGGGTTTTGAATAAAAAATAATTTTCTTTAATGATGTTACTTAAATGTTGCTAAATCATATATAAAGGTAATTAGTATGTTTGCATTTAAAGTATGTTTGATGTTGTTTTTTTCAATGATCTTGATTTCATTGTTAAATATAATTAGGTGTTGCTTAAATGTTTGACAATCAGTGAATAACATTGTGTTGTTTGAAGGTTCAATATTTTCTTTGATGTTCTCTGAACTGGGGACTGCTAATTATTAATTGTAGTCTGTAACTTTGTTGTTTTGTTTTCATTTAGATATAAATATTTTAATTGGGATAATAGTTGTTTTGAGTAATATGTAATAAAGTATATAAACCAAAGAAATTAATGCAGTTTTATGCTTTCATGAATTAATTGCTGTTAAAATAGAGTTTCATAAATTTCATATAGTTGTTCATTTGTGATTATTTGGATATACTATTTAGATATACTATTTATAAATGCCAGATCAGTGTATTGTGTGTGCTGAGGACGTACGTCCAAGGCAACATGGAATCATGTGTGATTCTTGCCAACTTCGGCAACATAGATTAAGAACCTGTGGAACAGGTAAGAGATTTTTTTATATTTTATTTTATGATAAGTCAGTTATGGGTGCTTTTCAAAATAATGAAGTCAGGATGTTATTTTTTTCTTTTGAATAACTTACAAATTATTATTAAAAGTAGCTTTTTAAAATGATACAGGATAAGTGTAGCCACATAATTTACGTAACATTTTTACTTAGTAATCTTATTCTAGGATAATTTTCTCACATTACAAGTATTCACTGAAGACATAAAAATACTTACAAACTCACAATATTTCATGTTTTATCTGACTGAAAAAGTAATTTTAATCACAAACATAGGAATTATTTTATTCTTTCATTACAATTTAAAATTTACCTCATATTAAATAATTGTAATGAAACTATCAAATAATTCATTTAATAAACTGTTACATTCATAAATGTAACAAAAACTAATGAAAATAAAGTATCTATTTTAGATCAAATTCATCAATATTTTAACACTATATCACATATTTGGTGTCAAAATCATTTTGGGAGGGAACCGTCTATAGGTATATAACTTTGGGGGGGAAACGTCTTGGGAGGAAATGGTTTGGGGAGGAAACGTCTACAGGGAGGAAACAGTTTGGGGGGGAAACGTCTGGTTTCCTCGTGTAGTACACAAATAAGCAGTTTTAAATCGACATACAGCACAGAAAAGTATTGTCTTTCATTACTTCATATTTGTTGAAATTTTCCCGGGTTGGATTCCATCTTGTCAGCTGACAACTTTACACCCGTTTTATCCTTTTGACAGGATTGTGTATTTCACACTTTACTTGTTTTATTGTTGTGTAGTGTTAATTCATTTTTTAATCGGACTGACCAACAACTCTAAGCGGTATTGATACATATAAAAGGCCATGAGTCGATTCAAAAATGCTTATTTGTGTAATAACACAAGTGTATTTCAGTATATTAAAGTCTATTTCTGTATATTCAGTATATTCCGGTATTAACACGTACCCCATATTTGAAGTTACCTACTACATATGGGAGTTTCCGGTAGCATATGTTAGTATATTCTTGCGCTATAAAAGACCATCAATTATACATATGTCAATGCGCTTTTGAAGATTAATTAAATCCTAATTATATTTTTTTCAATTTTCAGCAATGACTGGGTTCCTTTGATTGTACTTCAAGCGTAAGCGTTTAAAATCAGGTACTACATTGCGCGTAGGCTAATCATTTGGTACCGGTGTATCGGCAAATCGGTTGTGTGTACTTCGGTCGAAATAAGTGTAAGGATCAATTCTACCGCGTTCGATTATTTAAAACACTCTATTACATATCAATACGAAATTCCTTTCCAAAAACTAGACGACACTATACAACTTATAAGATAACTATTGTGTTTCTTTATCAATAATGCTGAATTATTTGAAAATGCAGTGCATATTGGTAGAACTACATTCAGGCGTAGGCAACATGAGAACTGGAATTAACGAGGTTAGCCCTGAGTTTCCCGTAACTATACTTCTTTGGTAAACCAAAGAAATAAAAACCACACATAGCAAATCACCCGTTTCTCCATCAAACTATTTCGCAAAAGCATTTGGTGTTCGCAACCGAGCCCCAGCTACTCAGTCGGGCTGTCCATCCATGGGTTGTGGGCTCGAACCACAGCTCGACCAACAATGTTTCCGACGTTTGACAAAGTCAATGCGACAAATGTTTTTTTTTTTTTTACCAACAACCTATTTCTAAACGCAACCAGTTGCTTTGGAAAACTTTTCTGTTGAATACTGGTGTGCTTAAGCTAGGGAACACGTGGGTAGGTACATTGGCCGTTATAGGATTGAAAATTGTTGAAAAAGGGCGTTTAACCCCAATACCTCAATCAATTAATTAATCTTCAGTGTTCGCATATGCAGCAAGACCTGCTTCGTATGACAACAGTCCATTATGCTATGGATCAAAATGATTAAGCAGAAAACCATTGGTGATCGATCCTTGGTAGTTTGCCCAAAATCAATATTGGGCAACTTTCTTGTTTGGAATTCAGTTTAATCGGTTGATTATACATGAGGTTATTGTCTAGTGCTGGTTTTTCAACAAGGGATTCCAAAATAAGTATCCCAGTAAAATACCCACCTGAAATGATGTTGAAAACCGCCCTTAACTTTCGACGCATCTGCAGCGGAATACTTTTTTGAAAGCGTGATGGCAAAACGATAAATTGCTCAAAATGAGCAATGTATCATTTTACCACTATGTTTCAAACTCTCAACAGTAATTAAACTACCATTATAGATATTTTCCATATTCTTTCCTAGATATGTTCAAATTCGACTGCTGCTGATTTGTTGTACGTGGGTAGGCATTACGACTGACTAGCTGGTGTGAGGATGTCTAAACCAGTAGTACTGGTAACTGGTGTCTAGGAAACGCCGTGATATAAATGAAACATTGATGAATAGCGGCGTAAAACACCATACAAAGAAAACCACATAGCAAACCACCCGTTTGTCCACCAAACTATTTCACAAAAGCATCTGGTGTTCGCAGCCGAGCCCCGGCTACTCTGTCAGGCTGTCCATCAATGGGTTGTGAGTTCGAACCACAGCTCGACCAACAATGTTCTTGCCGTTTGACAACAGTCAATGTGACAAACATAATTCTATGTTTTACCAACAGCCTATTTTTAAACGCAACGAGTTGCTTTGGAATACAAGTTGGTACGGGTAGGTGCATTTGCCTTGATATGACTGAAAATTTAATGGAAACTTAAAATCCAATAAATGAAAAATATATAAATAAACCTTCGTTGTTCACATATGAGCCGTCCCACGAGAAAACCACCATTATGGACTCGACAGAGGTATAGAGTAATGATTTCTGAAACAGGAAATCCACAGGAGGCGAGAGGTGTAAGTCCGGATAAGCCTGCGTGGCATCCTTATGCGTATCCGTGTCGCTACTTTACTCATAGTCCACAATGTTGGTTTTTTCGTTATTCGGCTCATATGCTGCAAACCCCGTTCAATATGACACAGTCCAAATCCACGAACAGAAATCAATAGGTGATCGATACTTGGTTATTAGCCAAATATTGGGAATCTATTGGATATTTCTTCAACCTATGTTAAAACGTCCCTGTTTGGAATTCGGTTAAATCGGTTGAGAATACATGAGGTCACTGTTAGACGGCATTGCGCAAGCAATATGGTTTCCCAGTAAAAAAAAAAACCTGAAATAATGTTGAAAACCGCTCTTAACTTTCGAAACATCTGCAGAAGAAGACTTTTTTAAAAACGTGATGGAAAAATGATACATTGCTCATAATGAGCAATGTATCCTTTTGTCACAATGTTTTAAAGTCTCAACAGTAATTAAACTACAAATATAGATATTTTCTATATTTTTCCTAGATATGTTCAAATTCGACTGCTGCTGATTTGTTGTACGTGGAAAAGGGTTAAACAACAAAAGCACAATATTTCGAAAACATTTAGACAAAATGTGGTAACTCTTTATAAATGAAAGAATAATTATTTAATAAAGTTGAAAACATTGGGGCAAATGAGAAAATGCTTATTATGACAAAATGAATGACGCTTGATTACAGCCGGTGTCATATACCAGTACTGTCGGTATTGTGGTATTGGATTGGGTTTGTTTATGGTGGGTTGGGGTTACGTAGCTTTCAACAGCTAAGGTCATGTCGCAGCGGACAGGAATGATGGTATTGGTCTAATAGCACTGAGCAAGCGACTTTTGAAAATGTTTTGGCAACATAAAAAATGCACATAGTGAGCCATTTCTCCTTTTGCCACAATTGGGTTTTTTAAAACTTTTTTCTATAAGTATACTTTCATTTTTATAAATGTTCCACAATTGGTTTTTTTAAAACTATTTTCAATAAGTATACTTTCATTTTTATAGATATTCCATACTTTAACCTGTATGTGTTCAATGTCGTTGTGAGAATATTATATTCGGTACTTTGGAGGCGTCTGAGAATGAAATAAGTTGAACAACACCTCTAGATCTTTTGCTAGAAGTGATATCTAGACATGATGCGATTCTGGCTATGCAAGAGGTCTATTAACTCACCGGTATGAAATCCTTTTATACCTTTACCGCATATGAGACACAAACATGCCTATAAATAAAATTATAATTATTGAAAAAGAGTCGAAAACATTGTGGCATAAAGAGAAATTGCTCATTATGAGCATTTTATTCCATTAGCCACATTGTTTTCAAAATTCATCTGATGTAGAGGCGTAAGAAATCGTTTTAGTCTAAAATTAATTATTCTACATCAATTACGAAACAAGCTTTCAGCTTATATTAATCACGCTCGATGTCTGCTTCCTGGAGACTTTACCAGGAGTCGCGACGTTTGTGTTGAAAAATCCAAAAGATAAAAACCGCTAATCACGGGAATCGAACCCGGGACCTTTCGAACAAGTGGCCGACGCTCTACCTCTGCACCCAATGTCATCCACAAGAAATCGTTGGTACACGGGAAAATGCTTAACTACACGTGCGTACACCTAGTAGTGCTTCACTTAAATAACTTTGTATATCAGAAGATACATTTATGACACAATGGCGGACAATTAAGACTCTGATGGGTCAATCTAATCAGTTTTGTCCTCATGTATACTCATGTTGATGCATCTGCTTTAGAAGACTTTCGAAAACGTTTTAACATACTGAACATTTCCGCTATTTCCCACAACGTTTTCAATATAGAAACAATCCACAGTTTTGTCCATGCGTTTACAAAGTCGTCTGCTGTAAACTTGTGGATGTGGAAAAGGGTTAAAATCCAAAATCGTTAGACACGGATCATACATGTGCGTGTGGCCAGGCTCATCTGAGACTTCACCATGCACAAGTGTTGTTGGATCCATTAGTGTTTGACGAATAGGCTATTCACCCCATAGATAAACAAGCAAAAACTAAAATCAGTACTAATAGTTTGTTGTTTTTATTTTGCTTATCAAAAATAAAGAAACATTGTAAAGAAACGCCACAACAGTAATATATATATGCTACATGATGATGATGCTGCTACTGCTGCTGCTGCTGCTGCTGCTGCTGCTGATGGTGATGATGATCATGATGATGGTGATCATGATGATGGTGATCATGATGATGATGATCATAATGATCATGATAAGGGGAGGATGAGATATAGTAAAACAGAATGTTTTAAGCGCGATTAACAAGGAGACTTGATATGTAATTCACTTCCGTGTTATATAACTGTCGACCATACATTACAAGAAAAGCAAATGATGACAATATGCCCGTTCTGAATTATGAGCAGACTACTTCGACATTTTTCGAAATACTTTCTTCTGGATATGCTTGACAGAATTGTCCGAATTCGCCACTCGGCCCACACACACGTTCAATGTAGAGTTGCTGTAAGGACTGAATGGTGACTGGGTCCGTACAGGTATTCTCATACGAGTATTTGTAAAACTCTGGATGGAATAACAGGACTTCGTCTAAATCATCTACGGTAACTGAAAAATAAAACACGGCAATTAAAGTCAAAGTACATGAAGTACTGTATCGTATTGTCATAGACGTTTTTCATGAACTCTGGATGGAATGACAGGACTTCGTCTAAATCATCTACGGGAACTGAAAAATAAAACACGGCAATTAAAGTCAAAGTACATAAAGTACTGTATCGTATTGTCATAGACGTATTTGAAGAACTCTGGATGGAATAACAGGACTTCGTCTAAATCATCTACGGCAACCGAAAAATAAAATACGGCAATTAAAGTCAAAGTACATAAAGAACTGTATTTTATTGTCATAGACGTTTTCGATGAACTCTGGGTGAAATACCAAGACTTCGTCTAAATCATCTACGGGTACTGAAAAATAAAATACGGCAATTAAGTCAAAGTACATAAAGTACTGTATCGTATTGTCATAGACGTTTTTGATAAACTCTGGATGGAATAACAGGACTTCGTCATCATCATCTACGGGAACTGAAAAAAAAAACACGGCAATTAAAGTCAAAGTACATAAAGTACTATATCGTATTGTCATAGACGTTTTTGATGAACTCTGGATGGAATAACAGGACTTCGTCTAAGTCATCTACGGGAACTGAAAAATAAAACACGGTAATTATAGTCAAAGTATATAAAGTACTGTATCGTAGTGTCATAGACGTATTTGATACACTCTAAATTCGTCTAAATCATCTACGGGGACTGGAAAATAAAACACAGCATTTAAAATCAAAGTACAAAAAGTACCGTATCATATTGTCATAGGAGTACTTAAAATGTACTCTGGATGGAATAACAGGACTTCGTAAATATCATCTACGGGAACTGGAAAATAAAACACGGTAATTAAAGTCAAATTACAGTACGTACTGTATCGTAATGACATAGAGTAATTGATAAAAGCTCTGAGTGGAAATAAAGGGCATCATCTATATATGTACAGCCCAACCTCTGATTAAAGACCACCCATGGGAAGTGAACAATCTGGTCTTTGTTCACAGGTACTCTTTAATTACCACACAGGCTTAAGGCGACAGGAACATATGAATTATGAAAAATTAATAAAAATATACACTATGGACCATCCTACCACCAACGTCCGGTCAAACTCGGATTTATCAGTAAATGAAATAAGATCAAATCTACCCTAGGCGAAAGAGAAATATGTATATTATGGAATTTCCTACCATAACAATCCGGTGCAGGAGCAGCCGCAATCCAGGTCCCGGAGGCCCCGCACACGTATAACATCTCAAACTGGTTTAATGGGTCGATCATGTATTCACGGTTACAAGCGACCAGACAAAACCTGCCGTAGTCGGTTTTCCAGCCATTACAGATTCTGCTTCCGCCGATAGGTATGTTAAGTTCGTCACACGGAGTCGCTGCAAGAATCGGAAGTTCAAATCGTTAAAAGAGATAGGGGATTCAAGACATTAATGTCGCAGGGAAAGTCTGTGTTAATTGACCCCTTTCTCACATGCAACAATTGTGTTCCACCCGTTACAGATTCTACTCCTATTGGTAGGTATGCTAAATACCTCACATAGTGTCGCTTGAAGTACAACCATTATATCTTTGTTACATGCAGACACTTTCTGACAAATCAGCAGCAGACGGCCTTAGAAAACAATGAAGCAAAAGACGATAACTACTTTAATGATACTCTTTTACTATAAAAAAGATTTGTCTTCAAAGCCGTCTGCCTGCTGTAGATTTGTTTTATATGGGACAATGTTCAACACTACTTGGAGAATTTATTGATTGATTGGAGTTTAACGACGTTTTCAACAGTATTTTAGTCATATCACGGAGGCCAGTTCACCTCTTAATTTGTTTCCATGCGTTCTCACACCAGTTATCCACACAAATTACTTTACAAGCAACTTGGCTGCTTTTCAACATAGACTGTTAGCCCATTGTTGGAAGACGAATGACGCTGGTCACAGTGACTTTTGTCAAATATCAGGAAGAATTTTGGTCGAGCTGGGCTTGGAACTCACAACCCCTGGATTGACAGCCCGCGTCGCTACCGACTGAGCTACCGGGGGAACGTTCGCCATAAAAGTTAATTTCGCAACTATGACTGGCTTTTCACTCTCACCTTCTCAGTGCTGAGTGTTAAAATAGAAATGTCCATCTTTGCTTTGAGTCCCAATCAAGTTAAAAATCATTGAGTTGAGAAGCCAACAGTATAGAGACGGTCTTGGGCCTTGATATACTGTTGGTACAGTCTTTACAATGTCGGTTCCGCCAATCAAAGGACGAAGGCGGAAAGTTCCTCCCAAAAAACGCATACTTATTCACGTCTAGACATCATAGAGAACGTGTGCATGTCAATACTTACAATATCAGAGGACTAGATAAGGTGGAGTAAACAGGTCTTTCTTACATGATATATTTGTTAGCACTCATTAAAACGTATGTTGTGGGTACTCAAAAGAATCGTCCCACTGATACTATTCTTTAGAGTACCAACAACATAGGTTTTAAAGGTCAAATAATGGTTTTAGAGCTCTTCCTACATTATCATAACTGCATTAGGATAATATAATGACAAACAATTTAAAATCAAATATATGTTGTGAGATATATACGCGAATGACAAGGGTTTGGCTAGGGTAGCTAACTGTCCCTGTTCTTAATATTTGCCATATGACATGCATTGTCAGTTATCAATAAATAGTATAGAAGCTGTTGTAGAATGGATTGGTACAATTATTTGCCAACTAGTCTTCAATCTTAAAAAAGAAATGAAGGAACTATTTCTATAAATATATACATAGACTCTCAGACACAAATGTATATAATCCTCTTATATTTACTAATGCCATCCAAGCAGCGGTGGCACAAACATATATCCATATACTAAAATTAGTTAAAAATCTTACGCCGAACTTTAACGTTGAAGACGCATTCCGTCGATAGACCATTGTGAGGTTTGGTAGCCGTATATTGAACCGTGAAGTCTCCCCAGGGAAAGTCGTATTGTGGACTTTGATAGTTCTTTGTAATAGTTATATCGTTTCCGAAGGAGTCATTAAACGTTGGTTCTTGCCATTCAAAGGATTTCGTCGTGTCTGTGGCGTTTAGTGATATGTCTGATGGACATCCGAACATTAACGGGGGTTGAATATCTGAATAAAGATGGCATACAATACAATGTTCGGATATATTGGCCACTATAAAGGGAGAAGTATAATTTGAAGTGTTTTAGAATTGTAAGGCATTCCGATCTAAAATAGTCTATAAAAACTCCCCTTACTTATCATCTGTTCTCAATTCTATAAAATGTTTAATATTGTTAACACGTTTGTATGGAATTAATGTAGTATATATTGTTTAAACCAAACCAACTGTGACCTTTGAATAACATTACAGCTTACCAGTTTCAGAAACGGTATTTGAAAATAAAGTTGTAAATTCCTATGATCTCATCAAATAGTTCAGACAGCATGTGTACGTCTTCACGTACACGCCAAACACGTGCAAAATCTTTAATAACTAGGAGTTGGTACCAGCAGTGCGCCAGGTTATATTTTAGACATCAGTTGTATACTCTTTGATACAAACAGACGCATTCATCCTTAGAGACTTTTCCCACTTTAATCGAGATGTATTCTTCAAAGTCGTCTGCTGCAGCATTTTTGTTTGTGTGAATGGATAAGTCATAAAAATCTACATTAAAAAAACCACGAACAAACTTGTACACATAATTCGAATTGAGAAATGTTCCTACCTGAGTCACAGTTTTTCCCACTCCATCCCGCCAAACACATGCATAAGTAATCGTCTAACATGTCTGTGCACACGGCCCCATTCTGACACGGCTTACTGGTTGTACAATAATTCGTATCTTAAAAAATAAAAATCATTTCAATTTATTTTATTTTATTTTATTTATCCGATCTAGAACTCAATTATTCATTATTGTAATCTCATTTTGTGTTGTTTTAAAGTTTTTTAATCTTCATGTTACTTACAGAGAAGACTTTGATTGGATTACAGTTATGTTGAGTGAAATATAATTGGACCGGATAATTAAACGATTCTTAAACGGAAAACTTAGGTAGATCAGGTATTTCTACGTCCTGACGACTTAAACGACATTTGGTTAAAAATACAAAGACTCTTCTTAAATAAAAAATGTATCAACTGTTTGATTACAATTGAAAACATTGTGAGCAGAAGGAGTAAATTCTCATTAGGATGGTAGTAGTAGTAGTCTTATCTACGTCCATGGATTTGTTAATCAGAAATCGTGTTCTTGCGAATTTAGAATTATAGCTAATTTACTATTTAGATTTATGGGTGAACACTGACCCTGGACTGGAAGTAAATCCTTCAAAACTTACAAGCACATCGTGGTAGTTGTCCACTCCAACTTTCGTCAGTTTCGCAGGTTCGAACCGTGTTCCCGCCTGTAAGGTTGTAGTGCACGTCACAGAAATATGTAGCCGTTGAACCGGAAGTTGTTGTTGTATACGATATTCTACCATTAGCAATGGACGTAGGTGTTCCGCAATCGATGATCACTGAAAATGACATGGACATTCGAGTTATCGAGAACGGTGTATTAATAACGAGCACCTGTCATGAAATGTGAGATGGACATTCGAGTTATCAAGAAAGGCGTATAAATAACGAGCACGTGTCATGAAAAGTAACGTGGACATTCGAGTTATCGAGAACGGCGTGTAAATAACGAGCACCTGTCATGAAAAGTAACATGGACATTCGAGTTATCAAGAACGGCGTATAAATAACGAGCACCTGTCATGAAAAGTGAAATGGACATTCGAGTTATCGAGAACGGTGTATAAATAACGAGCACCTGTCATGAAAAGTGACATGGACATTCGAGTTATCGAGAACGGTGTATTAATAACGGGCACCTGTCATGAAAAGTGACATGGACATTCGAGTTATCGAGAACGGTGTATTAATAACGAGCACCTGTCATGAAAAGTAACGTGGACATTCGAGTTATCGAGAACGGTGTATAAATAACGAGCACCTGTCATGAAAAGTGACATGGACATTCGAGTTATCGAGAACGGTGTATTAATAACGAGCACCTGTCATGAAAAGTGAAATGGACATTCGAGTTATCGAGAACGGCGTATTAATAACGATCACCTGTCATGAAAATCATGCAAGCGAAGTAAGCATATTGACACTTTCTCTAATATAGACGCTTTCTGACGCATCTGCAGCAGACGGCTTTATGAAACATAGTGACAAAAGATGAAATTGCTCAAAAGATGATATTGCTCAAAAGATGAAATTGCTCAAAACGAGAAATTTCTCCTTTTGAAACACACTGTTTTCTCTTTTATTCATAGGTTATTCATTCAATTAAAGAGATGTTTTGTATTTCTTGACAAAATATGTTCAGAACTGTCGTATGAGGGAAAGGGTTAATAACCCTCATACAAGAAATGAGTAAGCGAACACGGCATGGTAATGTCAGGAAGCGTTCATACAAATCGAGTTAGCGAATACCGATCATGTATCGCTCATTAATAACGAGTAAGCGAACACGGCATAGTAATGTCAGGAAGCTTTCATACAAATCGAGTTAGCGAACACCGATCATGTATCGCTCATTAATAACGAGTAAGCGAACAAAGCATGGTAATGTCAGGAAGCGTTCATACAAATCGAGTTAGCGAACACCGATCATGTATCGCTCATTAATAACGAGTAAGCGAACACGGCATAGTAATGTCAGGAAGCTTTCATACAAATCGAGTTAGCGAACACCGATCATGTATCGCTCATTAATAACGAGTAAGCGAACACGGCATAGTAATGTCAGGAAGCATTCATACAAACCGAGTTAGCGAACACCGATCATGTATCGCTCATTAATAACGAGTAAGCGAACACGGCATAGTAATGTCAGGAAGCTTTCATACAAATCGAGTTAGCGAACACCGATCATGTATCGCTCATTAATAACGAGTAAGCGAACACGGCATAGTAATGTCAGGAAGCTGTTATACAAATCGAGTTAGCGAACACCGATCATGTATCGCTCATTAATAACGAGTAAGCGAACACGGCATGGTAATGTTAGGAAGCGTTCATACAAATCGAGTTAGCGAACACCGATCATGTATCGCACATCAATAACGAGTAAGCGAACACGGCATAGTAATGTCAGGAAGCTTTCATACAAATCGAGTTAGCGAACACCGATCATGTATCGCTTATTAATAACGAGTAAGCGAACAAGGCATGGTAATGTCAGGAAGTGTTCATACAAATCGATTTAGCGATCACCGATCATGTATCGCTCATTAATAACGAGTAAGCGAACACGGCATAGTAATGTCAGGAAGCTTTCATACAAATCGAGTTAGCGAACACCGATCATGTATCGCTCATTAATAACGAGTAAGCGAACACGGCATAGTAATGTCAGGAAGCTTTCATACAAATCGAGTTAGCGAACACCGATCATGTATCGCTCATTAATAACGAGTAAGCGAACACGGCATAGTAATGTCAGGAAGCTTTCATACAAATCGAGTTAGCGAACACCGATCATGTATCGCTCATGAATAACGAGTAAGCAAACAAGACATATAATAGGAAGGGCAGATAATGTTCATGCAAATTGGGTTAGCGAACGTTGCGTAGTAATGGCAGATATTTATCATGATGTTCGAGTTATTGAACATGGAGTAATAAGGGCAGATACCGCTCATGTAAATGGAATTAAACGTCGAAAAGAATATTGGCAGAGCTGGGATTCGATATTACAACCGCTGGATCGAAGGACATCGTCGCTTCCGAATGAGTCGCTGGTCCTCAGTTTGTGATTTTTGGAAAACAATTAGGACATTCGAGTAAAAGACAATCGGAACCCGTCGGCTAAAACTATTTTAACTTTCCGTAAAAAGCCGAATGTGGCCATAGTTATACACTTGTGGTCTATTAAGACTTTCCGTAAATAGCCGAGTATGGCTCGGTTAAGGCACGTGCAATCTATTTAAAACTTTCCGTAAATATCAGTATGCTTACCGTCACAAAAAGGTGTCGAATAGCCAGCAAGACAATTACATACATCCGGGGCAACACATTCTCCTCCATTCTTACATGGCGTCGTACATATTGCTGTAAAATAAGATTATATCTCAAGTCATCGGAGAGCCAAAATGTGTTCAGCCATATTCAATAGTTCTTCTTTCATTTAAGCATGTTTTAGATAGTTTTGCATAGAGGTTTTTGAAGTTTTCTACTGCAGATTTGTTGTAAATTGTCATGTAAGACCATGCTGCCTACTAACGGAGACTTCCGGGCGCTAGTACCACTCGCTGGCGAATCCGGATCAGAATGAATCTGTGCATGTCATCTGATCCTGAACGTCTGTTTTCGTAGAAAGTGAAACAAAATATAACTTATTTATTTGACATCGATTGCAAGACAAGCTTTCAAATTATATTAATCCAGTTTGACAAATGCTTTCGGAATACATAACCTGTACTCGCACCATTTGTGTGGGGAAAATGTTAAAGTCAGAACCCACTCATCACGGGATTCGAACCCGGGTCTTGTTATTATATTGCACCTGTAGCAATGGACGTGGATGTTCTACAATCGATGCTCTCCGAAACAGTGACATGGACATTCGAGAAAGCGATGAGGGCGTATTAAAAGCCCTCAAAAAAGGTAAAAACGACTTTTACTGGGTTAGCTTTACGACAGACTCCCTGGTCTCCGGATAATTGGACAAGTAGTACTGGTAACCTACCCAGGAACAGCCGTGGTATGCTGAAAATGTGTTGAAAGTGCCGTAAACATGAAATAAATAAAACGGCGTTTTAATAACTGTAGTCATCGAGTTAGCGAACGTGGACTCATGGCAGAGGCATCGGGCATTCAATTTGTCTTCAGTCACACCACACCTGATCAGAATCAGACCCATTTCTCAGAGACATACACAATGGCAGACATTGGGCATGAAATGAGCCGTCCCGCAAGAAATCTAACAGTATGGCATCTGCGTAATGTATCGACCCAGATCAGCATGCGCTGTCATCGCAGACTGATGCGGGCCGACACATTCCGCGTCTTTGGCATAGCGGTATAGAGAAATGACTCCTGAAACAGAAAATCCACAGGAAGCGAAAATGGTCTGTGCGCGGAATGCTTAAGCTGATCTGGGACCATACTTTAGGCAGAGTTCACAATGTTGGTTTTCTCGCGAGACGGCTCAAATGTTTCCTTAGTCACACCAAGCCATATCAGAATGAGACCCATTTCTCAGAGATATATACCCATGTGTTTCACAGATTTCACACATCAGTACTCCAAATAAAAGTATTTCCAAGCAACTGGCTGCTTTTTCATATGGACTGTTATTCGAATGGTAGGAGGCGAATGACGCTTATCCCATTGGCTTTTGTGAACTGTCGGAAAGAGCGTTGACCGAGCTAGGGTTCTAACTCACAACCCTTAGATTGAAAGCAAGCCCGTGTCGCTACCGACTGAGCTACCGGAGCTCGACAAGTGATTTAGAGAAAACAAAAATGACACTCGATTGACCATGTTTGAGTGAATGAATGTATATTGTTTTATGGCGCATCGACAGCTAAGGTCATTTAGCGCGCAATTAAATTTAATTGTTCATGATCCCTGGGTAAACAAACCAGTACTAGGCTAGAAAATGTGCCTTGCCCAAGGGCACTCCACCATGACCGTAGTGCCGCGACTGGGGACCGAACCCTGACCATGTTTGAGTACATGACACTCGGCACCCGACTACATTCGTGAAAATCCGTAAATAGACGAGTATGGCCCGATTAATACTTACGGTCACAATACGGTGGCGTAAAGCCAGCAGGACAACTGCATACATGCGCGGCAACACATTCTCCTCCATTTTTACACGGTGTGTTGCACATTGCTATAAAATAAGATTATATATCACGAACGGGTGACTCGATGTGGGTAAGAACCCTTACTCATGTGCAGACACTCTCATGAAACATCTGTACTTGAAGCGTTTTTAAAATAATGTGGCAAAAAGGAGACATTGCTTCATCGTGAGCAGTATCTCCTTCAGCCGAAATGTGTTCAACACTATTCAATTTTTGCATAATTTCATTTAAGGAGGTTTTGCATAGATGTTTTTAAAGTCTTCTGCTGTAGATTTGTTGACGGTATGTGGGCAAGGGCTAATGGAATTTAAGATGATGTCTACTTGTACAGTGTGTTCTCTGGTTATCGGAAATGTAACCATGAGTTTCGTGGCTTTTTGCTGGTCAACTCAATAATATTCTTCACCGGCAACTGAATATCTCCATAATAGACTATTTAATGCAGTGTTGAAACACAGGGACTTGCTCCTCTAAAAATAGATATGACCTACTATGCATAGATAGGTCATATCTATTTTTAGAGGAGCAAGTCCCTGTGGTTGAAAGACGAATGACGCCAGTCAAAATGACTTTTGTCAATCATTGCTCATTGGAAAGGATGAATAGTCAAGTCGGGGTTCGAATTATTTCAGCTAGAATACTAAACCAAATTTACACCACTTATGACGTTCTTGAGTATGAATTCACCGAAATATGGGTAGTAAATCGGTTTCACGTTTAGTGATGCAGTACAACGTAGTCACCGTTTGACGAGGGATAATGCCCGAAGCAATCCGCATGACTAACAATCATTAGTAACGGACTCGAAACGTATTATGGAATAATATCATAAATAGGATCGATTTTTATTTCAATACAGTGTATATCAATAGAACACGAAACCAATTTAACGAAAACCGTCTCGACATTTATTTTATCCAAAGGCAAACATTTCTAATTTTCCAACTAACTTCTTAAGAAACGTAAGATACAGGTGCGTCAATATGCGCGTGTGTCCTAGGAAGGTTGCATAACAAAAGTTGTGATGGATTAACATACGGGTGCTGCAATCACTGCCAGTGTATCCCTCACAGCAAATCTCTTCTGGGCACGTCTTTGAAGACTGGTAATACACAGTCCTAAATATAGAAAAGATAGAAGAAAGCTGCGTCATGCGGATAGGCATCATGTAATGTCACTGCCCCTGCCATACATACACAATATTTACAGCAAAAGACTCTATAAAAAAAACATCTAGGTAAAAGTATGTAAAATAAGTGTTGTTATCTGCACAGCTGATCTATTTTTTAGGAACAATGACCTTAAACTTGTCTAACTAATCCCAAAAGCATCTCCAATCTACCTAAGCTAACTTCCTATGCTTTTTTGTTAGAGCCAGTTAAAAACAAATAAACGTAGGACTGTTTTTTGGACTACACTTAACGTAGAACACATCCGATTATCAACAAAAAGAACTTACTACATAAAGACAGATAAACGTGAGACTGTATTTTGGACTTAAGTAAGCTCGGTGATTTCCATTCGGGGCATTTATTAACACTATAAAGACTCGGCGATTTCCGTCCACAGTCGTAGAGAATCGGTGATGTTCGTTACGCACGAACAATAACGACCTCTGACGATCTCAGACGAAGATAAATCAATTTGCTGTCATTCATGTCGTTTTTAAACGTTTGTTTTATTGGTTTTTCGCGCAATTTCAACAATATTTCACGGCGAAAGTTCACTGATTCATGTTCCCTTGGTAAACAAACGAGTACTTGTCTAGGAAATGAGCCTTACCCACTATGACCGTCGCGACATGGTAGCAGACAGTCAGGGCAGGCGTAATTTTGGTCGTGAATCCGATCCCCTACACGGCTATAGATTATTACCGAGTATTTACAAAAGTCATTGAGACTAGCGCCATTTGTCTTTCACCAATGGACTAAAATAGTCTTTGGGAGAAGGTATCCCGTTGTCATGGAAATAAGTTGTGGTGAACCGATGCGACCCCGTGATATAACTGACAAGTTATTGAAATATGGCTCGTGCCCCAGTAGCTCAGTCGGTAACGATGAGGGCTGTCAATTCATGGGTTTAGAGTTCGAACCCCAGCTCGGCCAATATTCTTTACGACGTTTGACAAAAGTCGGTGCGACACAACAAACGTCATTCGTCTTCCACCAAAAGGGACTAAGAGTCTATGTGTAAAAACAGCCAGTTGCTCGGCGGTAAGCATGTAGTGTGGCGACCTAGTGTGAGAAAGCCAGGAGACACATGAGAAGGCGTACTGGCAGCCGTGATATGACAGAAAAAAATGTTTGAAAATCTATCAATCTTCGATCAATACAAACTAGGTTTCGACATTATTGAAAAAACGGGGAGAATAATGTTCGGATGACTGATTTTACCTTGATTTTCGGCAGCGTGACCACCATCCACAGCTAGTATAATAATATACTGTTCTGGCAGAGGCTAAATAACAAATCGCATCTTTGTAGCAGTAATCTGCATCTGTAACCCTGACGATTAAATTACAAAAAACAGTTTTTCTCACTACATACAACGAATCTGCAGAAGATGGCTTAAAATTATCTTGGCAAAAACGTGGAAAGGCTATGTGATTGAAAGCATGGTTATTAAAAACACTGTGACAAAGGGAGAAATTACTCATTACATGTATATCCTTTTTCTACAATAACTACGAGAGTCGTTAGCTGCAGCTGCGTCAAAGGCTTCTGCAAGTAGCAACTGGTTAACTCTACTCCCGACTCAGATGACTCGTACATCTAAGACGCTCTTGCAAGATACGAATTTTGAAAAACATTGTGTGAAACAGAGGAATTATCCAACGAGAGGAACGTCTCCCCTTTTCAACAATTATTTCTACTCGGTACCAGGAAGTCACATTCAATGTTTCAATTCTACCTTCCATGCTTTGAACAGCTGACGAATTGTACATCTACATTTATGTCAACGTATCAGCAAAAATGATAAACTATCGATTATAGACATATAACTGCGGACACTTATTTACATTAGGTATATTTTTACCAGTGTGTCGAGCAGCTGTCAGTCTTCCGGAGTTGTCGGATAGGCAGACGGACAGCCAGACAGACGAACAGCCAGACAGACAGACAGACGGACAGCCAGACAGACGAACAGACGGACAGCCAGACAGACGGACAGACGTACAGCCAGACATCCAGCCAGCCAGCCAGCCAGACAGACAGACAGACAGACAGACAGACAGACAGACAGACAGACAGACAGACAGACAGACAGACAGACAGACAGCAAACAGACAGACAGACGGACAGACAGACGGACAGACAGACGGACAGACGGACGGACAGACGGACGGACAGACGAACGGACAGACGGACGGACAGACGGACGGACAGACGGACGCTGTTCAAACCTATAGACGCCGATGGGAACTCCTCATATCAGCCATTCCACGAGAAAACCAACATTGTGGACGTAAAGTATAGATCCGGACCAGCCTAAGAATGCCGGCAGGCTAATCCGGACAAACACCTTTCGCCTCCTGTGGATTTTCTGCTTCAGGAATCATTACTCTATACCCCTATTTCCCCTAGACGGGATGTGTCGGCCCGAGTTAGCCCCCGCGGACTGCGCGGGCTGATCAGGGTCGATACATTACGCAAAGTCCATACTGTGTGGTTTGTTTGTTTGTTTGTTTTCGTGGAACGGCTGATTATAACAAAGAAACAAATACAATGTTAAAGCTTTTAAACAAGTTTAAAATTTATAGACATTGTAACATTTTATGAAGGCTGGACAAGCTCGTGCAGACGCATACATATCTAACTATCATCGTGGTCACTATGTTTCGCCCAACGCAAGCGGACCGACAAAAAAAAACTTGATAAACCAATTCAGTGATTTCATTAAAATAGTAGAGAATTAAAATGTTTACCTGATAATCCCCGAACACACAACGATCAAGAAAACAAACCAGCACTTCATTACACGACTATTCATTATTAAAATAACAAGCCAGAGTCACAGAACCGAAATGAACACGAGATATGGGTGCCTAACAGAAATCATGTATCGGATTTGATAAATGTCAGTCAAATTGGTTTCTTACAAAACGCCTGGCAGTGTGACAAATTTTATGTATATTTAAAATTCCCATTTAATGGCATAATCAAATCGGGGCGCGGCTTGTCAACCTGATCATGGTAGCAAGTCGGGGCGTGGCTTGTCAACCTGATCATGGTAGCAAGTCGGGGCGTGGCTTGTCAACCTGATCATGGTAGCAAGTCGAGGCGAGGCTTGTCAACCTGATCATGGTAGCAGGTCGAGGCGAGGCTTGTCAACCTGACCATGGTACCAGGTCGAGGCGAGGCTTGTCAACCTGATCATGGTAGCAAGTCGGGGCGTGGCTTGTCAACCTGACCATGGTAGCAGGTCGAGGCGAGGCTTGTCAACCCGATCATGGTAGCAAGTCGGGGCGCGGCTTGTCAACCTGATCATGGTAGCAAGTCGGGACGCGGCTTGTCAACCTGATCATGGTAGCAAGTCGGGGCGCGGCTTGTCAACCTGATCATGGTAGCAAGTCGGGGCGTGGCTTGTCAACCTGACCATGTAGCAAAGTCGGGGCGTGGCTTGTCAACCTGATCATGGTAGCAAGTCGGGGCGTGGTTTGTCAACCTGATCATGGTAGCAAGTCGGGGCGTGGCTTGTCAACCTGACCATGTAGCAAAGTCGGGGCGTGGCTTGTCAACCTGATCATGGTAGCAAGTCGGGACGCGGCTTGTCAACCTGATCATGGTAGCAAGTCGGGGCGTGGCTTGTCAACCCGATCATGGTAGCAAGTCGGGGCGTGGCTTGTCAACCTGACCATGTAGCAAAGTCGGGGCGTGGCTTGTCAACCTGATCATGGTAGCAAGTCGGGGCGTGGCTTGTCAACCTGACCATGTAGCAAAGTCGGGGCGTGGCTTGTCAACCTGATAATGGTAGCAAGTCGGGGCGTGGTTTGTCAACCTGATCATGGTAGCAAGTCGGGGCGTGGCTTGTCAACCTGACCATGTAGCAAAGTCGGGGCGTGGCTTGTCAACCTGATCATGGTAGCAAGTCGGGACGCGGCTTGTCAACCTGATCATGGTAGCAAGTCGGGGCGTGGCTTGTCAACCCGATCATGGTAGCAAGTCGGGGCGTGGCTTGTCAACCTGACCATGTAGCAAAGTCGGGGCGTGGCTTGTCAACCTGATCATGGTAGCAAGTCGGGACGCGGCTTGTCAACCCGATCATGGTAGCAAGTCGGGGCGCGGCCTGTCAACCTGATCATGGTAGCAAAGTCGTGGCGCGGCTTGACAACCTGATCATGGTAGCAAGTCGGGGCGTGGCTTGTCAACCCGATCATGGTAGCAATTCGGGGTGCGGCTTGTCAACCTGACCATGGTAGCAAGTCGGGACGCGGCTTATCAACCTGACCATGGTAGCAAGTCGAGCACGGCTTGTCAACCTGATCATGGTAGCAAGTCGGGGCGTGGCTTGTCAACCCGATCATGGTAGCAAGTCGGGGCGCGGCTTGTCAACCTGACCATGTAGCAAAGTCGGGGCGCGGCTTGTCAACCTGACCATAGCAAAGTGGGAAGAGGAGCATGCGTACTTCTCAACACTTCCATTTTAAAAAAGGTTTATCCCCTTTCTTCATATAGACGCTTTCTGAAGCCTCTGCAGCAGACCACTTTTTTAAAACATGGCGACAAAAGAAGAAATTGGTCAAAACGAGCAATTTCTCCTTTTGTCAACATGTTTTCAACTCGAATCAATTATTGTACTTTAATTTAAATGGAGTTTCCAATTGTTTCAAAGTCGTCTGCTGCAAGTTTGTTGTAAGAGGGAAAGGGTTATACACATGGTCTGCGTTTTATATACTGAAGATAATTACACAAAGTCGTGTCTTCCTTGTTGAACATTTGGACTACTTCAATTTCGTTCAACAGGGAATTACACAAAGGTGACCAGTCGGGCGTGGATTGTCAACGTTATCATAACAAAGTGGGAAGAAGAGGATAACTACTATACACAGTGAGACTGTGTTTTATATACTGAAGATAATGCTTTGGATAATGTAACCATTATACAACTCTATTTTTACAGCTTATTTCCCATTGAGTCGCGTCAAGCCATAACACCAGGGATTGTGAGTTCGAACTCCAGGTCGGCCAACATTCTTTCTGAAGTTTGACAAAAGTCACTGAGACCAGCGTCATTCGTCTTCCACCAATGGGCTAACTGTCTATCTGGAAAAGAAGCCAGTTGTTTGGCAAGTATGATGTGTTGGGAGAAAAGTGTGAGAAAGCCACATTAATAGTTGAACTGGCCGCCGTGATAAGACTGAGCAATTGTTGAAAACGGCTTTAAAATCCCTATAAATTAATCAATGAAGTCATAACCCACATTTGGAGGATTCAAAGATAATGTCATTTTTATGATGAAATGGTATTCTCACATGATCGTTTTGGTTTTTATCAAAGTCTTTCTTCAGAACCTTTCAAGGCGTGGTGACGCTTCCTGATCTGGATCTTCACTGTCCGGGAAGTGCCGGGGTCGGCTTTCGCGTGGCGTGGTTCAAATATCGATATATATAATTATTGGTATTTCAATATTTATTCAATCGATTCATTTAAATGTAAATCTTAAACCCCGCCTCGGCCATTGACTCATACCGATGATTGACACATTTTTAGACGCTTTCTGACGTTTCTGCAGCAGACGACTTTAGACAATAAAAGGGTTTTCTAGCCTGACTGCATTTTCAAATAATCGGTATTTCAATACTTATTCAAATCAATTCATTTCTTTTCTAAACCTTCATATATGAAATATAAAACTGAAACCCCGCCTCGGCCATTGACTCTTACCGATGATTGACACATTCGTTGGGGAATCACATGGTTAACCCTTTCCCATATACAGACGCTTTCTGAGGCCTCTGCAGCAGGCGACTTTTGAAATAAGTGCGGCAAAAGGAGAAATTGCTCATGATGATCAATTTCTTTATTAGCCTCAATGGTTTTAACTCTCTTCAATAATGATTTTATTATATACATTGTTTAGAGAGATTTTCTATTTTTTTGGACTTGATAATTTCAAAGTCGTCTGCTGCAGATTGGTTGTATTTGTGAAAGGGTAAAGTGATCTGGCTACCATGATATAACTGGAAGAACGGTTGAAAAAAGTCGTCTGCTTGGCAAGTGTTAAGCCTTTCACTCAGGTAGACGCTTTCTGACGCCTCTGCAGCAGACGACTTTTGAACAAATCATAACAAAAGAAGAAATTGTTCATGATGAGCAATTTCTCCATTTGCCACAATATTGTCAACTCTTTTCAATCATTATACTTTGATTTATAGAGATTTACTACATGTGTCCATAAATGGTTTCCATGCCGTCTACTGCAGATTTGCTGTATGTGGGAAAGGGTTAAGCCAGACACGAATGACCCTTTCAAATTACTTTTTAATTTACCTCTTTGCCCACTAGCGGAAGAGTTCGCCAACCATTGATAATCTTTGTAAACAGTTGACGACCAGATCTGACTCCAATTCCACCAACCTTACTAAGCACTAAGTAATACTTTTTTAAATATACTTAAAAGCATATTTCATCATTTTTGTTTCCCCAATATTTTGTTAAACATGAATGGTTCAATGTATTTAAGAATATGACTAAGTTGACATAAATAGTTACCTGACTAACAAATATTTTTAAGAAATGAAATATTTTGGTATCTATTAGAGAAAAGAAAAAGATGATTGTATGCGTTTAAGTATTTAAGTATTACTTAACGCTAAGTAAGGTTGGTGGAATTGGACCCAGGCCCCGGGAACCTTCAGAGGCTTCGAATTACATGCACTCAAACCTAAGTTATATACTTGTTAAGGCGTATTTGACTTCCTTGATAATCGGGAATATGACATGTCCAAGTGGTTATTATGGGAGATCTCGGCTACCTTTCCTTTACAAGGAGGTCAACGTAGATTAACCTTGGGTAAGGTTCCTTGTATAGTCTAGTTATTGGGGTGTATTCATTTTTATGACAAAACAGCTATTAGCCGATTCCATTAATTATATTACAGCTTTTAACTAATACACACTCGAGTGCTCCATGTGTTATGTATATAAACTAGAAAACCATCGTGACCGACTGATAAGCGCAAAGGATTTAGAATCGGGCGTCCCGTGTTTGATCCCCGTTCGCGGCTGTCATTGTGGTGTACTCTTGGGTACATGTTCAAGCTTAGTACTGATGTGTTTACACAGGGATCATGAATACGTGAACTTGTCGCCATGAAATATAACTTAAACAATATTGAAAACGGCGTAGACTCCAATAAAAACAATATAGTGTTAGGTGAATCTGACTTCACCACAGATTAGTACCCAGTGATCAGATAGTCGTGTACTAGAGCCGTGATATGACTATCAGGTGTATCTGTCTTCACCACGGAATAGTACCCAGTGATCAGATATCCGTGTAATGTCACGTGTGATATAGCTTAAACAATGTTGCAAACAGCGTAGACTCCAATAAAAACAATATAGTGTTAGGTGAATCACCACGGATTAGTACCCAGTGATCAGATAGTCGTGTACCGAAGCCGTGATATAACTTAAACACTTATTCCGCTGAATCCATGTAACAACCACCTAGGTTGTGTAGTGGTAGAGTGTCAGCCTATGTAGCGGGAGGCTGCGGGTTCGATTTTAAAAATAACAGTAATGGCTGCCTTCCTTGGCACTCAGGGTTGTGGGGTAAGCCATACGACCATATCGATGAGGTAATGGATAGAGCGTCCGCCTCGGGAGCGGAGGGTGAGAAGGGTTCAGATACTCCTATATGACAATACGGGTCATACCAAAGACTTCAAAGATGGTGGTAATGGTTACCCCCGTTGGAGCTCAGAGTTGCGGGGTTAGCATTACGACTGACTTGCTAGTGTGTGTCAGGATAAATGGACCAGAAATAATGGTAACTAAAAATGGTATCGCCGTGATATAATGGCTGGTGTCAGGAAAAATGGACCAGAATTACTGGTAACTAACCCAGGAAAAGCCGTGATATAGTGGCTGGTGTCAGGATAAATGGACCAGATATACTGGTACCTAACCAAGGAATAGCCGTGATATAGTGGCTGGTGTCAGGATAAATGGACCAGATATACTGGTACCTAACCAAGGAATCGCCGTGATATAGTGGCTGGTGTCAGGATAAATAGACCAGATATACTGGTAACTAACCAAGGAATGGCTGTGATATAATGGCTGGTGTCAGGATGAATGGACCAGAAATACTGGTACCTAACAAAGGAATCGCCGTGATATAATGGCTGGTGTCAGGATAAATGGACCAGAAATACTAGTAACTAACAATGGAATCGCCGTGATATAGTGGCTGGTGTCATGATAAATGGACCAGAAATACTGGTAACTAACCAAGGAATCGCCGTGATATAATGGCTGGTGTCAGGATAAATGGACCAGAAATACTGGTAACTAACCAAGGAATCTCCGTGATATAATGGCTGGTGTCAGGATGAATGGACCAGATATACTGGTAAATAACCAAGGAATCTCTGTAATACAATGTCTGGTGTCAGAAAAAACGGACCAGATTTACTGGTAACTAACCAAGGAATCGCAGTGATATAATGGATGGTGTCAGGATAAATGGACCAGATATACTGGTACCTAACCAAGGAATCTCCGTTATATAGTGGCTGGTGTCATGATAAATGGACCAGAAATACTGGTAACTAACCAAGGAATCTCCGTGATATAATGGCTGGTGTCAGGATAAATGGACCAGAAATACTGGTATCTAACAAAGGAATCTCCGTGATATAGTGGCTGGTGTCATGATAAATGGACCAGATATACTGGTAACTAACCAAGGAAACGCCGTGATATAATGGCTGGTGTCAGGATAAATGGAACAGATATACTTGTAACTAACCAACGAATCGCCGTGATATAGTGGCTGGGCTGGTGTCAGGATAAATGAACCAGAAATACTGGTATCTAACCAAGGAATCGCCGTGATATAATGGCTGGTGTCAGGATAAACGGACCAGAAATACTGGTATCTAACGAAGGAATCTCCGTGATATAATGTCTGGTGTCAAGATAAATGGACCAGATATACTGGTATCTAACCAAGGAATCGCTATGATATAATGGCTGGTGTCAGGATAAATGGACCAGATATACTGGTAACTAACCAAGGAATCGCCGTGATATGATGGCTGATGTCAGGATAAACGAACCAGATATACTGGTATCTAACAAAGGAATCGCTGTGATATAATGGCTGGTGTCAGGATAAATGGACCGGAAATACTGGTAACTAACCAAGGAATCTCCGTGATATAATGTCTGGTGTCAGGATAAATGGACCAGATATACTGGTATATAACCAAGGAATCGCTGTGATATAATGGCTGGTGTCAGAATAAACGGACCAGAAATACTGGTAACTAACCAAAGAATCTCCGTGATATAGTGGCTGGTGTCATGATAAATGAACCAGATATACTGGTAACTAACCAAGGAGTCTCCGTGATATAATGGCTGGTGTCAGAATATATGGACCAGAAATACTGGTAACTAACCAAGGAATCGCCGTGATATAATGGCTGGTGTCTGGATAAATGGACCAGAAATACTGGTAACTAACCAAGGAATCGCCGTGATATAATGGCTGGTGTCAGGATAAATGGACCAGAAATACTGGTATCTAACCAAGGAATCGCCGTGATATAATGACTGGTGTCAGGATAAATGGACCAGAAATACTGGTAACTAACCAAGGAATCTCCGTATTATAATGGCTGGTGTCAGGATAAACGGACCAGAAATACTGGTATCTAACCAAGGAATCGCTGTAATATAATGGCTGATGTCAGGATAAACGAACCAGATATACTGGTATCTAACCAAGGAATCGCTGTGATATAATGGCTGGTGGTAGGATAAATGGACCGGAAATACTGGTAACTAACCAAGGAATCTCCGTGATATAATGGCTGGTGTCACGATAAATGGACCAGATATACTTGTAACTAACCAAGGAATCGCCGTGATATAGTGGCTGGTGTCAGGATAAATGGACCAGAAATACTGGTATCTAACCAAGAAATCGCTGTGATATAGTAGCTGGTGTCAGGATAAACGGACCAGAAATACTGGTATCTTACCAAGGAATCGCTGTGATATAATGGCTGGTGTGAGGATAAATGGACCAGAAATACTGGTATCTAACCAAGAAATCGCTGTAATATAATGGCTGGTGTCAGGATAAACGGACCAGAAATACTGGTATCTTACCAAGGAATCGCTGTGATATAATGGCTGGTGTCAGGATAAATGGACCAGAAATACTGGTAACTAACCAAGGAATCGCCGTGATATAATTGCTGGTGTCAGGATAAATGGACCAGAAATACTGGTAACTAACCAAGGAATCTCCGTGATATAATGGCTGGTGTCAGGATGAATGGACCAGATATACTGGTAACTAACCAAGGAATCTCTGTAATATAATGTCTGGTGTCAGAATAAACGGACCAGATATACTGGTAACTAATCAAGGAATTGCCGTGATATAATGGCTGGCGTCAGGATAAATGGACCAGAAATACTGGTAACTAACCCAGGAAAAGCCGTGATAAAGTGGCTGGTGTCAGGATAAATGGTCCAGATATACTGGTACCTAACCAAGGAATCTCCGTGATATAGTGGCTGGTGTCATGATAAATGGACCAGAAATACTGGTAACTAACCAAGGAATCTCCGTGATATAATGGCTGGTGTCAGGATAAATGGACCAGAAATACTGGTATCTAACAAAGGAATCTCCGTGATATAGTGGCTGGTGTCATGATAAATGGACCAGATATACTGGTAACTAACCAAGGAAACGCCGTGATATAATGGCTGGTGTCAGGATAAATGGACCAGATATACTTGTAACTAACCAAGGAATCGCCGTGATATAGTTGCTGGGCTGGTGTCAGGATAAATAGACCAGAAATACTGGTATCTAACCAAGGAATTGCTATGATATAATGGCTGGTGTCAGGATAAATGGACCAGATATACTGGTAACTAACCAAGGAATCGCCGTGATATAATGGCTGATGTCAGGATAAACGAACCAGATATACTGGTATCTTACCAAGGAATCGCTATGATATAATGGCTGTTGTCAGGATAAATGGACCAGAAATACTGGTATCTAACCAAGGAATCGCTGTGATATAATGTCTTGTGTCAGGATAAATGGACCAGAAATACTGGTAACTAACCAAGGAATCACCGTGATATAATGTCTGGTGTCAGGATAAATGGACCAGAAATACTGGTAACTAACCATGGAATCGCCGTGATATAGTGGCTGGTGTCAAGATAAATGAACCAGAAATACTGGTAACTAACCAAGGAATCGCCGTGATATAATGTCTGGTGTCAGGATAAATAGTTCAGATATACTGGTAACTAACCAAGAAATCTCCGTGATATAATGGCTGGTGTCAGGATAAATGGACCAGAAATACTGGTAACTAATCTAGGAATCGCCGTGATATAATGGCTGGTGTCAAGATAAATGGACCAGAAATACTGGTAACTAACCATGGAATCGCCGTGATATAATGGCTGGTGTCAGGATAAATGGACGGATATACTGGTAACTAACCAAAGAATCTCCGTGATATAATATTAGGCTGGTGTCAGGATGAATGGACCAGAAATACTGGTAACTAACCAAGGAATGGCCGTGATATAATGGCTGGTGTCAAGATAAATGGACCAGAAATACTGGTAACTAACCAAGGAATCGCCGTGATATAGTGGCTGGTGTCAGGATAAATGGACCAGAAATACTGGTACCTAACCAAGGAATCGCCCTGATATAGTGGCTGGTGTCAGGATAAATGAACCAGAAATACTGGTAACTAACCAAGGAATCGCCGTGATATAATGGCTGGTGTCAAGATAAATGGACCAGAAATACTGGTAACTAAACATGGAATCTCCGTGATATAATGTCTGGTGTCAGGATAAATGGACCGGATATACTGGTAACTAACCAAGGAAACGCTGTGATATAATGGTTGGTGTCAGAATAAACGGACCAGAAATACTGGTAACTAACCAAAGAATCTCCGTGATATAGTGGCTGGTGTCATGATAAATGAACCAGATATACTGGTAACTAACCAAGGAGTCTCCGTGATATAATGGCTGGTGTCAGAATAAATGGACCAGAAATACTGGTAACTAACCAAGGAATCGCCGTGATATAGTGGCTGGTGTCAGGATAAATGGACCAGATATACTGGTAAATAACCAAGGAATCTCCGTGATATAATGGCTTTTGTCAGGATAAATGGACCAAAAATACTGGTACATGTAACTAACCAAAGAATAGCCGTGATATAATGGCTGGTGTCAGGATAAATGGACCAGATATACTTGTAACTAGTCAAGGAATCGCCGTGATATAGTGGCTGGGATGGTGTCAGGATAAATGGACCAGAAATACTGGTATCTAACCAAGGAATCGCCGTGATATAATGGCTGGTGTCAGGATAAACGGACCAGAAATACTGGTATCTAACGAAGGAATCTCCGTGATATAATGTCTGGTGTCAAGATAAAAGGACCAGATACACTGGTATCTAACCAAGGAATCGCTGTGATATAATGGCTGGTGTCAGGATAAATGGACCAGATATACTGGTAACTAACCACTGAATCGCCGTGATATAATGGCTGATGTCAGGATAAACGAACCAGATATACTGGTATCTAACCAAGGAATCGCTGTGATATAATGGCTGGTGTCAGGATAAATGGAGCAGAAATACTGGTAACTAACCAAGGAATCTCCGTGATATAATGGCTGGTGTCACGATAAATGGACCAGATATACTGGTATCTAACCAAGGAATCGCTGTGATATAATGGCTGGTGTCAGAATAAACGGACCAGAAATACTGGTAACTAACAAAGGATATCCGTGATATAGTGGCTGGTGTCATGATAAATGAACCAGATATACTGGTAACTAACCAAGGAGTCTCCGTGATATAATGGCTGGTGTCAGAATAAATGGACCAGAAATACTGGTAACTATCCAAGGAATCGCCGTGATATAATGGCTGGTGTCAGGATAAATGGACCAGAAATACTGGTAACTAACCAAGGAATCGCCGTGATATAATGGCTGGTGTCAGGATAAATGGATCAGATATACTGGTATCTAACCAAGGAATCGCCGTGATATAATGGCTGGTGTCAGGATAAATGGACCAGAAATACTGGTAACTAACCAAGGAATCGACGTGATATAATGGCTGGTGTCATGATAAATGGACCAGAAATACTGGTAACTAACCAAGGAATCTTCGTGATATAGTGGCTGGTGTCATGATAAATGGACCAGAAATACTGGTAACTAACCAAGGAATATCCGTGATATAATGGCTGTTGTCAGGATAAATGGACCAGAAATACTGGTTACTAACCATGGAATCGCCGTGATATATTGGCTGGTGTCAGGATAAATGGACCAGAAATACTGGTAACTAACCAAGGAATATCCGTGATATAATGGCTGTTGTCAGGATAAATGTAACAGAAATACTGGTAACTATCCATGGAATCGCCGTGATATAGTGGTGTTTGTCAGCATAAATGGACAAGAAATACTGGTAACAATCCATGGAATCGCCGTGATATAATGACTGATGTCAGGATGAATGGACCAGAAATACTGGTAACTAACCAAGGAATCGCGGTGATAAAGTGGCTGGTGTCAGGATAAACGGACCAGAAATACTGGTAACTAACCAAGGAATCGCCGTGATAAAGTGGCTGGTGTCAGGATAAACGGACCAGAAATACTGGTAACTAACCATGGAATCGCCGTGATATAGTGGCTGGTGTCAGGATAAATGGACCAGAAATACTGGTAACTAACTAAAGAATCTCCGTGATATAATGGCTGGTGTCATGATAAATGGACCAGATATACTGGTACCTAACAAAGGAATCGCTGTGATAGAGTGGCTGGTGTCAGGATAAATGGACCAGAAATACTGGTAACTAACCAAGGAATCTCCGTGATATAGTGGCTGGTGTCAGGATAAATGGACCAGAAATACTGGTAACTAATCAAGGAATCGCCGTGATATAACGGCTGGTGTCAGGATAAATGGACCAGAAATACTGGTAACTAACCAAGAAATCGGCGTGATAAAGTGGCTGGTGTCAAGATAAATGGACCAGATATACTAGCAACTAACCAAGGAATCTCCGTGATATAATGGCTGGTGTCAGGATAAATGGACCAGAAATACTGGTAACTAACCAAGGAATCGCCGTGATATAATGGCTGGTGTCAGGATAAATGGACCAGAAATATTGGTAACTAACCAAGAAATCGGCGTGATAAAGTGGCTGGTGTCAGGATAAATGGACCAGATATACTAGCAACTAACCAAGGAATCTCCGTGATATAATGGCTGGTGTCAGAATAAATGGACCAGAAATACTGGTATCTAACCAAGAAATCGCCGTGATAAAGTGGTTGGTGTCAGGATAAATGGACCAGAAATACTGGTAACTAACTAAAGAATCTCCGTGATATAATTGCTGGTGTCAGGATAAATGGACCAGAAATACTGATAACTAACAAAGGAATCGCCGTGATATAGTGGCTGGTGTCAGGATAAATGGACCAGATATACTGGTAACTAACCAAGGAATCTCCGTGATATAATGGCTTTTGTCAGGATAAATGGACCAAAAATACTGGTACATGTAACTAACCAAAGAATAGCCGTGATATAATGGCTGGTGTCAGGATAAATGGACCAGATATACTTGTAACTAACCAAGGAATCGCCGTGATATAGTGGCTGGGATGGTGTCAGAATAAATGGACCAGAAATACTGGTATCTAACCAAGGAATCGCCGTGATATAATGGCTGGTGTCAGGATAAACGGACCAGAAATACTGGTATCTAACGAAGGAATCTCCGTGATATAATGTCTGGTGTCAAGATAAATGGACCAGATACACTGGTATCTAACCAAGGAATCGCTGTGATATAATGGCTGGTGTCAGGATAAATGGACCAGATATACTGGTAACTAACCACTGAATCGCCGTGATATAATGGCTGATGTCAGGATAAACGAACCAGATATACTGGTATCTAACCAAGGAATCGCTGTGATATAATGGCTGGTGTCAGGATAAATGGAGCAGAAATACTGGTAACTAACCAAGGAATCTCCGTGATATAATGTCTGGTGTCAGGATAAATGGACCAGATATACTGGTATCTAACCAAGGAATCGCTGTGATATAATGGCTGGTGTCAGAATAAACGGACCAGAAATACTGGTAACTAACCAAAGAATCTCCGTGATATAGTGGCTGGTGTCATGATAAATGGACCAGATATACTGGTAACTAACCAAGGAGTCTCCGTGATATAATGGCTGGTGTCAGAATAAATGGACCAGAAATACTGGTAACTAACCAAGGAATCGCCGTGATATAATGGCTGGTGTCAGGATAAATGGACCAGAAATACTGGTAACTAACCAAGGAATCGCCGTGATATAATGGCTGGTGTCAGGATAAATGGATCAGATATACTGGTATCTAACCAAGGAATCGCCGTGATATAATGGCTGGTGTCAGGTTAAATGGACCAGAAAAACTGGTAACTAACCAAGGAATCTCCGTGATATAATGGCTGGTGTCAGGATAAACGGACCAGAAATACTGGTATCTAACCAAGGAATCGCTGTGATATAATGGCTGGTGTAAGGATAAATGGACCAGAAATACTGGTAACTAACCAAGGAATCTCCGTGATATAATGGCTGGTGTCACGATAAATGGACCAGATATACTTGTAACTAACCAAGGAATCGCCGTGTTATAGTGGCTGGTGTCAGGATAAATGGACCAGAAATACTGGTATCTAACCAAGAAATCGCCGTGATATAAGGGCTGGTGTCAGGATAAATGGACCAGATATACTTGTAACTAACCAAGGAATCGCCGTGATATAGTGGCTGGTGTCAGGATAAATGGACCAGAAATACTGGTATCTTACAAAGGAATCGCTGTGATATAATGGCTGGTGTCAGGATAAATGGACCAGAAATACTGATATCTAACCAAGGAATCGCTGTGATATAATGTCTTGTGTCATGATAAACGGACCAGAAATACTGGTATCTAACCAAGGAATCGCTGTGATATAATGGCTGGTGTCAGGATATATGGACCAGATATACTGGTAACTAACCAAGGAATCACCGTGATATAATGTCTGGTGTCAGGATAAATGGACCAGAAATACTGGTAACTAACCATGGAATCGCCATGATATAGAGGCGGGTGTCAGGATAAATGAACCAGAAATACTGGTAACTAACCAAGGAATCGCCGTGATATAATGTCTGGTGTCAGGATAAATGGTTCAGATATACTGGTAACTAACCAAGAAATCTCCGTGATATAATGGCTGGTGTCAGGATAAATGGACAAGAAATACTGGTAACTAACCAAGGAATCTCCGTGATATAATGGCTGGTGTCAAGATTAATGGACCAAAAATACTGGTAACTAACCATGGAATCGCCGTGATATAATGGCTGGTGTCAGGATAAATGGAACAGATATACTGGTAACTAACCAAAGAATCTCCGTGATATAATGGCTGGTGTCAGGATAAATGGACCAGAAATACTGGTAACTAACCAAGGAATCGCCGTGATATTATATCTGGTGTCAAGATAAATGGACCAGAAATACTGGTATAACTAACCATGTGGGAAACGCAATGATATAATGGCTGGTGTCATGATAAATGGATCAGAAATACTGGTAACTACAAAGGAATCGCCGTGATATAAATGGCTGGTGTCAGGATAAATGGACCAGAAATACTGGTAACTAACCAAGGAATCGGCCGTGATATAGTGGCTGGTGTCAAGATAATGGACCAGATATTCTGGTAACTAACCAAGGAATCTAGGTGATATAATGGCTGGTGTCAGGCTAAATGGACAGAAATACCTGTAACCTAACCCAAGGAATCTCCGTGATACAATGGCTGGTGTCAGGAACAATGGACCAGAAATACTGGTAACTAACCGGAAGGAATCCGCTGTGATATATTGGCTGGTGTCAGGGATAAATGGACCAGAAATCACTGGTAACTAACCAAGGAATCGACTGTGTGGATATAATGGCTGTTGTCAGGATCAAACGGACCAGAAATACTGGTAACTAACCAAGTGAATCGGCTGTGATATAATGGCTGGTGTCAGGATAAATGGACCAGAAATACTGGTAACTAACCAAGGAATCGCCGTGATAAAGTGGCTGGTGTCAGGATAAATGGACCAGATATACTGGAACTAACCAAGGAATCTCCGTGATATAATGGCTGGTGTCAGGATAAATGGACCAGAAATACTGGTAACTAACCAAGGAAATCGCCGTGATAAAGTGGCTGGTGCAGGATAAATGGACCAGAAATACTGGTAACTAACTAAAGAATCTCCCGTGATATAATGGGTGGGTGTCAGGATAAATGGACCAAATACTGGTCAACTAACAAAGGAATCGCCCTGATATAGTGGGCTGGTGTCAGGATAAATGGACCAGATATACTGGTAACTAACCAAGGAATCTCCGAGATACAATGGCTTTTATTCAGGATAAAATGGACCAGAAATACTGGTACATGTATCTAACCAAAGAATAAGCCGTGATATAATGGCTGGTGTCAGGATAAATGGATCAGAAATACTAGTAACTAACAAAGGAATCGCCGTGATATAGTGGCTTTTTGTGAGGATAAATGGACCAGAAATACTGGTAACTAACCAAAGAATAGCCGTGATATAGTGGCTGGTGTCAGGATAAATGACCAGAAATACTGGTAACTAACAAAGGAATAGCCGTGATATAGTGGCTGGTGTCAGGATAAATGGACCAGAAATACTGGTAACTAACCAAGAAATAGCCGTGATATTGTGGTTGGTGTCCGGATAATGGACCAGAAATACTGGTAACTAACCATGGAATCACCGTGGATCTAGTGGCTATGTCAGGATGAATGGACCAGACTGAAATACTGGTACCTAACAAGGAATCTCCGTATATAGTGGCTGGTGTCCAGGATAAATGGACCAGATATACTGGTAACTAACCAAGGAACTCTCCGTGATATAATGGCTGGTGTCATGATAAATGGACCGAGAAATACTGGTTACTATACCAAGGAATCGCCGTGATATAGTGGCTGGTGTCATGATAAATGGACCAGAAATACTGAGTAACTAGCAAAGGAAGATCCGTGATATAATGGGCTGGTGTCAGGATAAAAGGACCAGATATACTGGTTAACTACACCAAGGAATCTCCGTGATATAATGGCTAGGTGTCAGGATAACCTGGACCAGAATACCTGGTAACCTAACCAAGGAATATCCGTGAAATATGTGGCTGGTGTCCTGATAAATGGACCAGAAAGACTGGTAACTAACCAAGGAATCGCCGTGTGATAATGGCTGGTGTCAGGATAAATGGACCCAGATCATTCTTGTACCTAACCAAGGAAATAGCCGTGATATAGGAGGCTGGTGTCAGGATAATGGACCCAGCCAATACTGGTATCTAACCAAAAGACATCGCCGTGATATAATAGCTGGTGTCATGATACATGGACCAGATCTACTGGTAGACTAACCAAGTAATATCCGTGATATAACTGGCTGGTGTCAGGATAACTGGACCAGATATACTGGTAACTAACAAGGAATCTCCGTTGATATAATGGCTGGTGTCAGGATAAAATGAACCAGAACTACTGGTAACCTAACAAAGGAATCGCCGTGATATAATGACAGTGGTGTCAGGATACAATGAGCCAGATATACTGGTAACTAACCAAGAATCTCGTGATATAATGGCTGGTGTCAGGATAAATGGACCAGAAAATACTGGTAACTAAACCCAAGGAATCTCCGTGATATAGTGGCTGGTGTCCTGATAAATGGACCCAGAAATACTGGAACTAACCAAGGAATCGCCGTGATATAATGGCTGGGTGTCAGGATAAATGGACCAGATATACTGGTACCTACCCAAGGAATAGCCGTGATACAGTGGCTGGTGTCATGATAAATGTACCAGAAATACTGGTATCTAACCAAGGAATCGGCCGTGGATATAATGGCTGGTGTCAGGATAAATAGACCAGGTATACTGGTAACTAACCCAGGAATCTCCGTGATATAATGGCTGGTGTCAGGATAAATGGACCAGAAATACTGGTAACTAACCAAGGAATCTCCGTGATATGATGGCTGGTGTCAGGATAAATGGACCAGATATACTGGTAACTAACAAAGGAATCGCTGTGATATAATGGCTGGTGTCGGATAAAATGGACCCGATATACTGGTAACAACAAAGGAATCGCTGTGATACTAATGGCTTGGTGTCAGGATAAATGAACCAGAAATACTGTGTAACTAACAAAGGAATCGCCGTGATATACTGACTGGTGTCAGGATAAATGGACCAGATATACTGGTAACTAACCAAGAATTCGTCCGTGATATAATGGCTTGGTGTCAGGATAAATGGACCAGAAATACTGGTAACTAACCAAGGAATCTCCGTGATATAGTGGCTGGTGTCCTGATAAATGGACCAGAGAATACTGGTAAACTAACCAAGGAATCGCCGTGAAATAATGGCTGGTGTCAGGATAAATGGACCAGATTACTGGTACCTACCCAAGGAATAGCCGTGATATAGTGGCTGGTGTCATGATAAATGTACCAGAAATACTGGTATCTAACCAAGGAATCGCCGTGATATAATGGCTGGTGTCAGGATAAATAGACCAGGTATACTGGTAACTAACCCAGGAATCTCCGTGATATAATGGCTGGTGTCAGGATAAATGGACCAGAAATACTGGTAACTAACCAAGGAATCTCCGTGATATAATGGCTGGTGTCAGGATAAATGGACCAGATATACTGGTAACTAACAAAGGAATCGCTGTGATATAATGGCTGGTGTCAGGATAAATGGACCAGATATACTGGTAACTAACCAAGGAATCTCCGTGATATAGTGGCTGGTGTCAAGATAAATGGACCAGAAATACTGGTAACTAACCAAGGAATCTCCGTGATATAGTGGCTGGTGTCCTGATAAATGAACCAGAAATACTGGTAACTAACCCAGGAATCGCAGTGATATAATGGCTGGTGTCAGGATAAATGGACCAGATATACTGGTAACTAACCAAGGAATCGCCGTGATATAGTGGCTGGTGTCAGGATAAATGGACCAGATATACTGGTAACTTACCAAGGCATCTCCGTGATATAATGGCTGATGTCAGGATAAATGGACCAGATATACTGGTAACTAACCAAAGAATAGCCGTGATATAATGGCTGGTGTCATGATAAATGGACCGGGGCTCTGCGGGTGTGCTGTTGGAGTCATGAATTAATCTAACTGATCCAATCCAAGTGAAAACCGACTTGCTAAATAAGTAAAGGTTAGAAGTAAAGTAAGGTAAAGTAACCTTTACTTATTTAAGTGCTTTTACGCTTACATCATAGATATGTTTAACCCATTCACTGCCGAATTTCACGAAGTCGGTTCGTCCGTGTTGAAAATTCGAACACTCCATTGTTCGTTCAATAGGAAAGTTGGTAAAATTTAAACTCTGAGTGGCAAACAATGCAGATTTCAGCAGAGACAGATCGTTACGAGATGTCTCACCTGAATATGCATTGTTTGCAAAAGCCAGTAATTGCCTTTTATTTGGCAGTGAAAGAGTTAACCCAATTATATCACCATGTATAACCTAGTAGTTACTTAACCAGTCCTTCTTCCGCCTTCTTAACCTCTCCAATAGCAGTTAAATCATACTAACTTTGAAGAGGTCTTGATGCTTGGCATTGCGTATCTATTTGTACAAGGGGTGTGAAGACCATTGTTCACAGTGACCAATATTTTACTAGTAAACAAGTGTCTTCCAGGAAGGGCTGTCTGAGATTAGAACAAAGGCTCTCATACACTTGGTATTCGGAGTAACCATAACACACTTTAGATAGCTAGTCATTTTAGTGAACAATAGTCTCCCAGGAAGAATAAAACATCTTTTACACTTATTATTCTGCTATAGTTGACAATACTAATACATATGTAGGTCAGATGTCAAAATGAGTGGCATATTTACGATTCTTAACCCTCTCCCTCATACGACAATTCTACAGCAGACGACTTTGAACATATTTTGTCAAAAAATAGAATATCTCTATAATTGAATGGGTAACCTATGACTTAAAAGTGGAAAAACATTGTGGCAAAAGGAGAAATTGCTCGTTGTGAGCAATTTCTTCTTTTGTCACTATGTTTTCAAAAAGCCGTCTGCTGCTGAGGCGTTAGAAAGCGTCTATATGAGGGAAAGGGTTAACCCTTTCAATGATACAGCAGATATGCAACAGACACATTCGACAACATCTCGGCTAAACTATTGAAATATATATAAAAGAAAGTATAACCATTGAATTGAGTTGAAAACATCAAGGCAAAGCTATATGAGCCGTCCCACGAGAAAACCAACATTATGGCCTCTGCGTAAAGTATCAACCCGGATCAGCTAAAGCATGCCGCGCAGGCTAACCCGGACAGACACTTTTCGCCACCTGTTGAGTTTCTGTTTCAGGAATCATTACTCTGTACATCTATCCCCCTAAGAAGGAATGTGTCGGCCTGGGTCAGTCTGTGCGGACTGAAAGGCTGATCTGATCTCGCGGGATGACTCATAAATGTAAATATATATACATTAAAGCCTGTATAATCATTGAATTGAGTTAAAACATTGTGGCAAAAGTGGTCTGCTGCAGTTTCGTCAAAAGTCGTCTGCAAGTGGGATACGATTAAACAAGTTTCTACCCTGAAGAACTGACCAGGAACAAAATATATCATTCCCTAATTATTTAGTCTACTTAAATAATTACAATACTTGAAAATATGTCACATGTCGATACGAGGGGCTTAATTCGTGTGTTTAACCCTTTCCCACCTGCAGACACTTTCTGACGCCTCTGCAGCAGACGGCTTTTTGAAAACATAGTGACAAAAGAAGAAATTGCTCAAAACGAGCAATTTCTCCTTTTGCCACAATGTTTTCCACATAGGTTATCCATTCAATTATAGAGATTTTCTATTTTTTGACAAAATATGTTCATAGTCGTCTGCTGCAGAAATGTCGTATGAAGGTAAGGGTTAACCCCTGTCTGCAGAAATGTCGTATGAGGGAAAGGGTTAACCCTTTCCCACCTGCAGACACAGTCTGACGCATCTGCAGCAGACTACTTATATTGTGGAAAATATATGAATGTTTCAGTTACATATTGTGCAATTTTCTTCTTTTGCCACACTGTTTTCAATTTTATTCAATTATAAAATTTCATTTATATATGTATACCTAAATGTGTTTAAAGTCGTCTGCTATTAAGATGTGTTGAATGTGAGAAAATACAGAAGAAACTCCATAAATGAAAGTGTAATTATTGAATAGAGTTGAAAACATTAAGACGGAAGGAGAACATACTTATGCTTCATATACACCAACACATAAAACAAACAGCACTCGAATTAGAAAACATCTAACAAAAGCTATCGAAATATCTTTAAATTAAAATATAATAATTAAATGGAGTTGAAAACAATTATTGCAAAAGCCGTATTCAGCAGCTGCGCTTAAATGCGTCTTCAGGTTAGAAAAGGTATAAAGACAGTCTGGCTAGGTTGACAGATCGAAAGAATTATGTTGGGAGAAGGCCGAGAAACACACGGGTAAGTGAACTGAACGCAGGCGGATATTACAGAATTTTTTTGAAAACAGTGTTAAACTCCAAACAGTAAACATTGGTGCAAATACAGTAGACGTCACAAAGGTTCGAAATATTGTCGCGCAATACAAACAGTGAACAGCCAATGTCCGTGCTTTTAGCAAGCATCGATTATTGATCGAAAGATTTCTAACCCCGAATCGGTCTCCTTTCCATTCCGGTTATTAACAAAAGTGACGAGAGTCAATGGGTTATATAGTCTATGTAGAAAGGTAGCCAGTCGCATAGGGCTTACCCGTATAGACATTTTTCGACTCCTATGGAACTTCAGTTTCAGGAATCATTACTCTATACCTCTATACCCTTAAGACGGAATGTCTCGGCCCGGATCAGTCCCATTTTGTCCCACAGATCTAATTTATTTGTTCGGTATGTAAATCTCAAATAATTTGCACTTATTCATATATCTATAGATTAATTAAAACGTAGTTGTAATATGTATATTATCATACGTTTCAATCAATTCATATCCATTGAAAAGACCAGAAAAACATCAACAGTGCTATGAATTAAATTTTGATGACATTGAATAGATATACACTAGAAAAAATTGTCATGTGCTTTGGCTACTTTCCAACTTCAATCAAACCGGTTTTTTGAAACGAAGAAGCCAATAAGTTGAATCTTCACCCCCCCCCCCCCCCCCCCCCCCCCCCAATAGTATTTATATTAATTGATTGATTTAGAGGTATTTTATGCCGTTTTTATCTGTATTTCAGTTATATCACGGCGTGTTGTTATGTTATCCCCTACAACCCTATGCACCACAAAGGAGGGAAGCCATTAATACCATTTCTTAAGTATTTGGTATGACCCAACCGGCGATCTAATCCTGGTCTTCCGCTGCAAAGGCGGACGCTCTACCCACTACACAACCGAGGCGGTATCCTGTCCAATGATACTCCATCCTGGTTTAAATAACTGTTTAACGCCGTTTTCAAAAATATTTCAGTCATATCACGGCGGCCATTTCCCTACTCATATGTTACCAGGTTTTCTCACACCAGTACACCACAACACATACTTTCCAAGCACCTGGCTGCTTTTCCACAAAGATTGTTAGCCCATTTGTGAAATACGAATGACGCTTGTCACAGTGACTTTTGTCAGACGGCGGAAAGAAAGTTGTCTGAGCTGGGATTCCAACTCACAACCCCTGAATTGACAGCTCGCGTCGCTACCGGGGCCTCGGCTCAATGGTATTCAACATAGTACAACTGGCTGCTTTTCCACAAAAACTGTTAGCCATTTGTGAAATACGAATAATTGTCAAACGGCGGAAAGAATGTTAGCTGGGCTGGTATTCGAACTCACAAACCCTGGAGTGCCAGCTGGCGTCGCTACCGACTAAACTACCGGGGCTCGGCTAAATGGTATTCAACGTAGTACAAATTATATTAAAGTTCGAAACAGTTAACTCTTATCCCGCTCAATTCCTGTTATATCATCACCATCAATCGTCTATAGTTTCTTTGGGATATACTGATACGACGAGGGCTACCAATGCATGCGTCGTGGGTTCGAACCCCAGCTCTGTCGTTTATTCATTCCCATCATTGGCCAAAGTGACTAGCATCATATGAGCCGATCCATGAGAAAACCAACATCATGTACTCTACGTAATGTATCCACCAAGATCAATCCGCACAGGCCAATCTGGGCCGACATATTCCGTTTCAGAGGGGATATATGTATAGAGTAATGATTCCCGAAACAGAAAATCCACGGGAGGCGAAAGGTGTATGTACGGGTTAGCCTGCGCGGCAAACAATTATACTTTTATTCATAGATCGTTTTCTCATTTCATATATCGAGGACTTGGTGTGAAACGGTTGGAACTTAAATTGGTATTTTTTTTTTACCAAGGTTAATCACCTCGCCATAAAGTCTTGATACGCGTTAAATCATTTTACTTGGTTAACAATGTAAGTTTAGGTGCCATTGCTCGTTCTGAGCAATGGCACCTAAATTTGCATTGTTTACAAAGGGGTCAAAATTGCCCCTAAACCAGGGTTTTCAAAATAGGTTTTTAGTTACAACCGTTTCACGCCAAGCCCTTGATATGTTTTCGAAGTACGGTCTGATGCAGATTTGTCGTATGTAGGAAAGGGTTAAGCGTACATCGATCGTAATTGTCCTTGAATTCAAACATTTGGGCCGTCTCGCGAGAAAACCAACACTATGACCTCTGCGTAATGTGTCGACCCGGTTTATCCTAAGCATGCCACGCAGGCGTACCCGGATAGACACTTTTCGCCTCCTGTGGATTTTCTGTTTCAGGAATCATTACTCTATACCTCTATCCAACTGCGACGGAATGTGTCGGCCCGGATTAGCCTTCGCAGGTTGGTCTTGGTCGATACATTATGGAGAGACCATAATGTTGGTTTTTCTCGTGGGGACGGCTCATTTTTGAATGTCGGTAAACTAACCCTTTCAATGCTGAGATTTTAAATGAACTTGTCAATCTTTGCATTTAAAAGAGTGAATAGCAAATATTAGGAAAATCAATATAAGAGTCCGTGATCTTCGGAGTCTATGAACATTACATTTTTAATATCTCGTCTTGCGATTTAACCCTTTCCTAAATACAAGAAATCTGCAGCAGACGACTCTGAACATATTTTGTCAAAAAATGGAAAATCTCTGTAATCTAATGGATTACCAATGACAAAAAGTGGAAAACATTGTGGTAAAAAGAGAAATTGCTCGTTTTGAGCAATTTCTTCCTTTGTCACCATGTTTTCAAAAAGCTGTCTGCTTCAGAGGCGTCAGAAAGCGTCTATGTGAGGGAAAGAATTAACATCTTCTACCTTTGCCATATACATACAGACGACTTTTGAAAACATTTTCGCAAAAGAAGAAATTGCTAATAATGAGCAATTTCTCCTTTTGCCACAATGTTTTTTTTAACTTTTTTAGTTTTGTCTGGATCTTTTTCTAAATCGTCTGCTCAACGTGTGGTGTGTGGGAAAAGGGTTGATGCATCTGTGTGTAGTGAGGTCTCAGGCGAGCGTGTGCATCCGCACTGTCTCTCATCTATATGTTACACATAGCTGAATACATCTTCTTACACAAAACTGGAAGTGTAGCCTTTACTAGTGATATGTGAATATCACTTCTTCTTTCGTTTTCGTGAGGAATTTACAATGCGTTTAAATCAAGATTTAAACTCGGTGTCACTAAGGAAGTAAAATAAAATCGCGTCATTTAAATGAACTATATTTATATTCAAATGTAAATGCCGTTCTACGGTTTGACTGTTAAACGTTGAAAGGACAGTGTGCTTTACAAATAGTAAGTCGATATTTTTTTCTTTATCATTATTATTATTATTATTATTGTTATTATGTATTTTATATATATTTAAAACTGTACTATTATTATTATTAATATTTATTATTTATATTGTTATTATTACTTATATTATTATTATTATTATTATTATTATTATTATTATTATTATTATTATTATTATTTTACAATTATAAGATCTAATATTATAATAATTATCATTGTCATTGAAACTGTTGTTGTAGGTAGACGTGATAGAAGTAATTGTTGTAGCAGTAGTAGTAGTAGTAGAAGTAGTAGTAGTAGTAGTAGTAGTAGTAGTAGTAGTAGTAGTAGTAGTAGTAGTAGTAGTAGTAGTAGTAGTAGTAGAAGTAGTAGAAGAAATAGTAGTAGTAGTAGTAGTAATAGAAGTAACATAAACAAATTAGCTTGTATATGCAGAATATTTATTATGAAAGTGATTGATAATGCATTTCAATTTACAAATATGACCCGTATGTTCATAGTTTAAAATTAAAATAGATTTACTCACTCATTCACGCTTTCTTATGACTCTTTCCTCCGCTCATGTATATTTTCATTTCATTCAGTATTTGGTGATTGATTGATTGATTGATTTATGTGTGTATGTATGTATGTATGTATTTATTGATTGATTGATTAATTAATTGATTGATTATTTGATTGATTAATTTATTGATTGGTTGATTGATTGAGCAGCAGTTCTGATTGCGAATATGAGCAATGAACCCACCATATCGGATTAATATTAACCCTTTCCCACTTGTAGACGCCCTCTAACGCCTCTACAGCAGACGACTTTTGAAAACAATGTGGCAAAAGAAGAACGTGCAATTTCTCCTTTTGCCACAGAGTTTTCAACTTTTTTTAATAATTTTACCCTCATTTATGGAGATTTTCCCTGTGTTTGCCTAGATGTTTTCAAATTCGTCTGCTGCAGATTTGTTATATGTGGTAAAGGGTTAACCCAAATGCATGGATGAGGATCCATTGGTGTTCTATTATAAAGTTGATTTAATTTATGAATTGCCCAAAATAAGCAATTTGCTCCACTTTCTGCAATGCGTTAACTTTATACAGGCCTAGTCATGAAAGGTTTCAAGAAACTTCTATTTAAATCCTTCGCTTGAATGAGCGTGTAAATGTAGCGGACAACTTTTTAAAACATTGTGATAAAAGAAGCAATTGTCTCATAATTATTAATGTCTCCTTTTGCCACAATGTTTTAAACCCTATTCAATCATTAACAGATAAGTTATAGAGATTTTTCCTTTTTTTGCTGAGATTATTTCAAAAGTATGCTACAGATTTGTTGTATGTGAGTAATGGGTTGAAACTGACTTTAATATGTTTTCATCATGCGTCAGTTCAATTTACACAAACAATACAATATATTTCTATATTAACTAAGTTCGTTATGCATTCATCATGCTACTACTCAATTTACACAAACAATACTTTATATTTCTATATTAACTAAGGTCGTTATGTATTCGTTATGCTACTGTTCAATTTACACAAACAATACAATATATTTCTATATTAACTAAGTTCGTTATGTATTCATCATGCTACTGCTCAATTTACACAAACAATACTTTATATTTCTATATTATCTAAGTTCGTTATGTATTCATCATGCTACTGCTCAATTTACAAAGCCAATACTTTATATTTCTATATTATCTAAGTTCGGTATGTATTCATCATGCTACTGCTCAATTTACACAAACAATACTTTATATTTCTATATTAACTAAGTTCGTTATGTATTCGTCATGCTACTGTTCAATTTACACAAACAATACAATATATTTCTACGTTAACTAATGTCGTTATATTGTCATCATGCTACTGCTCAATTTACACAGACAATACTTTATATTTCTATATTAACTAAGTTCGTTATGTATTCATCATGAGACTGTTCAATTTACACAAACAATACAATATATTTCTATAGTATCTAAGTTCGTTATGTATTCATCATGCTACTGCTCAATTTACACAGCCAATACAATATATTTCTATATTATCTAAGTTCGGTATGTATTCATCATGCTACTGTTCAATTTACACAGACAATACAATATATTTCTATATTATCTAAGTTCGTTATGTATTCGTCATGCTACTGCTCAATTTACACAGACAATACAATATACTTCTATATTAACAAAGTTCGTTATGTATTCATCATGCTACTGCTCAATTTACACAAACAATACTTTATATTTCTATATTAACTAAGGTCGTTATGTATTCGTCATGCTACTGTTCAATTTACACAAACAATACAATATATTTCTATATTAACTAAGTTCGTTATGTATTCATCATGCTACTGCTCAATTTACACAAACAATACTTTATATTTCTATATTATCTAAGTTCGTTATGTATTCATCATGCTACTGCTCAATTTACACAGCCAATACTTTATATTTCTATATTATCTAAGTTCGTTATGTATTCAACATGCTACTGCTCAATTTACACAGCCAATATAATATATTTCTATATTATCTAAGTTCGGTATGTATTCATCATGCTACTGTTCAATGTACACAGACAATACAATATATTTCTATATTATCTAAGTTCGTTATGTATTCGTCATGCTACTGCTCAATTTACACAGACAATACAATATATTTCTATATTAACTAAGTTCGTTATGTATTCATCATGCTACTGTTCAATTTACACAGCCAATACAATATATTTCTATGTTAACTAAGTTCGTTATATTGTCATCATGCTACTGTTCAATTTACACAGACAATACTTTATATTTCTATATTATCTAAGTTCGGTATGTATTCATCATGCTACTGTTCAATGTACACAAACAATACAATATATTTCTATATTATCTAAGTTCGGTATGTATTCATCATGCTACTGTTCAATGTACACAGACAATACAATATATTTCTATATTAACTAAGGTCGTTATGTATTCATCATGCGACTGTTCAATTTACACAAACAATACTTTATATTTCTATATTAACTAAGTTCGTTATGTATTCGTCATGCTACTGTTCAATTTACACAGACAATACAATATATTTCTATGTTAACTAAGTTCGTTATATTGTCATCATGCTACTGTTCAATTTACACAGACAATACTTTATATTTCTATATTATCTAAGTTCGGTATGTATTCATCATGCTACTGTTCAATGTACACAAACAATACAATATATTTCTATATTAACTAAGTTCGTTATGTATTCATCATGCGACTGTTCAATTTACACAGCCAATACAATATATTTCTATATTATTTAAGTTCGGTATGTATTCATCATGCTACTGTTCAATTTACACAGACAATACAATATATTTCTATATTAACTAAGTTCGTTATGTATTCATCATGCGACTGTTCAATTTACACAGCCAATACAATATATTTCTATATTATATAAGTTCGTTATGTATTCATCATGCTACTGTTCAATTTACACAGACAATACAATATATTTCTATATTAACTAAGTTCGTTATGTATTCGTCATGCTACTGTTCAATTTACACAGACAATACAATATATTTCTATATTATCTAAGTTCGGTATGTATTCAACATGCTACTGTTCAATTTACACAAACAATACAATATATTTCTATATTAACTAAGTTCGTTATGTATTCGTCATGCTACTGTTCAATTTACACAAACAATACAATATATTTCTATGTTAACTAATGTCGTTATATTGTCATCATGCTACTGCTCAATTTACACAGACAATACTTTATATTTCTATATTAACTAAGTTCGTTATGTATTCATCATGCTACTGTTCAATTTACACAAACAATACAATATATTTTTATATTATCTAAGTTCGTTATATATTCGTCATGATACTGTTTAATTTACACAAACAATACAATATATTTCTATGTTAACTAAGGTCGGTATGTATTCATCATGCTACTGTTCAATTTACACAAACAATACAATATATTTCTATGTTAACTAAGGTCGGTATGTATTCATCATGCTACTGTTCAATTTACACAGACAATACAATATATTTCTATATTAACTAAGTTCGTTATGTATTCATCATGCGACTGTTCAATTTACACAGCCAATACAATATATTTCTATATTATCTAAGTTCGGTATGTATTCATCATGCTACTGTTCAATTTACACAAACAATACAATATATTTCTACGTTAACTAATGTCGCTTTGTATTCATCATGCGACTGTTCATATTACACAGCCAATACAATATATTTCTATATTATCTAAGTTCGTTATGTATTCATCATGCTACTGTTCAATTTACACAGACAATACAATATATTTCTATGTTAACTAAGGTCGTTATGTATTCATCATGCGACTGTTCATATTACACAGCCAATACAATATATTTCTATATTATCTAAGTTCGGTATGTATTCATCATGCTACTGTTCAATTTACACAGACAATACAATATATTTCTATGTTAACTAAGGTCGGTATGTATTCATCATGCTACTGTTCAATTTACACAGACAATACAATATATTTCTATATTATCTAAGTTCGTTATGTATTCATCATGCGACTGTTCAATTTACACAGACAATACAATATATTTCTATATTAACTAAGGTCGTTATGTATTCATCATGCTACTGCTCAATTTACACAAACAATACAATATATTTCTATATTAACTAAGGTCGTTATGTATTCATCATGCTACTGTTCAATTTACACAGCCAATACAATATATTTCTATATTAACTAAGTTCGGTATGTATTCATCATGCTACTGTTCAATTTACACAGACAATACAATATATTTCTATGTTAACTAAGGTCGTTATGTATTCATCATGCGACTGTTCATATTACACAGCCAATACAATATATTTCTATATTATCTAAGTTCGGTATGTATTCATCATGCTACTGTTCAATTTACACAGACAATACAATATATTTCTATGTTAACTAAGGTCGGTATGTATTCATCATGCTACTGTTCAATTTACACAGACAATACAATATATTTCTATATTATCTAAGTTCGTTATGTATTCATCATGCTACTGTTCAATTTACACAGCCAATACAATATATTTCTATATTATCTAAGTTCGGTATGTATTCATCATGCTACTGCTCAATTTACACAGCCAATACAATATTATCTAAGTTCGGTATGTATTCATCATGCTACTGTTCAATTTACACAGACAATACAATATATTTCTATGTTAACTAAGGTCGTTATTTGTTCATTGTGCATCAGTTGAATTTAAACGCACAATACTATATTATAAAGGTCAGGATTAGGTCAATTTAACTTTGTATCGCTGACTTGGTTTAATCATTTTCAGACGTCCAGATAAGGAATAGTATACAGCTTTTCCCCACACAATATCTCTCTTATCCTTCAACCAAACCCTATGATGTGGGTACTCAAAAGAATCGTCTCATTGAGACGATTCTCATGAGTACCCACACCATAGGGTTAGAGGGTAAAATAAGGATTTTAGAACGTAAACAAAACTCCTCCTTATCTAGAGCTCTTTATAATTTTATTTCAACAGACATGTCACCGATCAAGATGTTAAAACATCTAACGGTCGGATTGATTGTGCTCGCACTGGTTGTTGAAAATGGTGTCAATGGGTGTGGAAGATCAAGACGCCGCCCACCTCGAGACACAACCGCTCCCTCCCTGTCATGCCCTTTGGACATCCATGTCAACAATAGGCCAGTCCAAAATCACCAACAGGTGACGTGGGTGGAGCCAAAAGCTATTGACAACGGGAAGCAAGTAACGTACGTATGTATGTCTATCTCGGCAATAGCATCCGAGGTTTGTCATTTATCGACCCTTTTCCCCACGTTGCCGCCTCTGCAGCGAACTAGTTTTTAAAACATTATGACGACGGGAAGGCAGTAAAGTACGTATATGTCTATCTCGGAAATAGCATCCGAGGTCTGTCATTTATCAACCCTTTTCGCCACGTTGACGCCTCTGCAGCGGACTATCACGACGTATAAAGTTATATCACTGCGTATTCAGTTATATCACTGCGTGTTCAGTTATATCACGGCGTATTCAGTTATATCACGGCGTATTCAGTTATATCACGGCGTATTCCGGGTAAGTAACCAGTACTACTGGTCCATTTATCCTGACACCAGCCCGTCAGTCGTAAAACTAACCCCACAGTCCTGAGCGTTCAAGGAGAGAAAGCTATTGTTACATATGTTTACCACGGCTGTTGAGCGATTCCGCGACCCCAGCTTCCGAGGCGGGCACTCTCCCATTACACAACTGAGGCGGTCATCCAATGCATACGTGAGACCACCTTCACACACACACACTAAGTAGTCTATAGTTACCTGCCTCGACCATTACACTATGAAGTCAGGCATACGCCAACAATGACGGCGATTAGTGGACATGGTGTAGCAAGCAAAAGGCTATAGAGACATACTTTTTGTGGAACAACCGGTTTAACCCCTTTTCTCATATAGACGCTTTCTGACGAGCAATTTCTCCTTTTGCTACAATGTTTTCCACTTTTAGTCATAGGTTATCCATTCAATTATAGTGATATTCAATTTTTTGACAAAATATGTTCAAAGTCGTCTGCTGCAGAATTGTTGTATGATGCAAAGGTGTAAACTATCAAACTCTAAGAGTAGTTTGCTTCATTGTTCCGAACATCAAGTTGTATTGGTGCCCTTTGGAGTATATTTACTTATTTACTATACTATGTGACAGTGGTTATTAAGGGGAGGTAACCTATCTAATCGCCATTGTTGATTCATGCCAGAGGTACTAGTTGTATTGGTCCCCTGTAGAGTTTGTATATTTACGTATTTACTATACTGTGTGACAGCGGTAATTAAGGGGAGGTAACCTATCTAATCGCCATTGTTGGTTCATGCCAGACGTACAAGTTCAAAGGGAAGGAATTCATTTTCTATAGGCGACTATTATAGCATTATGGGTTATGGTTCGTTAATATCAAATGAATCAACACATATACCTGAATCAAATTAAAGTTCATTTTTGGAACTACCAAAAAAGCAAAGAAAACTCACATGTTCACAGATTTTTGACAGAGTTAGGAGGTCAAATCAAAGGTCACCCTTATCCCGCACTGAATGTTACTTTCAATTTCAGAAAATACAGCATGTTCTGAAAATGGCTTTTATAGTCAGAGGTTTTTCAACTTTATAAAAATCACTTTCAAGTATTGTCCAATAGTAGACAACCTCAGTCTTATATATTCATCTGAAATGACAAAATTGTCTGCCCGTCAAGCCGATCCGATTTACCTCCCTTTGACCACTAGTTACTACGCCCGGTACCAGACTACATGGACTGCAAATTTGTTGCCAAGCATCAACATGAATGGTCAAGTCAGAATTCCAACACGTGACTTTATCATCGATACAACTCGTCGTTACCGAATGCTCTCTCGTGGCTCGACGTCTAGCCCTTTCCTACTTGTAGACGCAGGCGCAGACGACATTTGAAAACTATAATGCTGAATTATTCAACGCGATTCAATAATTATACTTTCATTTATAAAGATTGTTCATGTTTTGGCTATATGCGTTTGATAATCTGCAACAGACACATTTGTAAGCGTTTATGCAAAACATATAGACAATCTATTGAAATCAATGAGGCAAAGGGAGAATTGCTCATGATTTTTCCCTTTGTTACGATATTGTTATTATATACTCGTCTGCCCAAAATACGTATATACGTGGGAAGTAGTTAATTTGTTTAAGCGCATTCAATTAAAAAAATTATACGTTTTGAGATTTCCGTCTGTGCATAAAGCATATTCTTTATTTGCAATAACGTTGTCAAAAGTCGTCTGCTGTAGATGCGTCACTGCAATTTGTCTGCATGTGAGGAATAGTTTTAACCCTTTCCCACATACACCATATCTGCAGCAGACGACTTTGAAAATATCTAGAGAAAATTAGAGAAAATTATGGAAAATATCTGAAAATAGTTGAAAACTTTTTGGCAAAGGGAAAAATTGCTGGTTTTGAGCAATTTCTCCATTTTTTGTCACAATGTTTTCAAAAGTCGTCTGCTGCAGATGCGTCTATATGTTAAGACAGCCAGAAAACGTATTAAACTTTACCCACAGACCTACAAGGAATGGACCTCGTCCGGGAGCCTTGTTCAATGAAGGAACCACAACAATTACTTACAGTGCCAAAGACAATAGTGGTAATGTAGGCAGTTGCAGTTTCAAAATACGGGTGACTGGTAAGTGAGCAAATTAAAACGTTGTTGTGAGTGTGAGTGAATGAGAGAAAGGGAGAGAGACAGACAGACAGACAGACAGACAGACGGACAGACAGACAGACAGACAGACAGACAGACAGACAGACAGACATAGAGAATAGATATATATATATATAGAGAGAGAGAGAGAGAGAGAGAGAGAGAGAGAGAGAGAGAGAGAGAGAGAGAGAGAGAGAGAGAGAGAGAGAGAGAGAGAGAGAGAGAGAGAGAGAGAGAGAGAGAGAGAGAGAGAGAGAGAGAGAGAGAGAGAGAGAGAGGAGAGAGAGAGAGAGAGAGAGAGAGAGAGAGAGAGAGAGAGAGAGAGAGAGAGAGAGAGAGAGAGAGAGAGAGAGAAAGAGAGAGACAGTTCACCTACTCATATGTTTCCTGGTTTTCTCACATCAGTACCCCACGCATCATAATCTCCCAGCAACTGGCTGCTTTTCCACTTAGACTGTTAGCCCATTGGTGAAAGATAATGACGCTTGTCACAGTAACTTTTGTTAAACGTTGGAGAGAATGTTGTCCGAGCTGGGGTTCGAACTCGCAACCCGCGTCGCTACCGACTGAGCGACCGTTGACCATGAACTTTTGCCTAGCACAGTTGACCATGGACTTTTGCCTAGACACTATTCTCATTGGAGGGACTTACTGTATTCAATAAATGTTAAAGTGTTTAAAAACTGTTCGATAGCGGATATATTTATGATTTTCTCACAAACTTTCCCACATACAAAATCAGTCTGCAGCAGACCACTTTAAAACGTCTAAAACTAAATATGAAAAACAGCTATAAATGAAAGTATATGTATTTAAATAATAGAGTTGAAAACATTGTGCAATTTCTCTCTCTTCCACAATGCTTTCAAAAGTCGTCTGCCTCTACGTTTGAAAGGTTTGATTAATTCTCAATATTTTCCAGTCATTAGGTGTGATCGATACAGTCGACAGACGAACGGATATAAGTGGTGTCACCCTAGCGAGGACATGCGATATGGTGGGAGCTGTCGATTTGGGTGTTACGCTGGCTTTGAATTAAGCGGTCCGAAACTGACCTCCTGTTTGGAATCCGGCGAGTGGACAGTTCCAACACAACCGTCTTGTCAAAGTATGCTTGTTCTTTCTCGCACACATTTAGAAGTTGTAATGGTTAAAACTCCAAACAAATTCAATATATATATTTCCATAAATTAAAAACATTTTCTTTTTTATGCTGTATGCAGTAAGTTATAAACGGAACAAAATTAACATAAAATTGACCCTTATTATTTGTCGTAACCCTTTACACACCACTATCCATGTTTTCTTTGTATCGTAATTTATTTAATCTTTGTGGTTTTCATGTGAACCCGACATTCAGGTACTTTTTATTAAACATTAAAGAGCAATTTCTCCTTTTGCCACAATGCCTTGAAAACTCGTTTGCTGCAGGTGCGCATGAGAGTGGAAATTGATTAAAATATTTCCTTCAAACCTTCAAAATCCGATGTTATTTATGGGTTCTTTTATTATTATTTTAACTTGTTTGTCATACTCGCGTTAATGTTACTTAAACGTTGATATCCTGATACCAGCGAGTCAGTCGTAATGATAACCATTCAACCCTAAGCGCCGTTTTTAATGATATTAGTATGACCCTGTCGGTGGTAATCATTACGATTGACTCGGTGCCCGGCTGTAGCTTTTCTGGGTACTCTTAACAGAAAAACACAAAAATACATGGAAAATACATAGTATGACCCCATCGGTGGTAATCATTACGATTGACACAGTGGTGTCAGGATAAAAGGACCAGGAAATGTTTGTTGTTTGGCGTTTTACGCCGCTTTCAACAATTATTCAGTTATATCAAGGCGTTTCCTGGATAAGTTACCAGTACTCCTGGTCCATTTATCCTGAAACCAGCCGGTCAGTCGTAATGCTAACCCCGCAACCCTGAGTGCCTAGGAGGGCAGCCATTACTACCAATTTTAAAGTCAATGGTATGACCCGGCCATGGATCGAACCCGCGACCTCCAGCTCCCAGAAAACGTTGTTATATAAATTAATATTCTGTTTAGGCAGTGTAAGTCACTAAACAAACAACCAATCAAACATTGAGACTAATAAGGATTTTACAGTATGAAATATGAACCTTATATCTGAGAGTTTTGGTGATTGATTGCAGAGAAACAATGCTCGACACTGTACCCGTCAGATAATTTGGAGGACATAACGTGCACTGACTCCAACTACTACAGAAGTATATGTTCGTATAACTGCAAAGAAGGTTACGGAGTCGAACAGGGAACCAGTAAGGTCAGAGTATGTGGTGCGGCCGGAAACTGGATCGGAAAACAGCCTTCATGTGTGGGTAGGTACTTTGAGAATGTTTTGGGAATGCCTTATGAGAATTTAAACAAGAAATATCTTTAAAAAAGATAAACGGCGATCAATATGAGAAAACACTAAAAATGTGTTTACCAATCTCCATCCAGCTTCAGTTTCTATAAAAATATTATCACGGCAGAGAATACGTCACATGACTTGAGATTACGTGAGGCTCCTAAGGGGTGTATAAGTTTCAATTAACGATAAATAACTGAAAACTTATCATGTTTCAAAAATAATAAATATTTTTCTCTTAAATATTATATTTCATACGTTTTCACTGATTTGTTCACTGAAATTTCTTAAGGAAAGCAATTAAAGGTTAGTATGCAGAACATTTCTTTTTAAAACTTCACCTTATTAGTGCCTCTCGTAGGAGCGCCAACTTAACTATGAACCAATCAAAACGTTTCATTTCCTTTATTTCTTCTACATTATTGATTAAATACAACATTTGATTGGTCTACAGTCTAGATCATTTGTTTATACATCTAGGTCAAAACTGAGGTTGGACAGCTATCGCCGGGAAAAAAACCCAATAGTATTATCTGCTAACAGTAACTTGGACTCATCTGCAGCAGACAAATTTTGAAAACATATTAGTAAAAGGAGAAATTGCTTATGGATTTAAAGAGAAATTAATTTTTTGCTACAATATTTTCAACTGTATTAAATTAACATATATTCATTAATAGATGTGTTCCGTATTTGTTCTTATATATTTTCAGAATTGAATGCAAGTTGTGAACGGTTAAAAAGGGATCTTACTATTTCTATGTTTCAGATGTTACCCCACCAAAGTTTACTAAGTGTCAAACTATTGTTGCTGGCTATGCAGAATCGTCCAAAACAAGCGGCCGTGTTTCTTGGGATCTCCCTACAGGTACATTTACCCTTTCCCACATACAGACACATGTTAGCACATCTTCAGCTGACTACTTTTGAAAACATTGTGGCAAAATGCGATATCGCTCATTACGTTTTTTAATGTTCGATTTAATAAACGATTCTCATTTAAAAAGGGTTTACAGGTTGTTTTGTTTTGTCTAATGAATTTTGAAGTTGTCGGCTGCAGATTTGCTGTTATTAGAAATGTGGAATAGTTTTAAGGTGAAACATCTGTGTGATGCAAAAAAAACAAAAAAACAAAAAAAACTGTTCTAGAACAAAAAAGTTCTAGATGTGTTTCTCTTTAAATGTTAATCCATTTGGCTGCTACTGCTAGAGACACATTTACCATAGCTAATATAAGTGATACAAATCATATGAAATCAAAGCGCCGAAGTCAATGTAGTGGTGATTGTGTAGAAAATCTTGAAATGCGACAAGCAGTATCTCGGTGTAGGCCTTGCGATTTTCAATAATGTTGCTTTCTGGTTGGAGAAAAATCAAGAGTGAATACTCTAGAAGCTGCATTTTCTGACTGTATTAATATGTACGTTTGCCAGAATGTTTGTCTTCGTGATATTTAGGTTAACCCTTTCCCTCATATATACGCTTTCTGACGCCTCTACAGCAGACGGCTTTTTGAAAACATAGTGACAAAAGATGAAATTGCTCAAAACGAGCAATTTCTACTTTTGCCACAATGTTTTCCACTTTTAGTCATAGTTTATCCATTCAATTATAGAGATTTTCTTTTTTTTTACAAATTATGTTCAAAGTCGTCTGCTGCAGAATGTTCGTATGAGGGAAAGGGTTAAGTAATACTATGGGCATCATGTGTTCAAAATTAGACCAAACAAAATTTAAGAAAAATTCTAGTTGCCACTCGAAAGACCATCGTTTTAGCTCAAGAACGATGAAACTTTATTAGAATGTTTGTTTTAGTTCTACCTAAGCTAAAAATGTATTGGGTTATCATGTGTTCATCACCAGGTCGCTAGGCCATATTTAAATACAAATGAAAAAAACAATGCAGCAACACAATTGATTACTCACCTGATCAGATCTGCTCCAGTAATTGGTTCAGGATCAACAAATTATCGCATGTGTGAGTAAACGCAAGTCCACTGTACATAATGTTTATGTTTACTCTGTGGTTGTTAGAGCATTCGCCTGGGAGACCAGAGTTTGATACCCGGTCGGGTCATACCATGGACTGTATCTGGAAAGTATTACAAATATATTCTGCATGATTAAACCCTTTAACATATAAAAAAGAATATGCAGCATACTGCTTTGAAAACATCTGTGGCAACGAGTGAGAAGTCTTTCAACAATTTTCCAGTATATCACGGTGTTTCCTTGGTCAGTCCATTTGACCTGACATCAGGGAGTCAGTCGTAATACTGACCCAATGATCTTGAGCGCCAAGGCGGGAACGCTTTTACTACCAAGTCTTTGGTATAACCCAGCCGGGAAAAGAATAGGCAACTTGCTTTACCAAAGGCGGTAGAGACATTGCAAAAAAGTGGGAATAAATGAACAATTTGTCCTTTTCCCACAATGTTTCAAAAGTTATATACTGCAACCGGAAATATGTCTGCATGTGAGGAAATGTTAATTAAAAATTTACTTGCACTTAACAGCAATCTCATTTAAACCAGAAGTAAACTTCACTTACCATGCAGGTCGTATATAGATCTGATGACTGACCCATACAGGTCGTCCCTAATTGACCTTTGCGTCAGCCAATCGAATTGTTGCTTACCAAATTGTTCTGTAAAAAATAAGTAGGGTCAAAGGGAAGTAAATCGGATCGGCTTGCCGGGCAGACAATTTTGTCCGGGGAATTTCAGATGAATATGTAAGACTGAAAGTGTCACCCATTGGACAATACTAATTTTGCTGAAAGTTCAATTCTTTTTTTGAAAACAATATTATCCTGTGAGTGATTTGTAGCCAAACCCTGGTTTGCTTTTGACTGTATTGACAACTTCAGAGTCATTTTTAGAACATCCTGTATTTTCTGAAATTTAAAGTGAAATTCAGTGCGGGATAAGGGTGACCTATCATTTGACGTCATATAGCTAAACAACAAAAAGGTTGGATGAGCCCTGAGTTTTTGGTACTGTAATGGTAGATATAAGAATGTAGTTTAATTTAATACAGGTTTGTGGCTTCATTGAGATGTTGGGAAAGAACCATAACCCATAATGCTACAATGTTCGCCTATGTACAAGGAATTGCTTCCATCTGACCATAACGGATATAATTAAATTATGTAAGACGGCGATGATAGTCGAGGTCTCCGATCGTATAGCGTTTGTTGTAACAAGTGATTTAATTAGACATAAAACCCGAGCACGTGCTCATGAGTAGTGACGTATGTATAAGGTCAATTCGAGACGACCCTTTATGCTTTGTAGTCAGATCTAATATACGTACAGCAAAATATGTTCTCAAAATGCCCCAAAATGCAGCTGCGGCGATAGACATCTGCCTAATGTATCGACCAGATCAGCCTGCGCTATCCGCGCAGACTGATCCGGCCGACACATTCCGTCTTAGGGGGATAAATGTATAGAGTAGTTATTCCTGAAACAGAAAATCCACAGGAAGCGAAAAGTGTGTATCCGGGTTGGCCTGTGTGGCATGCTTAGGCTGATCCGGGTCGATACTTTACGCAGAGTCCACAATGTTGTTTTTCTCACGAGACGGCCTACACATTGATTATTGCAAAGCTACGCCCCTGGTATACACACACTTTAAACGTACAACGAAATATTTTTTGGTCTGATTCTAATGAGATTGATTGACTTTACAGCCACAGATAACAGCGGTGAAGTAAGAGTTCTGCAAACAACTGGACCGTCACGTGGTGAAGAACTCCCGGTAGGGGAATATACTGTGATTTATACAGCGACAGACACGGCTGATAATACTGCAGAATGCAGCTTCAAATTGATCATCAAACGTAAGTAATCAAACCTTTTTCCCACATGCAGATGCATTTCGATTGTGCAGCAAAAGGAAAAATCTCTTCATCTTAAATTATACTTTCATGAATAGAATTCAAGATATCCTGCTGCAAATTTTATTATTGAATAATTAAAAAAAAATCTAACAGATTTACTATGAACAATTTCTCCTTTTGTCACATTGTTTTTGAAAAGTCGTCTGCTGCAGAGGCGTCAGTGTCTGTATTTGGAAAAGGGTTACTTCTTTACCTGAAAGGTATATGTTCAGAGTCGCGAACTTTGAACGCATTATTAGGAAAAACCCATTACATTTTGAAGTATGAATAAACCCATTACACCTGCGTTATTTGAAGTATAAACAGAGGATGTCAAGGGCTTGGCGTGAAACAGTTGTAACTAAAATTGGTATTTTTTTACCAAGGTTAATCACCTCGCCATGAAGTCTTTAGAAGCGTTAAAATCATTTTGCTTGGTAAACGATGGAAATGTAGGTGCCATTGCTCGTTCTGAGCAATGGCACCTAAATTTGCACTGTTTACAAATGAGTCAAAATTGCCCCTAAACCAGTGTTTTCAAAATTGGTTTTTAGTTACAAACGTTTCACGCCAAGCCCTCGATATGTCATGAATCTTTTTTTTTTATTATCACTTATATTAAACGAGTTTACTAAGATAATATGCCGCGAGCCTTGGCAAACTTCATATTCAGCTTTGTTTACCAGTTTATTAAAAGCGATAATAAATACAAATGAGATATTCTTTTTATCACATCAAGTGATTTATGGGGTGAATTTCGAAAAAAAAATTCATGAAATGTGCTGGTTTTAGCGCCAAAGTGACTAACGTTATAACGTCAAACGCTGACGTGACGTCATTTTAATAGTTTTGTTTCCGCGTTGTAACAAAGACTTGAGCGTAAGACTGGACACCAAACTAGTAATGTCATATGATATTTATGTAAAGGGATTTTGAGAGAGTTGTATGTGCTAAACAGGGAATATTATGTTGCAGTAGCGGTATGTCGGTTTGTATTGTACTACAAGACAGAGGGAAATTTTATATGTGTGAAGTAAATCGTCCCACACTCCCAGTAGTGCAATACAAACCGAAATATAGAATGAGTGTAGTGGAACAGAATTATTCTATTCTGTTCTACGGAACAAATGTCTATACGGCTATTGGGACACAATGTGTTGTAAAATTCAGCGATTTGAGGACAAAGAAATCGGTGAGAACGATTTCGCTGAAATTAGCCACACTGATAGACCACAATGCGATCTAGGTCTGGGCGGTTTCGTTATATCTGGGAAAAATCTAGTTTCAGATATTTTTAAGGTTAAAACCCGAAAAATCGACATTTTGACTAAATATTTCTGTAGATCTCGCACCAGCAAAAAACGGAATCAGCTAGAGACCTGAAATTTAAACTGAAACTTGTCAAAGATCCAGTGCAAACAACGGTGTTTTTAAATTTCTCATACATTTAGTTTTGATAGTTGGAGAATGCTTTTAATAGAGGCTCTTGAATCAAATATTTTCACGTGACCAAATACTTGGAAAGTGACGTCACGTTCAGCACTTCAGCGGTATGACGTCATAACGTTATTGCTTTGGCGCCAAAACCAATAGTATGGTGTGTTTATCTTTTAGACTTGCGGAAATAATTTTGGTGTTGCCAAAAAACCTTGAGTGTCATCAATTGTTACGTGTTGAATCATGTAAGAATTGAAATTACATATTCATAACATATATATTTAGTATTGCGTGTGGCCAGTTGGTAGTTCGGTATAATTCTGCTCCTCTTCACTCATTCTATCCCGCGAAACCCTTAAGGTGTCGCCTATCTAGTACCAGAAACTGCAATATAATTTCCCTTTTATAATATACATGTACCTAGTATAACTTTTAAGAAGAATAAATAATATAAAAAAACCCACACAAGCCTGAATATTTTCAATGACGAAACAACATAATTTACGTATTAAATAAAATTTATGAATGGTTTGTGAATGACTTCTTACTACCACACTTTGAATGACGTGAACTCATATTTTCATGATGTCACATCAGATTTCAATTAAGTCCAATTACCATATTTGCCATTGTCCAAAAAAAAAAAAAAAATCCAGTCAAATCAGGGCGTAGTTCCCTTTAGGCACTGTAGGCCATTGCCTACACATTTTTTTCTAAAAATGCCTCAACATGCAGCTGCAGCGATATACACATCTGCGTAATGTATCGACCAGATCAGCCTGCGCTGTCTAATGGGGATAGATGTATAGAGAAGTGATTCCTGAAACAGAAAATCAACAGGAGGCGAAAAGTGTATATCCGGGTACGCCTTTGTGGCATGCTTAGGCTGATCCGGGTCGATACTTTACGCAGAGTCCACAATGATTATGTTCTCACGAGACGGCCTACACATTGATTATTGCCAAGCTACGCCCCTGCAAATTAAACAATTCTATCATTTCAGAAATCAGATGCCCCAGCATATATCCCCTGCCGTACACAGCGGTGGTGTGTCCCACGGGGCATATCTATGGATCGTCCTGTGACTTTTCGTGTGACACGAATGGAACCGCATTGACTGGCGAAAAGTCGGCCTCGTGTACTAAAAGTGAAAGTAGGGTACCATACGGTGTATGGTCGTATAACAAGCATAAACTTGGCCAACCGTACTGTGAATGTAAGTTAATTCATTTGTTGAATTGTGGAGAATTTCCACATACACACTCCTTAGACCTCATGTTACATCTACTGAATAGGATCAACTTTAACCAACTGGACAGTCACATCTGCATCAGACGGATTTTGAAAAACAAATATTTTGCAGCAATATTTTAAAAGTTCTGAACTCCAGATCGAGATCAAAATTTTGAAATGTTGAAACTTCTGCAAGTATTGCTAATAGTGACAACAAAGTAAGTAATAACTAGTCCAACATTATTTTGTCAATAAATGTTGAAAAACAGTCTATCGAAAGTCATGAAAATGTACAAAAATTTACTTACTGGGTATGTCAACCTAGTGAATATGAAGCATAAACGTTCAATATTAGGTTGTTTGTTGTACGTGAAAGTGAAACAATTACTCTTATTGTATCTTAGAATAAAGATTCTAATATTACAAGACAAATTTTGAACAGTTTTAAAACGCTGACTATACTATATATAATCTTTGAGTTCAGCACCTTTTAAGGCTATTGAATATATAAACAGTCATATAGATTTTGCGAAAGATTCTCTTCGTGCCACAATGTTTTAAACGTTTTTGAATAAATAGAATGTCATGTACATTTTCCATATTTGTGTCGTCAGATTTGTTGTATGTAGGAAACGGTTAGGTCAGTTGAAAAATCTTAAAAGTGTCATTTAATACAAATACCAAAAGTGTCAGTAAATACAAATACCAAAAGTGTCATTACAAGAAACAAAAAATTAAATTCAAGTAACAAAAAGTGTCATTAAATATAAGTACCAAAAGTATCATTATTAAATTCAAGTAACAAAAGTGTCATTAAATACAGGTAACAAAATGTGTCATTAAAGAAAAGTAAGAAAAAGTGTCATAAAATAGAGGTAGCAACAAGTGTCATTAAATAAAAGTAACAAAAGGTGTCATTAAATACAAGTACCAAAAGTATCATTAAATACATGTAACTAAAGTATCATTACAAGTAACAAAAAATTAAATTCAGATAACAAAAAGTTCCATTAAATACAAGTAACAAAAAGTGTCATTAAATACAAGTAACAAAAAGTTTCATTAAATACAAGTAACAAAAAGTGTCATGAAATACAAGTAACAAAAAGTGTCATGAAATACAAGTAACAAAAGGTTTCATTAAATACAAGTAACAAAAGGTTTCATTAAATACAAGTAACAAAAAGTTTCATTAAATACAAGTAACAAAGAGATTCATTAAATACAAGGACTAAAAGTATCATTACAAGTAACAACAAATTAAATTCAAGTAACAAAAAGTGCCACTAAATACAAGTAATAAAAAGTGTCATTAGATACAAGTAACAAAAGTGTCATTAAATACAAGTAACAAAAAATTTCATTAAATACAAATAGCAAAAAATTTCATTAAATAAAAGTAGCAAAAAGTGTCAAAAAATTCAAGTACCAAAAGTATCATTAAAATACAAGTAGCAAAAAATGTCATTAAATAAAAGTAACAAAAAATGTCATTAAATACAGGAGCAAAAAGTGTCATTAAATATAAGTACCAAAAGTATCATTTCAAGTAACAAAAAATTAAATTCAAGTAACACAAAGTGTCATTAAATACAGGTAACAGAACGTGTCATTAAATACAGGAAACAAAAAGTGTCTTTAAATATAAGAACCAAAAGTATCATTACAAGTAACAACAAATTATATTCAAGTAACAAAAGTATCATTACAAGTAACAAAAAATTAAATTCAAGTAACAAAAAGTATCATGAAATACAAGTAACTAAAAGTATCATTGAATTCAAGTAACAAAAAGTATCATTAAATACAGGTATCGAAACGTGTCATTAAATACAGGAAACAAAAGGTGTCATTTAATAAAAGTTACAAAATGTGTCATTAAATAAAAGTAACAAAATGTGACAATAAATACAGGTAACAAAACGTGTCATTAAATAAAAGTAACAAAATGTGACATTAAATACAAGTACCAAAAGTATCATTACAAGTAACGAAAAATTAAAATTCAAGTAACAAAAAGTGTCATTAAATACAAGTAACAAAAAGTGTATTTAAATACAGTTAACATAAAGTGTCATTAAATAAAAGTAACAAAATGTGTCATTAAATACAAGTAACAAAAGTTGTCATTAAATACAGGTAACAAAAAGTGTCATTAAATAAAAGTAACAAAAGGTGTCATTAAATACAAGTAACAAAACGTGTCATTAAATGCAAGTAACAAAACGTGTCATTAAATACAAGTAACAAAACGTGTCATTAAATACAAGTAACAAAAAGTCTCATTAAATACAAGTAACAAAAGGTGTCATTAAATACAAGTAACAAAAATTGTCAATAAATATAGGTAACAAAAAGTGTCATTAAAAACAAGTAACAAAAGGTGTCATTCAAGTAACAAAAGGTGTCATTAAATACAAGTAACAAAATGTATCATTAAATACAAGTAACAAAAGGTTTCATTAAATACAAGTAACAAAAGGTTTCATTAAATACAAGTAACAAAAAGTTTCATTAAATACAAGTAACAAAGAGATTCATTAAATACAAGGACTAAAAGTATCATTACAAGTAACAACAAATTAAATTCAAGTAACAAAAAGTGCCACTAAATGCAAGTAATAAAAAGTGTCATTAGATACAAGTAACAAAAGTGTCATTAAATACAAGTAACAAAAAATTTCATTAAATACAAGTAGCAAAAAATTCAAGTACCAAAAGTATCATTAAAATACAAGTAGCAAAAAATGTCATTAAATAAAAGTAACAAAAAATGTCATTAAATACAGGAGCAAAAAGTGTCATTAAATATAAGTACCAAAAGTATCATTTCAAGTAACAAAAAATTAAATTCAAGTAACACAAAGTGTCATTAAATACAGGTAACAGAACGTGTCATTAAATACAGGAAACAAAAAGTGTCTTTAAATATAAGAACCAAAAGTATCATTACAAGTAACAACAAATTATATTCAAGTAACAAAAGTATCATTACAAGTAACAAAAAATTAAATTCAAGTAACAAAAAGTATCATGAAATACAAGTAACTAAAAGTATCATTGAATTCAAGTAACAACAAGTATCATTAAATACAGGTATCGAAACGTGTCATTAAATACAGGAAACAAAAGGTGTCATTTAATAAAAGTAACAAAATGTGTCATTAAATAAAAGTAACAAAATGTGACAATAAATACAGGTAACAAAACGTGTCATTAAATAAAAGTAACAAAATGTGACATTAAATACAAGTACCAAAAGTATCATTACAAGTAACGAAAAATTAAAATTCAAGTAACAAAAAGTGTCATTAAATACAAGTAACAAAAAGTGTATTTAAATACAGTTAACATAAAGTGTCATTAAATAAAAGTAACAAAATGTGTCATTAAATACAAGTAACAAAAGTTGTCATTAAATACAGGTAACAAAAAGTGTCATTAAATAAAAGTAACAAAAGGTGTCATTAAATACAAGTAACAAAACGTGTCATTAAATACAAGTAACAAAACGTGTCATTAAATACAAGTTACAAAAGGTGTCATCAAATACAAGTAACAAAACGTGTCATTAAATACAAGTAACAAAAAGTCTCATTAAATACAAGTAACAAAAGGTGTCATTAAATACAAGTAACAAAAAGTGTCATTAAAAACAAGTAACAAAAGGTGTCATTCAAGTAACAAAAGGTGTCATTAAATACAAGTAACAAAATGTGTCATTAAATATAAGTAACAAAAGTTGTCAATAAATATAGGTAACAAAAAGTGTCATTAAATAAAAGTAACAAAAGGTGTCATTAAATACAAGTAACAAAAGGTGTAATTAAATAAAAGTGACAAAACGTGTCATTAAATACAAGTAACAAAAAGTGTCATTAAATAAAAGTAACAAAAGGTGTCATTAAATACAAGTTACAAAAGGTGTCATTAAATACAAGTAACAAAAGGTGTCATTAAATACAAGTAACAAAAGGTGTCATTAAATTCAAGTAACAAAAGGTGTCATTAAATACAAGTAACAAAAGGTGTCATTAAATACAAGTAACAAAAGGTGTCATTAAATACAAGTAACAAAAGGTGTCATTAAATACAAGTAACAAAAGAGTCATTCATTTGCTACAGACACACTAGAGAGAATTGTAACTTACCTCCATTTTCAATATATTTTGTCCCTTTTTGCGAGGCACTTTTTTCTTTAACCCTTTCCCTGATACGACAAATCTGCAGCAGACGACATTGAACATGTTTTGTCAAAAAATAGAAAATCTTAGTAATTGAATGGATAATCTATGACTAAAACAGGAAAACATTGTGGTAAAAGGAGAAATTGCTCGTTTTAAAAAAGCCGTCTGCTGCAGAGGCGTCGGAAAGCGTCTATATAAGGGACAGTGTTAAAGGACAAGTTCTGGACATACACTTGGTTTATTCAAGTTTGTTAATTTATCTTTGTTAGAAAATGTACATGTTACATACTATTATATATATTCGGCTAGAAACATAACAAGTGTTTTCAAAAAGCCATTTTGAAAATGAAGTAAATTAATATATTAACCCCATTTTAAACTTTACTTGATTTACTCATATTACTTGATGTAATCAATTAACTTTATGTACTCAATTTACTTGATGTACTTAATATACTTGATGTACTCAATATACTTGGTTTACCCTTATTACTTGATGTACTCATATTACTTTAAATTTACTTGATGTACTTAATTTACTTGGTTTACTCAATTTACTTGATGTACTTAATTTACTTGATGTACTTAATTTACTTGGTTTACTCATATTACTTGATGTACTCATATTACTTTTAATTACCTTGATGTACACAATTTACTTTTAATTTACTTGATGTACTCAATATACTTGGTTTGCTCATATTACTTGATGTGATTTAAGTTTACTTGCTGTACTTAGTTTACTTGATGTACTCAATGTACTTTAAATTTACTTTATGTATTCAATTTACTTGATGTACCAATTTACTTGATGTACCAATTTACTTGATGTACCAATTTACTTGATGTATTCAATTTACTTGATGTACCAATTTACTTGGTTTACTCATATTACTTTATATACTCAATTTACTTAGTTTACTTGATGTACTCAATTTACTTAGTTTACTTGATGTACTCAATATACTTGATGTACCAATTTACTTGATGTACTCAATTTACTTGGTTCACTCATATTAATTGATGTACTCAATGTACTTAATTTACTTGATGTGCTTAGTTTACTTGATGTACTCAATTTACTTTAAATTTACTTGATGTACTCAATTTACTTTAAATGTACTTGATGTACTAAATTTACTTCAAATTTACTTGATGTACTCAATGTACTTGGTTTACTCATATTACTTGGTTTACTCATATTACTTGATTTACTCATATAACTTGATGTACTCAATGTACTTAATTTACTTGATGTACTCATATTACTTGATGTACTCAATGTACTTTAAATTTACATGATGTACTCAATCTACTTCATGTACTCAATTTACATGATGTACTATATTTACTTGATTTACTATATTTACTTGATGTATTTTATTTACTTGATGTACTCTATTTACCTGATGTTATATATTTACTTATTTACTTTATTTACTCAATTTACTTGATTTATTTATTTACTTTATTTACTTGATTTCCTAAACTTACTCGTTGTCTTTCAGTGGTTGATTTATGCCCTGCTTTGATTCCCCCGACAAACGGTGCCATCGCATGTGACACTTGGTTTTCGGGGCGGTACTGTCAGATGTTCTGTCAAGATGGGTTTGTCACATTAGAGACCAGGATTCACAAACGACTTCAAGTCTGTGATAACAGTGGAGTATGGTCTGATGGGACCGAGTTACCAGACTGCTTGGGTACTATGACATCTTCTAAATTGCAAACGTATTTTCAGGTTAGCGTCGAGGATTTGAAACCGGGCGTCCCGGGTTCGATCCATAGTCGTTGCACGACGGTCATGGTTGGGCCAGGCACATTTTCTAGCCTAGTACTGGTTTGTCTATCCAGTGATAATGAATAAGTGAACTGTCGCCGTGATATAACTGAAATAATGTTGAATTTTGAAAACCAACATTATAGCCTCTGCGTAATGTATCGAACAAGATCAGCCTGCGCAGTCCGTGCAGACTGATCCGACCATCACTTTCCGTCTCAGGGAGATAGAGTTATGATTCCTGAAACAGAAAAACCAGAGGAGAAGAAACGTGTCTGTCCGGGTAAGCCTGCGCGGCATGCTTAGGCTGATCCAGGTCGATACTTGAGTCCACAATGTTGGTTTTCTCGCGGGACTGCTCATATATTTCCATTTCCCGCAAGAAGAAACATTTTTGAGGCCTCAGCAGCAGACAATTATATCACTCTGGCAAAATAAGAAATTGCTCAAGATGAGCAGTTTATGTTTTTTGTTCAGTTGTGTTATCAATGGAGATGACAAATGTCCCAGGAGTGGTTAGCGTCGGGGATTTAAAACCGGGTGTCCCGGATTCGATCCCCAGTCGCGGCACGACGATCATGGTGAAGTGTTCTTGGGCAAGGCACATTTTCTAGCCTAGTACTGGTTTGTTTACCCAGGGACCTTGATTAAGTGAACTGTCGCCGTGATGTAACTGAAATAATGTTGAAAGCGGCGTAAAACCCCAATAAAATAAATAAATAAATGATCTAGTATAACAGAAATGAAACACAGCAAGAATAGGTTGAGTGAAAATGGGCATTTTAATTGAAAATGACAAATGTAACTTTCCAATCTCCTTTAGTTACAATGTTTTCAACTTTATTCAACAGTTATACTTCCACAAACAGAGATCTTTCATAGTTTTGCGGATATGTTTTAGCAAGAATGAAGATCAGTTGTAGGGATTATGCGACACAACTATATTACCAGTTATAACTGGTTATACTGGTGTTATGTTTTCTTTGTTACAGAGATGACGGGTAGGTTTTTAACGAGCCAATAGCTATAGTAGCTAATTTTCGAAACGACGCATCATTTTGAGACTGGAATCTAGACAGGCGTTTTACGATATCGGCATTGAATTACTTCACATCTGTCTTTCTACATCAGCTTTCCGTTTCTGAACACCATCTCGACTTCATATAGATGTATTGGTGGTTTCAGATCGTACATAATGTCAATGAAAGTGGATGATTTGTGGAATATTTTGTTAAAAATGAAATGACTGTTGCCAGCTAATTCCCATGTTGGTCATCTTGAACTGCCAATAGTTCCTGTCTAAAAATCAAAATGCGGTAACTTGTTGACATATGAAGCCGAAAATTGATTTGATTCGACATCACTAACCCAAAAGAAATAACTCGAAAGAAATTTTATGTTAAAATATATGAATTACATGATTAATAATTAAAATGTATCTCTACGCTTTCAACATACTTGATCGCGCGTAAAGTTCATTGGTAATTCGTAAATATTGTAAATCGAATGGAGTAAAGGCAACTTTTCGATTCCGACTCAAAACATATTCAGATAAATGAGTCCCAATGATAACATATATACTCAAACATTCAAATTATTAAAATAAAATAAATAGTTGACAAAATATAACATATATACGATAAATGTGCAAGTGAGCCCAGGTGTCGTAATTTCCAAAAATCCTTTCGAATAAAATGTATTTTCAGCGGTAACGATAATCTGCAGGAATACTAGAGTATTTCATTTTAGATTCCTAGGTAAATACATCAACCAAAATTAAGTCCCAGTTATAAAACAAATGATTTCAATGACATTTTTTTTTTTATCAAGATAAAACGTTTCAATACTAAATACTAAATATTTCCCTAACTCGTGTATTGGTTTATAATTATGTTATAAATGAGAACCATCGAAGTGGCCGCGTGACCTAGCGGTTAGCATGTTTGCCCGTGAAGCGGGAGACCTGAGTTCGATTCCATCTCTGGGCAGATAATTCTTTTTTATAAGCAAAATTTAATATTTTTTGTCTTATAAATTGCAGATATCAGTGGTGCAATTGTCATTTAACACCGCTGCAATAAACTCTTTCAAAATGTTGGGATTTAAAATAAATTCAAAAGGAATGCATTTAAAACTATTCACCTATGCGTTGTGAAACACTAAGAAATGATTAAAACGTGTGTATGATTTTTTACGTCGCTTTTAACAATATTTCAGTCATTGCACGCTGAAGAAAATTAAGATAACACAGGATTTTATTTCTGCTTTGAAAGTAAAATTGGACTCATCATTGTTAGGTTATTGTGATTTTGATATAAAATGTATATGTGTTTATTGCATTAAAAAAACCACGGCTAAAAATCCATTGTAAACCAGGAGGTGTGCTAAGCAGAAACTATCCAGATAGCAGATGCGCATGTGTATGCCAACTTTTAGTAAATCGATAGACCATCATACTGTGTTTACAGTGTTTTGCTTTACTCCTTTATCATTTAATATATGGATATAAAGTGCTAACTAACAAATTGCTAGTGTAAAGTGTTCAAGTTAGACTTTTGTGATCGGTGAATCCATGTCCAAATGTTATCTGCAGTTAGCCCCTTGCTGTGAGCACTTTCAGTGCTTTGATTTCTGATAAAGCTATCATATTTGTATTACAATTGTTATTTCTTTGTTACAGAGATGACGGGTAGCTTGAGGTTTTTTTCCTGATAAATCTATCTTATCTGTACTACAATGGTTATACTGATGTTATGTTTTCTTTGTTACAGAGATGACGGGTAGGTTGAGGGTTTATCATATAGAGATATCCTATCTGTACTACAATGGTTATACTGATGTTATGTTTTCTTTGTTACAGAGATGACGGGTAGCTTGAGGTTTTATCTTATAGAGATATCCTATCTGTACTACAATGGGTCCTGTACTGAAGACAGGGAGGATCTAAAGAGGAGTTTCATATCCAAATATGACAATACAACAGGGTGTGGGACTAATGAGTGTTCCATAACTGATGTGCAAGTAAGTTGTTCTGGCTACCCTCTCTTTGGTGTTTCGATATAGCATCCGACTCGGGTGCCTGAGGTTGCGGATTTGATGCCCGGCCAGGTCATACAGAAGACCTAAAATGGTAGTAATCTCTTTCCTTCTTTGCGCTTCGGATTGTGAGGTTAACCTTATGACTGACTCGCATGTGTTACGCTAAACGGCCAGTACTACTGATAACCTAACCAGATAAATTTGTATATTATGACTTCCAGGGAAGAAAGTCAGCAAAACACTTTATAGGGATAATACACATTTTCGAGGGCGTGAACATCTGCGGACGCCCGCAAAATGTGTTTATGCCCGAGTGCGAAGCACGAGGGCATAAACACATTTTAAGGGCGTCCGCAGATGTTCACGCCCGAGAAAATGTGTATTTTCGCTATTATTGCATAAAATAAGAGCAAACATCCAACATACAGTCCGCTGTAACGTTCAGTTGTACGATAACCGCCGATGAACATGACCCGATAACGCGTGTGACGTCATAAACACATGTGACGTCATAAAGTAAACAAGTAATGTTTTACATATCCACGAACCGGGCCTACATCAAGGTTGCCATCGCTGACTCGACACGGGTCGAATTAAATAAATGGTTTTGGATTATTTTATGCTCTTTAACTGTGAATCTAGTGCATGTTACCGATTATCGAGTTAAAGAAGCCGATGTTATTGTTAACCAAACAATTGCTCCTATTCTAGGGGAGATGCAGCGTCCATGTTTTGTTTACTAACGGTGCCCGGGTAATGCATATGTAAAACATCTAACCGGTCTGAAACGGCACGTACGCGCGAGAATCGCTTTGTTTATACACGTTTTCTCGCCGTTTACGCCCGGTTTTTGCAATGTTTCCGTATCCCTTAAGCGGGCGTAAAACATAGATTTTATAGAATAATATATGATTAAAACTCTTTAATAATCGAATTTTCGACCACTTGGTCTTTATCAAGATTAAATAAATACAACAGAAATGTATTTGCAGTACATCTTTGTTTCGAATATATCAAGTTGTCACTAATCTAATTCCGCCTTCCAATTCCACTGACATCCGGTAGGAATCCGTGAATTAGTAATACACAATATATGACAACTTGATATATTCGAAACAAAGATGGACTGCACATAAATTTCTGTTGTATTTAATTAATCTTGATGAAGACCAAGTGGTCGAAAATTCGATTATTAAAGAGTTTTAATCATATAATACATCTATCCCCCTGAAACGGAATGTGTCGATACATTATTGTCGAAGCCATTATGTTGGTTTTCTCGCGGGACGGCTCATGTGTCAAACATATCTACACTAAAACATTGTGACAAAATATGAGTAAGTTCTTCTTTTGTAAACAATGTTTTCACAAGTTGTCTTGTGAACATGTTTCCGCATGATTGTGGGAAAAATGGGAGAAATGGTTAAACAGATTTTAAAATAATTGCAGATTATTTGTGGCACACTAGACCAAACAGGTCAAGTTAGACGGAAACGAGCGATACCAACTCATGGGTTTGTTATCCAAGCCCAAGTAAAGCCGCCGAATACGGAGTATGTACATGATTTAATATTCAGAAGTAATATGAGAGTAATCCTGGAGGGAGATACAACTGGTCTGCCAGTTAAAGACGAAGTCTACCTACATCAGTCTGTTTATGTGTCATCGCTGAATGGTGGCTGTGAAAACGGATCTGTTTTTGACATACGCTATGGCGGTTGCGGTAAGTCGTCCATCTTCTACAATTGTTCATCATAACACATCCTGTTTCTAAATTGTATTTATCCCTTTGCCGCATACAACTTTTAGAAAACATTGTTGTAAATGGAAAATTTAATTTTGTTGCCAGTCTTTTTTCATATTATTCACTAATAGTTCTTAGAGAGTGTCTATATTCGTGCTGAGGTGTTTGTATTAAAAGTCATCTGTTTTATTGTATATTGTTGGAACGTATTACTAATAGATACTTGAGCCATGTCTAAGGCTTTCCCTCATAAAGACGCTTTCTGACGCCTCTGCAGTAGACGGCTTTTGGAAAACATGGCGACAAAAGAGGAAATTGCTCAAAACGAGCAATTTCTCCTTTTGTCACGATGTTTTCAGCGCAATGCAATTGTTGTACTTTCATTTAAAAGGGAGTTTCCAAATAAAAACAATCGGGTTTATTTTCAAAGTCGTCTGCTGCAGATCTGTGGTATGTGGGAAGTGATTAAACCTTTCCCGACCTACAAACACATTTGGACGCATCTACAATGATTCCGAATGTATTCAGTCAATAAACTCACATCTTTGGAGGTTTTCACTGGTTTTTTTTCCTAAGTCTTTTCAAAGAAGTCTGCTGCATATTTGTTCTATGTGGGAAAGGGTTAAGACTTAATGCACTAGTCTTATCAAAGCCTTCACTGTTCGTCTACATGTAATTTAGTCTTAGATGCATACTAGTTTGACCAAACAAACCTTGTGGCCTGATTGTTTGTATCCCAATTAGTTTTCTTCATTATTTGACATATATATAACATCATGTTTACCCAGAAATTTTGAAAGGAAACAAAACCAGTCTTTAACTTATGTCCTACCCTTTTCCCATCTGCAGACGCATTTTAACATATCTGCAGCAAACGTCTTTTGCAAACATTGTGGCAAAAAGAGAAATTACTCATAATGAGCAATTTTCCCCTTTATCACAAGGTTTTCAACTCTATTCAATAGTTATTCTTTAATTTATAAAGGTTTTCCATGTGTTTGCTTGGATTTTCGGAAAGTCATCTGCTGCATATGTGTTGTATGTGGGAATAGCTTTAAAAAGTTCTTATTCACACTTTAACCATTGTCCAAACACAGCCAATATGCAGCAAACATCTTGAGTTTAAAGCATCGTGGTAAAAGGAGAATAGTTCATTAATGGGCATGTTCTTTTGACCACAATCAGTTAAACCATAAGCTTCCACGTAATGATGTTGTGTTACCTGATTGTCACACGAGCCGTCCGGCGAGAAAACCAACATTGTGGTCTCTGTGTCAAGTTTCAAACCGGATCAGCCTAAGCATACCGCGCAGGCTAATCCGGGCAGACACTTTTCGCCTCCTGTGGATTTTTTTGTTTCAGGAATCATTACTCTATACCACTATACCCCTGATACGGAATATGCCGGTCCGGATTAGCACTGCGCAAGCTGATCTGGGTCGATACATTACGCAGAGTCCATAATGTTGTTGTTCTCATGGAACGGCTCACATATTGTTTAAATCCTTTTCTCAATGTGTTTAACTCTAATCAAGTCAATATTAATTCTTAAATTTATAGAGAGTTTCCATATTTTTGCCTAGATGTTTCAAAGTCACCTGCTGCAAATTTGTTGTATGCGGGAAAGGGTTAATACGTTTATATATTCAATTAGTGTTTATCATAAATGAAAATCAAAATGCCAAACAAGGGAGGTAACTATACTATAGTACTTGGAATTATGTATTGGTATGTTACCTATTTTTTTCAGTTATTTGCAAAGAAGGATACTATCACAATGTAGTCACTGATAGCTGTTCTAAATGTGAGAAAGGAACGTATCAGCCAACCTCTGGTAATACAGCTTGTGTATCATGCCCAGCAGGGACCACGACACGTGATGACGGTGCCAATGCTGACACTGATTGTCAAGGTAGGTCAGTTGGTAACATTGATTGATTGATTGGGGTTTCACGCCGTTTTTAACAATTTCTCATTTATATCACGGCGGCCAGTTCACCTATACGTGCATTTCCTGGTTTTCTCACACCATTACTCCACACAACAATCTAGCTACCGGGACTCGGCCAGTTGGTAACAACGAGGGCTATCGATCCAGGAGTCTTGAGTTTAAATCTCGGCTCGGCCATTCAGTCTTGCTGATGATTGACAAAAGTCATTAATTCGTCTTCCACTAATGGTGTGCTAAACAGTCTATGTGGGAAGGTAGCCAGTTGCCTGTGTGAAGAATGTTGTGTGGAATAATGGTGCTAGAGAGCCAGGAAACAAATGTTAATTGAACTGGCCACCACAGTATAGCTGTAATACCGTAGAAACGTGATTACATCTACAATCAATCAATCAATCAACCATTCATCCATTCAATTAATCAATCAATCAATCAATCAATCATCAATTCAATCAATCATCAATCATTCATATAATCAATCAATCAATCAATCAATCAATCAATCAATCAATCATACATACAAACATACATACATACATACATACATACATACATTAATTCATTCATTCAATCAATCAATCAATCGATCAAATAATCTTGTTGAGGTAAATTCACTATAACTGAGCCGTATTCATGACAAGCGTTGATAATGATCTTTGTGGGCCATCAAGGTGCGCACTGTTTGTAATAAGCTTCTACAGGTACCTAATATAACATAGAATAAAGGTTATTTTAGGTCTCTGACTTCTAGAAAGCTTTTCGGGCTAAACAGAGTACATTGCAAATTATGTTTGCTCTGCAAGAGCGCGCATAGTGCACTGAATCTGCACTGGCAACACATGCCATGTGATTGGGTTTTCTTGAAGTGCATGTAATGTAATTTACATTGCTTTCCGAGCTTATGCGATGCCAGTATAAGGTCTTATAAAGCATAATGGCCATAATGACGTTTTATAATAACAATAGACAGCAGTATAAGGTCTTATAAAGCATAATTGCCATAATGACGTTTTATAATAACAATAGACAGAGCTCTAGATAAGGAGTGTTCTAAAACCTTAATTGACCCTCTAACCCTATGTTGTGAGTACTCAAGAGAATCGTCTCACCTCTGAATAGAGATGCACTCTACACCACTTCGATCATTTCGACTGCCTGTAAGACATGAGCCGTCCCATCAGAACACCAACATTGTAGACTCTGCGTTAAGTACCGACCGGTTCAGCCTAAACATGCCGCGCAAGCTAACCAGCACACACACTTTTCGTCTCCTGTGAATTTTCTGTTTCAGGAATCATTACTCTATACCTCTACTCTACCCCCCCCCCCCCCCCCCCACACACACAGAGACGGAATGTGTCGGCCCAGATTAGTCTGCGCGGATTGCGCGGACTGCGCAGGCTGATCTGGGTAGAGACATAACGCAGAGTCCATAATGTTAGTTTTCTCGCGACTCGCGAGAATGGCTCACATGGGAACACTTAGAAATAAATTCTGCATCCTTTTCATGAGCAATACTCTAAATTTGGCATTGCTTAACAGTATAGGTTCAGATCAGACTGTTCTTCTGTTCCATCTTATCAGATTTGGTACCACGCCCTGTTTGCTGTGTGACATAGACTGATTTAGAAGCTGCTCTGTACAAGTTGGCATTGCTTTACAGTATAGGTTCAGATCAGACTGTTCTTCTGTTCCATCTTATCATATTATACACACGTTGACAGGAGTGTCTAACACGCTATTGTATATGTTATATGTTGAGTAAATATATCAACACAAGTCGGCAGGATTGTCTAACACGCTATTGTATATTGTATATGTTGAGTAAATCTAATCTATCTGTAGCTGCCTGTACTGAGGGGACCTATTCCAAATTTGGTACCACGCCCTGTTCGCTGTGTGACATAGGTACATACACTGATTTAGAAGCATCTCTGTCCTGTGTACCATGCCCGGGATCCAAAACCACTTTATTACCAGGGGCAAGCTCTGTTGACAATTGTACAGGTAACTATATATAATATCCTTTTTCCCACATGCAACAAATCTTTAGCAGACGACTTTGAAAACATCTAGGCAAATATATTGAACATTTCCATAAGTGAAAGAGTATATTTAGAAACAGAACATTCTGGCAAAAGCAAAAGTAGCTGATAGGAGCAATGATTCCCTTGTCCACAATGTTTTCAAACGTCTTGTATGGCAGAGGCAGATGATTCGAAACACATCTGCTTGTTTGGAAAGGACACAGAAACTTAATAATCAGCTATAATCAAATCAAAGTATTCTATTTTTAGATCATCTGAGATAAAGCCTCAAGGTGATCAATTCTAATCACTCTCTGTCATTGTCCTTTGTCGTCCGCCTTTGACTTTTAGGTTTAAACGATTTCTCCTCATAAACTGCTGTACGAATCTCAACCACACCTCACAGGAATGGTCCTTTGTAAATTGTAGGTCTTCTTCCGAAATTGTTCAAAGATTTAAATTCTATTGATAACTATGCTTGCTGCAGCATCAGAAAGGGAGAAATGACCAATCGGATGCAACAATATTGAAAATCTCCATGAATTACCAATTTCTCGTTTTATCGCAATGCTTACATCTCTCTTCAATAATTATGGTTTCAATTATAAAGAGTCCCCTAAATTTAACATATATGTATTCAAATGTGTCCGCGGTATATTTCTTGCGTTAACTTAAAGAGATTCAAAACGAACAATTTCTGCTTTTGCCACAATGTTTTCAACTCTATTCAATTATTAAAGATGTTCGATACTTGTGTCAAGTGGTCTGCTGCATGTTTGTTGTTTGTGGGATAGGAGAAGTGGACCAGAGATCGTACATAAGGGTGTTGTCCGTTGCTGTAAAATGACTGAAAAACTGTTGAAACAGGAGTCAAACTCCAATTGACCCGATCCTAAGAATTACCATTAGCCATAACTAAGAAAATTAAAGGAATCCAATGTGTGCAACTCTGGAAGTTACAGACGCTTTCTCATGCAGCAGCCGAGCCCCGGTAGCTCAGTCGGTAGCGACGCGGGCTGTCAATCGAGGGGTTGTGAGTTCGAATCCCGGCTCGGCCAACTTTCTTTCCGACGATTGACAAAAGTCAATGCGACATTCGTCATTCGTCTTCCACCAATGGGCTAAGTCTATGTGGAAAAGCAGCCAGTTGCTTGGGAAGATTGTTGTGTGGAGTACTGGTGTGAGAAAACCAGGAAATGCATGAGTAGATGAACTGGCCGCCGTGATATAACTGAGAAATTGTTAAAAACGGCATTAAACCCCAATCAATCAATTCTCATGCAGCAGGCGACTTTTTAAAATATTGTGACAAAAGGAGAAACTGCTCGTGATAGCAGTTTCTGACTTTGCCACGATGTTTTCATCTCCATTCAATACTAACAGGTTAACTTAAAGAGATTCAAAACGAGCAATTTTTCCTTTTGCCACGATGTTTTCAACTCTATTCAATTATTAAACTTTCATTTATCAAGATTTTTCTATATGTTTGCCAAGTGGTCTGCTGCATATGTGTTGTATGTGGGAAAGGGGAAGTGGACCAGGGATCGCACATAAGGGTTCTGTCCGTTGTTGTGAAATGACTGAAAAACTGTTGAAAAAGGAGTCAAATTCCAATTGACCCGTTCCAACATACAACGATTCGTCAGCAGACAACTTTGAAAACATTTTGTAAAACAATATGAAAAACCTTGTGGAAAAAATAGAAATTTTAAGCAATTTATCCTTTTACCAACAATGTTTTCAAAGGTTCATATCAGAAAGCGCCTGTATGTGTTAAACTAACAAAACGATAGATCATTTTCAGATATAGATATTCAGTATATCCAGCTTGGTGAAGGTGATGTGTCGGTTCCAGCGGCCAGGCTGTCCGGTCAATACAACGAACGCTAAATCGGGCTTCGTTCTATGGTTCGAATACAAACCTGCGAACTGCTCAAACCTGTTGAATGTGACAAATGGAAATGCAGTTGTATTTGAACTCACAAACCAAGGTGATTCTTTGACGGCCAACATTCAAGGGTATGTATGATTTATTGATTGATTGATTGCTTGCTTGCTTGATTGATTGATTGATTGCATTGATTGATTGGGATTTAAGCGCCCGTTTTCAACAATTGTTCAGTCATATCACGGCGGCCAGTTATTACCTAGCTTTTTCATACCAGAACAACCCGCAAAATACATGTACTTTCCAAACAACGGATTGCTTTTCCACATAGACTAATAGCCCATTGGTAAAAAGACGAATGACGCTTGTCACAGTGACTTTTGTTAAACGTCGGAATGAATGTTGGCCGAGCTAGGATTCGAACTCACAATCCCTGGATTGACAGCCCGCGTCGCTGCCGAACTGAACTACTGGGGCTCGGCTCTAGGGTATGTATGTTATAATTGAGCCGTCCCGTGAGAAAACCAACAGTATGGACTCCTGCGTAATGTATCGACCCGGATCAGCCTGCGCAGATCCGCGCAGACTGATCCGGGCCGACACATTTCGTATCAGGGGGATAGAGGTATAGAGTAATGATTCCTGAAACAGAAAATCCACAGGAGGCGAACCGTGCCTATCCGGGTAAGCCTGCGCGGCATGCTTAAGCTGATCCGGGACGATACTTTAACAGAGTCCACCATGTTGGTTTTATCGCGGACGACTCATATTATCACACAGGAGACTAGTTAATCTGTTCCCACATAAAACAAAAACTGCAGCAGACGTCTTTAAATCATCTCCGCAAAAACACAGATCATACCTTTAAATGAAGGTTTAACCACTGAATAAAGTTGAAAACAATGTGTCAAAAGGAGAAATTGCTCGTTATGGGGGCCGCCATTTTGGATATGTATAAAAAGCAGACGTAAAACACAGATTGAAAACTATTGTCGGCTTTTAATCATTTTTTTTAAAAATCGGTTTATTTTGGTATGTATAAAAATGAGCAGAAAACACGGATTGAAAATTATTGTCGTCTTTTTAATCTTTTTTTTTTTAAATCGATATTTAAGATCATTAAAGTGCTGTGTTATGTGGAATTAACATTTGTACGAAAAGTTAAAATAAATGGAAATCTGTAAGAAATATGTTTTCCGTTCGTCAAAAAACGACAGCATTAGCCTTCTACGCCCGAAACTAAATTTTGACTGTATCGTAGTCAAAGAAGGACGTGACGTCATTTCCGTTACACTTCATCTTGCGTAACGTCAATGGAGCGACGTCGTTTCCCGCAAAAAAGTGGTATCAACATGAAAGACCCCAAATTTCTATACAGGAGCTATTGACTCACTCATTCATAGTATAATTATTTATCAAATATCGTGGCAAAAGGATAACTTTCTCATAAGGAGCAATTGTTCTTGTGGCGACAATCTTTTCCTAAATCGTCTGTTGCATAGGCCTCAGAAACCGTCTCTAATAGGGAAAGGGTTTAGCAGAAATGTGACCCCTTACATAATTTGTTCCAGTCATATTGACTGGTTGAGAAAGGCAGTCGCCAGGTGGCATCAGAAAAGGGCTGATCTATTTGCTACTTTACCATAATGAAGGTGATCGATTAAGGATCATCTTGGCCCCCATGTTTTAACCTCGTTCATTATAAATGTATTCCTTGATTTTCTGAAAGTCTTTACTTTTTTATTTTCTGTTCAAATAATGGACAACAGCAATACGAATTCCAAATATGTTTTGATAGTGCAAGAAACATGACATTAACATTATTATTGTCTAGTCAATTACTTATAAATCCTTTTTTATGGCCAAAGTATGCTCTTTAATTTTTGTTTACAATTATCTTGCGTTTTTTCGTAAATAGGTAGCACCTATAGATATATTAGGGGTATGTAATATGTCAGTTATCATATTTTAATGCTCCAAATACAAAAATAACACTTATTTTCTTAAAATTGGAAATTTTATTTTTTTTCGACAGTTGGGTATCTGGAGTTCAGTCGCTTTAAAGTAGTCTGATGCAGATTTGTTGTATGTGGAAGAGTGTTTAGATATTTGACCGGATTTTTATCCGTCGTGTTTTATTTTTCCATGACAATCTGTCCCGGAAATTGTGCAGATATATAATATATTTTAGGACATATCCACAGGGACGACTGAGCTTGCCAAACTCATTGACCCTTGCAAAAAACCTTGAAATCAATATGGCAAAAGGAGAAATTTAACATGATGCAGCTTGTATAAATGAAGTCTTTATTATCATTGGAAATAGAAGTAGTAGTAGTAGTAGTAGTACACTTTTTCAGGGAAAGTTACACTTCTACAATAAAGATGACGACTGGTGTATGGCATTACGTTAATGCAAGTCTACACAACTCCACCTTTGTGATGTATGTCAATGACGAGATGGTCTTCAGTAAGATATTACATCATTGTCAGGGGATTGGGTTTCAGATGCTGTGAACATAACTTTAGGAGGTAAGTTAACCTATTTCTCTCACAACCCCTTCCAACACATCTGTTGCAGACAACTTTTGAATACATTGTAGAAAAAAAAAAAATCTGAAATTTCGACATGAAAGCTGAAGATTGATTGATTGATTGATTGGGGTTATATCACGGCGGCCAGTTCACCTATTCATGCATTTTCTGGTTTTCTCACACCAGTACTCCACACAACAATCTTCCCAGGCAACTGGTTGCTTTTCCACATAGACTTAGCCCATTGGTGTAAGACGAATGACGCATGTCGCATTGACTTTTGTCAATCCTCGGAAAGAAAGTTTGCCGAGCATGGATTCGAACTCACAATTCCTGGATTGACAGCCCGCGTCGCTACCGACTGAGCTACCGGGGCTCGGCAATTAACTGCTAGAATGTCAAGTCTTAGTCAGTCTGTGTTGCAATTGCATGGAAGAGTACGATGTCTGTGACAAAACCTTTAAGGCGGGCTCCACATGTTGCCTGTGGGCATCTAGTTTTTATGAAATTGCTTGTCTGATCTTAAGATTATTTAGCAGAAAAGATCCTTCAGTGACCCTCTTCATCGTCAATCGTCGGAAAGAAAGTTGGCCGAGCCGGGATTTGAACTCAAAACACCTGGATTGACAGCCCGCGTCACTACCGACTAGCTACCGGGGCTCGGCGAAAGCTGAAGAGATGTTGCTTGTGATTTATGGCCTTTAAATGTTTGCTGTAGATCTGTTTTATGTTGGAAAGTGTTAATAAAGCAGGACCGGATTTTAGGGTGATTGTTGCTATTATATAAACCTTTTCCTTTTCCCACATACAACACATCTGATGCAGACAAAGAAAACGTATAGACATAAATATCGAAAAGTTCTATAAATGAAACTATATCATATTTAAAAGATTTTGAAACATTGTAGCAAAAGAAAAAATATGCTCATTATGAGAAATTTCTACTTTTGCCAAAATGTTTTTAAAAGTTGTCTGCATAAAAATCTGTCTGCAAGTCTGTAATGGTTTAATAACATGTATGTAGTGAAATGCAATCTTAATTTTTTGCCATGACTAAAGCTCAGTAATTTCTATATGCTTACTACACAGTGATTAAAATATGAGCTGTGACGTCAGAAAACCAACATTGTCGACTCTGCGTAAAGTATCGACCCTATACTGAATGAATGTATATTGTTTTATGGCGCATCGACAGCTAAGGTCATTTAGCGCGCAATTAAATTTAATTATTCATGATCCCTGGGTAAACAAACCAGTACTAGGCTAGCAAATGTGCCTTGTCCAAGGGCACTCCACCATGACAGTAGTGCCGCGACTGGGGATCGAACCCGGGACACCCGGTTTCAAAATCCCCGACGCTAACCACTCGACCACAGCGGATTCCTATCGACACCTATAAGCCTAAGCATGCCGTGCAGGCTAACCCGGACACACAGTGTTCGCCTCCTGTGGTGTTTCTGTTTTGGAATCATTACTCTATACCTCTACTCCCCCGTCCCCCCCCCCCCCCCCCCCCCCTTAGACGGAATGTGTTGATCAGTATTAGCCCGTGCGGATTGCACAGGCTGATCTGAGTCGATACATTACGCAGAATCCATAATGTTGGTTTATTTCGTGGAACGGTTCATATCTTTTTGTAGAGCTGTTTGTCATTTATATCTCTTTCAGCAGCACAAGGATGGCCACCAGAGCCAAAAGAATACAAATAAACCTTGTAAATGACATATTCTCCTAAATAACCAACTTCCACACAATAATGTTTTATGCATGAAACCTTGACCATCTTCTTGAATTGCTGAAACAACGCAATTGCAGTGCACAAGATGGCAACATGAACTGAAGCCTTTTGTTAACCACATATAATCACATCTGACGCATCTGCAGTTGATGACTTTTAAAACATTTTGGCAAAAGGAGAAATTGCTCATCATAAGCAATTCTTCCTTTTGCCACAATGTTTTCAACTCTTAAAAAAAAAAAAATATGCATTCATTTTATAAACTGTTTTTAACATGTTTGTCTAGATGCTTTCAAAGTCGTCTGCTGCAGATTGATTGTTTGTGTGAAAGAGTTACATGATATCTTCCCCTAAGCAGCTGGACCAATTTCGAAAAGAATTAAAGCAATTTTTGCTATGTTCATCATCTACTTATTTGACCTTTTCCCTCATATATACGCTTTCTGAAGTCTCTGCGGCAGAGGGTTTTTTGAAAACGTGGCGACAAAGAAGAAATTGCTCAAAACGAGCAATTTCTCCTTTTGTCACCAAGTTTTCAATTCTATTTAATTATTTGACTTGTATTTAAAGGGTGTTTCCAATTTAGTTCGGGTTTGTTTTCAAAGTCGTCTGCAGCAGAATTGTTGTATGTGGGAAAGGGTTAAAAGTTGCTCAAACCATTCTGCTAAACTGCACAAAATGCTACTAATCAAAACTAAAAAATAAATTTAGTTTTATTTTGTAGCATTTTTGAGCAGTCTAGTAAAAAATATTAAATTTGCAAAAACACATCTATTTCAGGATCTGACTGCAATAGTTCATTTTCACAATTTAACCTTAACAAAACAGCCGGAACAGGGAATAACCCTAGATTATCCTGTTCTAACGGGGAAAGGGGTGACCTGTTATCCTGGAAAGACTTCCTGGAAACAGGGAGGAGGGCACATACTTCAAAGTACACAGTGAATGTGATGGTAAGTTAATTGGAGACATCGGTCAGTTATCTCCCTTTGATACTCTCTACATCTAGCTAGGTCCTATCATTTGGTTTCCTCTGTTTTTATCATTGTTTTTTTTTTGCACTGGATGGTGCACTTATAATTGCATTTTTTTGGCCAACTGTTATTAGTTTGATTAGTAATTCCACATTTGTTTTATTTAAACACTGCTATGTAAATTTTCTCTTTTGAATCATCACTTTAAATTAACACATTTATGATTAATGTGTACAGAATAATTGCAATATCTCATTGCGAAATAGCGATAAAGACAAAGGATTCCAACTTAAAGGACCTACCAACTATTTGGTCTTCCTTGGTCTTTATCTGATAAGGGAGATAATATAATTATCACTAATGTCCCTCATTGATTGATTGATTGGGGTTTAATGCCGTTTTCGATAATTGTTCAGTCATATCACGGCGGCCAGTTTACCTACACATGTGTTTCCATGGGTTTTTCACACAAGTAATCCACACAACAATACATCCAAGCAACTGGCTACTTTTCCACATAGACTGTTAGCCCATTGGTGGAAGACGATGTGATGGTAAGCCACGACAGCTAAATGTTCTCTTTCCCATATACAACAAGTCTCTTTGTGGTATAATAACTCAAACACCAAGCCAAATATGGTATACTATCTTAAACACCAAGCCAAATATGGTATACTATCTTAAACACCAAGCCAAATATGGTATACTATCTTAAACACCAAGCCAAATTTGGTATACTATCTTAAACACCAAGCCAAATATGGTATACTATCTTAAACACCAAGTCAAATATGGCATACTTACTTAAACACCAAGCTAAATGTGAGTTCAAAGTTTATCCGAGATGAAGAGAAGTCTAACGAGTCTAAAAAACTAACTGCCTTTGGTCTAAATCTCCAGCCAATATATCTGACGCCTCTACAGCAGACGGCTTTTTGAAAACATAGTGACAAAAGAAGAAATTGCTCAAAACGAGCAGTTTCTCCTTTTACCACAATGTTTTCCACTTTTAGTCATAGGTTATCCATTCAATTATAGAGTTATTCTATTTTTTGACAAAATATGTTCAAAGTCGTCTGCTGCAGAATTGTCGTATGATGAAAAGGGTACTGGATGTGCTACTGGATGTGAAGTATTCTACTCACATAACTCCGCTTATTTACAGTAATAAGCGTTTTATTGCCAGTAAGATGTTTATTCTCTTGCAAACCTTCATCCATTGAAGCGTTGTGCTATACAAGGAAAGCTGTAGACGACTTTAAAATCAGATAGGCAAGAATATAGAAAATCTGAAGAATTGAAAATGTAATTATTGAATAGAGATGAATTCATTGTGGCAAATGTCATCGGCTCTAGATAAGTCAACATGTGGGAAGGGGTTGAAGTTATATTAACCCTTTCCCACATATAGACGCTTTTTGATGCATTTGCAGCGGACGACTTTTGAAAACAATGTGACAAAAGAAGAAATTGCTCAAAACGAGCAATTTCTCCTTTTGCCACAATGTTTTCAACTTTTTTCAATAATTAAACTTTCATTTTCGCAGATGTTCCATAATGTTGACTTGGTGGTTTCAAAGCTTCTCTGTCGCAGATGTGTTGTATTTGAGAAAGGGTTTAATTCATTACACGTTTTGTCTGATATATTGTCATCTGTAAAATTTTAAAAATATAACAAAATCTGCCAGATTGTTGCTGAAACAGAATCTGAATAACAAATGGTTTGAATTCATTTTGAGGGCCTGATTTAAATATTAACTGTTTGCAAAGGTCGTGAACAGTTGGCTAAATCTGCAACTTGTTTGCAAAGAGCCATCCTTGGTACCCAGGCTATTCATAAAATATATGATACCCTTGGCAAATTGGCTAGCGAAACTTTGTAAAGCATGCACCACGATTTCCTCCGTAACTACACATTAATTTTCGTATCGCATGAGGTTTGTGTCATGCGGCTAATCAAGCGGCTGCATTTCACATCATAAATTATTCATGAGTACGATATTTGTACAGCCAATCTGCTCAGGGTATCATATATGTTATGAATAGCCTGGGTACAGAGGATTGCAAAGAGCTAACTCATCAATTAAGTGTTTATCAGCGATAGCTCAGTTGAATACAGCATGGACTATCGATCCTGGGACTGTGAATTTGTATCATTACTGGGCCATGCATTGTTTACGATGATAGACAAAAGTCATTTGTTTCCCACCAGTGGGCTGACAATCTATGTGAAAATAACCCGGATGCCTGAGAAAAATGTTTTGTTGAGTATTGACCAGAGAAAGCCAGGGAAACAATGGTAATGTTAATTGGGCATCTTGTGTTTAACTAGTATATGTCAAATAATGAATTTGCATTTATATTTGTAACAGCAATGTAGTCCTATTTATTTTGTACCAGTTGACAAAATAAAGAATCAATCTATCTATCCTGTTTTTAAAGCAGTATTCTTTAGAACTCTAATTAGTTATAAACAGCAAAGTATCCATCTGTCAATATATGCTGCTTTCATAGCAGACGATTCCAAAGTATCCATCTCTCAATCTATGTTGCTTTCATAGCAGACGACTCCAAAATATAATTCTGTTTTTCATTTTGAATTAGTGATAAACAACTGTGACAGCGGGCCTTGTAAAAATGGTGGAAGTTGCGCCGATTCGTATTTGGATTTCACCTGCGCATGCGCCGAAGGATTTACCGGGAAGGCGTGTGAAGATAACCGCGACGATTGCCAGGCAAATCAAGCCTGCGACAATAACGCCACGTGCGTTGATGGACCGAATTCATTCTCGTGTCAGTGTATGGCTGGTTATACAGGAGACTTGTGTGAGACTAAAGTCGGTATGTGAGCCATTTATATAAGGTTAACCCCCTATGTTATACCACAGGTCCGAGTTTTCATTTGAGAACAAAAATGGAGAAAAAAAACACAATACCACTTTAAGATACTTCAAAAAGTCTCTATATATAGTGTCCATATGCTATAATAATAATAATGACCGCAATGTTAAACGTATGAGAATATTCGGAGAATCCCACACAGAACCTTGTTACTATAAATAGCCTCTCTATAAGGTATTATAAAAATACTATTATACTATATGGACCATGTGGTTATACATTAAATCTACAGCAAACTATTTTGAAAGCATCAAGGCATTACGTATGAAACTTTATATAAAATTAACCCTTGCCCACATACAGCAAATCTGCAGCAGAGGACTTTGAAAACATCTGGTTAAAAATTTAAACAATCTCTTAAAATGTTAATGAAAGTATTCAAAATAGTTTAAAACATTGTGGCAAAAAGGAGAAATTGCTCATTATGACCAATTCCTTCTTTGGCCATACTGTTTTTAATGAAGTCAGCTGCAGACTCGTCTGATGGGAAAGGGTTAACTCCCCTTTCTTATACTGCAAATCTACAGCAAACCATTTTGAAAGCATCTATGCATTATAATTACATGTATATGAAAGTTCACTGTATATGAAAGTACTATCATTGAATAAACTTGAAAAATCATTGCTGCAACAGGTGAAATTGCCCTTTCCCACATACAAAAATCTGCAGCAGAGGACTTTGAAATAATCTGGCTAAAAATAGGGTACGTCTGCAGTAGAGGCGTCAGAAAGCGTGTGTATGGGGGAAGGGGTTAATGTTGGAAACGGTTAATACTTGAAAAAAATACAACAATGTAGAATCTGCAAACTTCGCAGATCCTGATAAATCTGAGTATTGATGCACCTTGATCTGACTATGTCATTTTAGGTATCTATGCTATGCGTAGAGCGGCGATAGCTCAGTCTGCAATGACGAGGGCTCTCAATCCAGGGATCTTGAGTTCAAACAATGGCTCGTCCGATCATTCGTTCATCAGATGATTGACAAAAGTGTTTGTAACAATAACCATTTCCCGCATTGAACAATCTGCAGCAGACGACTTTTAAAACATCTTCAAAAAGTGTTGAAAAGCTCTATAAATGAAAGTTAGCAATTTTTCCTTTTGCCAAAATAGTTTCAATGTGTCTGCTGCAGAGAAGTCAGAAGGTGTCTGCTGCAGAGGCGTCAGAAGGTGTCTGCTGCAGTGGCGTCAGAAAGTGTCTGCATGTGGGAAAGGATTTTAATCACACCAGTGCTATATATCATATTAAGCCTTTCCCTCATATAGACGCTTTCTGACGCCTCTGCAGCAGACGGCTTTTTGAAAATATAGTCGCAAAATAAGTAATTGCTCAAAACGAGCAGTTTCTCCAGTTGCCACAATGTTTTCCACTTTTGATCATAGGTTATCCATTTTATTATAGAGATTTTCTGTTCTTTGATAAAATATGTTCAAAGTCGACTGCTGCAGAATTGTCGTATGAGGGAAAGGGTAAAGCCCCATGCTGCACGTGACTTTGAAAACATCTTGGAAAAAATACCGACAATAGCTTTAAATAAAAGTATAGCTAGCGAATAAAGTTAAAAAATATTGCAGCAAATAAAAAAATTGTTCATCATGGGCACTTGTCACAATGTTTTCAAGTGTTGACTGCTGCAGGTGCATCAATTATATTCAATGATAATGCTTTCTTTTTTATAGTGATTTCCTTTTTGTCCTTGATGTATACAAAATTGTTTGCTACTAATTTATAATAATGTGTATAGGGTTAAAATCATTTTTTTGATGATATAAACCCACTTACAGTCGCTTTTAAACACCTCTGCTTTTGAAAAGCATTGTGGCAAAAGAAGAAATTGCTCGTAATGAACAATTTTCCCTTTTTGCCACAATGTTTTCAACTCCCTTCAGTAATCATTCTATCATTTCCAAGTTATTGCCAAGATGTTTTCAATCTCATCTTCTGTATATATGTTAAATATTGAATGTCAGGAAGGGGTTACTGTAACAAGATCCCCTTTTCACTGTGCCTGGTTCCTATCTATTTATAGTAAACGGCGAGTGGGGACCATTTGGTAACTGGAGTGGATGTTCCAAGACGTGTGGAGAAGGGACTTGGACCCGTACCCGGGTGTGTGATAGGCCCGCCCCAGATAATGGTGGACTAGAATGTGACGGAAGTGACACTGAGACCGGGCCGTGTGAAGAACTGGCAGACACGCACGAAGATTGTGTCAATGGTACAATAGCTTTCTGTTAACCCTCTCTCACATATAATCTGCAGAAAACACGCACGAAGATTGTGTCAATGGTACAATAGCTTTCTTTTAACCCTATCTCACATATAATCTGCAGAAAACACGCACGAAGATTGTGTCAATGGTGCGATAGCTTTCTTTATACCCTCTCTCACATATAATCTGCAGAAAACACGCACTAAGATTGTGTCAATGGTACGATAGCTTTCTTTATACCCTCTTTCACATATGATCTGCAGCATACACTCACGAAGATTGTGTCAATCATACGATAGCTTTCTTTTTACCCTCTCTCACATATAATCTACAGCAGACACGCACTAAGATTGTGTCAATGGTACAATAGCTTTCTTTATACCCTCTCTCACATATAATCTGCAGCAGACACGCACGAAGATTGTGTCAATGGTACGATAGCTTTCTTTATACCCTCTCTCACATATAATCTGCAGCATACACTCACGAAGATTGTGTCAATGGTACAATAGCTTTCTGTTTACCATCTCTCACATATAATCTGCAGCAGACACTCACGAAGATTGTGTCAATGGTACGATAGCTTTCTGTTTACCCTCTCTCACATATAATCTGCAGCAGACACACACGAAGATTGTGGCAATGGTATGATAGCCTTCTTCTTAATGATAGACATCTTCTCCTACATAGCTTGTACACATTTGATGAAACTTCACAGGGATATTCCTTGGGTGGGTGGTGCTCTTTAAAAGCAGCTCAAAGAAAAAAGACATGCAGAACTCTAGTTGCCATGACAACCGAAATGATTTTTTAAATAAACCTTTGAAAATCTTCAAGCCTAGAGCTTAGATATTGAGTGTGTAGTATTGTCTAGTAATCCTCTACCAGGATTGTACAAATTAATTAATTAATATTTGAACTCTGCGTAAAGTATCAACTCAGACCAGCCTAAGCATGCAGCGCAGGCTTACCCGGATAGACACTTTTCGCTTCCTGAGGATTTTTTGTTTCATGAATCATTACTCTATACATCTATCCCTCGGAGACGGAATGTGTAGGCCCAGATCAGCCTGCGCAGGCTGATTTGGGTCGATAAATTACGCAGATGCCATTATGTTGGTTTTCTCGCAGGACGACTCATATGCAATTGGGAAAGGGTTAAAAACCATTATCAATGTTATTGCAGAAAAGTTTGCCCCCTGATTGAACATCGATTGAAATGTTCTTGTTTTAATTAATTACATATTACATAATTGCAGATTACATAATTGCATATTACATAATTGCATATTACATAATTGCAGATTGTTCAAACCCTCCGACCCTCGTCAATGGCACGATGAACTGCACGATAGATGCGAATGATGGAGAGACTGTCATTTGTACACCAAAATGTTTGGATGGCTACGATTTCGATAGCGACTTTATGGTAGTTAACGCGACAATTTTCTGTGGCGTAAATTCAAGCTTCAAGTGGAACATAGAAAACCCAGACAATCCTAACATGACTCTTCCGAGCTGCTTGAGTAAGTCATTACTTATGTTGACCTGTAAACCTGGTATTGACTTGCGGGTCTTTTTTATTAACATATGACCACATACAATAAATCTTACAACCCTAAGATAGTCTCTATGTCGACCATTTTTTAGCTTACCTGAGCCCAAAGTGAGCTATGTGATCCCCCGTGTCATTCGTGAGTACTCGTTGTCAAATAACGTCTACTTTCAAAACCATTTTGTCCATTATAGCCAAACTAAACAGGAATGTTCATTTGAATGTTCTCTTTGGGAAAAAAACCCATTCAATTCATAAGTGTGGTTATCACAAAGGGAGAAAAATGCCAAAATATTAAAAAATAATTTGGTCCAAAAGTACAGGTACGATTTGCAAATGATATGGAACAAATGTTGCTTAAATGTCCCTCAACCAAGTTTGCTAGTAGTATTCTGATATATTGAAAAACATGGCCACCAGGGGGCAAGGGTTGTTTTCCTTTTATGGTATTTAGTAAAAAAAAATCTCCAAAAATCTCTACTGAATCCATATGAAATTAATTTGGTGACCTTTCTTATTTACCCTTCACCGTATATAGACGCTTTCTGACGCCTCTTCAACGTATATAGACGCTTTCTGACGCCTCTTCAACTGTACTCAATAATTATATTTTCAATCATAAATGTTCGTGGATGTTTTCAAAGTTGTCTCCTGCAGATTTGTTGTATGTGGGAAAAAGTTAATTAAGTTTTACTTATAATACTTGCTCAAGGGGAAGTTTGTCATTGGGAAAAAAATGCTTTTAGGCTGTTTTAAAACAGAGAGTCGAGTAATTTCTCCTTTTAACACAATATGTTCAACTCTATTCAATATTTAGATTTTCCATATGTTTACCCAGATGATTTCAAAGTCGTCTGCTACAAATTCGTTATAAACATCAAGGCAATAAAATGAAATTCTTATAAAATTAGAGCATAACTATTGAAAAGGGCAATCTCTCCTATAAAATGTTCAAAAGATGTCTTCTGCAGGTGCATCATCAAATTTGTCTGAAAATGGGGAAAGAGCTATTAACCCTTTCACTCATATAGACGCTTTCCGACGCCTCTGCAGCAAGCGGCTTTTTGAAAACATAGTGACAAAAGAAGAAATTGCTCAAAAAGAGCAATTTCTCCTTTTGCCACAATGTTTTCCACTTTTAGTCATAGGTTATCCATTCAATTATAGAGATGTTCTATTTTTTGCCAAGATGTTTTCAAAGTCGTCTGCTGTACATTTGCTGTATGGGGGAAAGAGTTAACGGTTATGCTGGTTAACCCGTTCTCACATACAACAAATCTGCTGCAGACGTCGTTGTAAACATTTTCGCAAAAATATAAAAAGAAAACACTTTATAAAGCAAAGTAGATTTATTGAATAGTGTTGAAAACATTGTGGCAAAAGGAGATGCTGCTACACTGTGTTTAAGAGAGTCGTCTGATACAGATACGTTTGCAAAAGAAAAATTGTTAAATATTTATTTTGTGTCAGATGTTGGTCATGGCGGTGTCTCATACGTATGCATATATTCTAGCATGGTACTGCTGTGTTAAATCAGGGATCATGAACACGCTTTTCTGTCGCCTATATAACCGACATAATGTTGAAAATGGAATTTTTGTTTCAGAAAAAGAAATTGCAGATGAAGTGACGGCCTTCTTCACGGGTATTTATGGAAGTTTACAACAACAGTTTACAGATACACACATTGAAAATGTTATTTTTGAGCAACTGAACCAGGAATGTTTTGATACAAAGCAATGTACTTATAAACCATCGCTTTTGTTTGACAATGGTGTTGGACGTAAACGTAGATCAACCGCTGGTACCAGCTTTACTCTCACGCTTTCCTGTAAGCCCATATTATGTGAGTATAGTACTATAGTCCTTTTTGTCACATAAAGCCCCCTTTGTCACTATTGTGAGTTTTAAAATCCCGTGACATAGACATCATGTGACACTACTAGTTTGGTTTCCAGTATAACGCTCAAGTATTTGTTACAACGCGGAAACCAAACTATGAAATTGACGTCAATTTAACGGTTTTTGACGTTATAACGTTCGTCACTTTGGCGCCAAAACCGTCAAGTTTCATGTACATTTTTTTTCGAAATACGCCTCATAAATGACTTTATGTGATAAATAAAATATCTCATTCGTGTTTATTTATAATCGCTTTTTATGAACTCGTTTTTAACAAAGATGAATATGATGCTCGCCAAGGCTCGAGGCATATCATCTTAGGAAACTCGTTTATTAAAAGTGATAATAAAATAAACACTCATGAAATATCCGCTATTTATATCTCATCAGACAATTGTGGACAACTCGGCAGTAAATAGCTTAATCTTTTTACCACTTGTAGACAGTTTTTGATGCATTTACAGCAGACAACTTTTAAAAAACATTGTGACAATAGGAGAAATTGTTCATTATAAGCCATTTCTCCTTTTGTCACAATGTTTTAAACCCTATTCAATAATTATACTTTTATTGATACAGAAAAATCCATAATTTCCCAAGGCAGAACATTTTGAGATATGAAATTTATTATTTCTGCGCTATTTGAAAAGCTTGAGTAGGTTCACGAAGAAGAATCTCCTTTTTAAACATTGTTTTTTATGTGTCCAATGCATGTTTGTTTTTTTTTTGTATTAGGGAATAGGTTATTTGGCCATCTTTGTTTTGACTTCTTTAGAATTTTCTAATTTTGATTCAAATGCAGGATATTGTGTAATACATAACAAGTCTTAGCCCTTTCCTACATGCAGACACATTTTTACACATTTGCAGCAGACATCTTTTAAACAGCCACTTAAAGGAATAACATACAAACAGTCTTATATGTTCAGATCATCTGAATTTGAAGGATCAATGTTATCTATTATGATCACTGCAATTTTGTTTTATGTGTAAAAGAGTTACAATACATTGACTTTATTTTCAGCAGTCAAATCTTTTACTTTCCATTTTTAGCTCGTCTGTTTTTCGAAGAAAAAAAGTCCCGGGTAGTGTGATACCCTTGGCGGCGTCGTCGTCTGCGTCGTCGAAAAGCTTTAACCTACATGTTGGCAATGATGGTTTACAATATTTTTACAGCTGTTGATGAATGTTATGACCTCCTTGCTGTCATAGTGTCTTCCCTTATTGACGCTGTAAACAACCTTCAACTGACAGTAACCTATGACAACGAGGACTACGATGTTGACATCAACAGTACCGAAGTTGACGGAACAGCAACTTGCAGCACTGGAAGTGTTCCAGTCTTCCACTATTGTAGTAAGTTGACATTTAACCTTTAATCTCCGGACACATTTTGACAAATCTGCAGCAGACGACTTTGAAAAAAAACCACATATATATTTTCTCATTTTTGTTACAATTTTTTCACCTATATTCAATAAAAAATACTTTCACTTTTAGAGATTTTCCATTATTTTGCATTCATCTTTTCAAAATCATCTGCTGTATATTTTTTATATGTGGGAAAGGGTTAAAACACATACATGATATTATTTGTAGTGGTTCTCGATACCTAGCCAGTGTAAGCCTCTTTTTAACAGTGACAGGGAGGAACTTCCGGTCCTTTCAAAGTAAAACACATATATTGAGTATTGTTTCTCGATACCTAGCCAGTGTAAGCCTCTTTTTAGCAGTGACAGGGAGGAACTTCCGGTCCTTTCAAAGTAAAACACATATTGAGTATTGTTTCTCGATACCTAGCTAGTGTAAGCCTCTTTTTAGCAGTGACAGGGAGGAACTTCCGGTCCTTTCAAAGTAAAACACATATTGAGTATTGTTTAACCCTTTCGCTGCCAAAGGCAATTAAAGGCTTTTTGTAACGAGCTGTCTCTCCTGAAATCTGCATTGTCTTCCTTTTAGACATTACATTTTTACCAAAGTTCCTGGTGGACGAAAATTTTCAACATGGAAGAGTTGACTTTGTGAAATGGTTTAACTGACGTCAAGAGAACATGCGAAATCCTTAAAATGTGAGAAATGAGGACTTTAACTCCCCTTTCCCACATATAACAATAACTGCAGAAGTCTTCAAGAATCTGTAAACATGAATCTATAAAAAAAAAAAAACATTGTGTCAAAATGAGAAATTGCTTATTATTGGCATTGTTTTCTTTTTCCGTTATGTTTTTGAACGTCGTCGGAGTGTTGTTAAGAGGTTGAAAGTTAAATTTAAATATGAACGTCATTGTGCATCATGATGAAATCGACCAATCTGCATATACAATTGCGTTTTAGTCCAGTTCATTACCTTTTTTTTTAACCATAGACGCTTTCTGAGGCCTCTGCAGCAGACGGCTTTTTGAAAACATAGTGACAAAAGAAGAAATTGCTCAAAACGAGCAATTTCTCTTTTTGCCACAATGTTTTCCACATGAAAAGTATGCTCATGGTCCACTTTGACATGAAAAGTATGCTCATGGTCGACTTTGACATGAAAGTATGCTCATGGTCGACTTTGACATGAAAGTATGCTCATGGTAGACTTTGACATGAAAGTATGATCATGGTCGACTTTGACATTAAAAGTATGCTCATGGTCGACTTTGACATGAAAAGTATGCTCATGGTCGATAATGATCATTGCTCATGGTCGACTTTGACATGAAAAGTATGCTCATGGTCGATTTTGACATGAAAAGAGTGCTATTGTGTTAAACATTTCAGTCCCTTGTGGTCAGGGTATGTACGCGAGCGGCGAATTCTGTGAAAGGTGCCCGAGGGGAAACTATCAGGACGAGACGAGGCAGACCTCGTGTAAACAGTGCCCAGACGGATGGACAACACTCGGACTGCAATCGAAAGATAGTGCAGATTGTTCAGGTACGCTTTACCACTTCCCACTTGCAGAACCATTCTGAGGCATCAGAAGCAAACAACATCATGAGAAATATTTAAAGCAAAACACTGGAGCAAAAGGAGAAATTGCTTTTATGAGCATTCTTCAGTTTAAAAGACAGACGACATATATCAAGTTACTTGAAATAATAGATTTGAATTTTACTCAAACTCCTCTTTTTTTCGATAAGATTAGGTGGAGATTTCATGACTGATTTAAAACCCGTTATTTATTTTAATGTTTAAGGAACCAAAATCAAATTTACCCAACATTCGTGTTACAAGGAGTCGTCTCAACAGAAAGATATACCATATTTTAAACTGTCAATACAGTATTTAATTAAGATAAAGTATGAAACATTTCCTCTACTTATATAAGATAAGATAAGATATTGTTTATTTTGTAACATAAGGCCACCGGCCCAAAATACAAATTCATGTTAATTCAAAAAATGAGTGATATTCACATACATACATATATAATTTACAACATGGAAATAATTTGAAAAGCAAACAAATACGTTTAGTATATGAACCCTTTTGTCACTAACAGACACGTTTTGAGGCACCTGTAGTAGACAACTATTCTCCCTTTGACACAATGTTTTCAACATTATTCAATAATCATACTTTCAGGGAGAAATATATTCATATGTTATAAGAGTTTTGGAGTTAAGAGTTAAGAGTTTTGGAATATTGTGATAACTATAAGGCAAACAATGCAGATTTCAGGTGAGACAGCTCGTTACGAGCTGACTCACCTGAATCAATATTGTTTGCAAAAAGCTCAATATTGCCTTTGGCGCTGAAAGAGTTAATATCATTCAGAGGACTAGATAAGAGGCAGTGAAAAGGTCTTTTCCCCACATTATTTCGCTTATTACTCAACAAAATCCTATGTTGTGGGTACTCAAAAGAATCGTCTCACCGAGACGATTCTTTTGAGTACCCACAACATAGGGTTTAAATGTCTAATAAGGATTTAAGAACAAGAAAAATGCCCCTTATCTAGAGCTCCGTAATATGTTTATGTTATTACGTATAAAGATATAATATATAGAGGATATTACATGAGTGGTCATTCAATACGAGATTATACTAAACGAGTTTAATAAAATTTTGTATTGAATGACCACGAATGTTATATTCTATTTATATCATAAATTCCAATTCGACGATTATTAGCTCAAAATATATATATAACGTCGCTATATAGCGCGGTCATTTTCAATGCTTTTCATTATGACGTTACGTAACATTGTTATTACACTAGTTGAATACGCAATTTATTCAATGGCTTTATTACACTCCCGGCGACGTCATTTATGATATAATGTTTAAATCAATTATGCTTGCATACAGATATTAACCCGTGGCCTTAGTGGTTAGCGTCGGGGATTTGGAAGCGGGCGTCCCGGGTTCGATCCCCAGTCGCGGGGCTGTGGTCATGGTGGAGTGCCCATGGGCAAGGCACATTTCCGAGCCTAGTACTGGTTTGTTTTCCCAGGGATCATGGATAAGTGAACTGTCGCCGTGATATAACTGAAATAATGTTGGAAACGTCGTTAAATCCCAACAAAAACAAAAACAAATTCTATTTCTATACCTATTTCTGCCCAGATTCTTCTAAAGTTGTCAGCTGCAGATTTGTTGCATGTGGGAAAAGGTAAACCCTTCTTAACAAAACAACAAATCAGCTGAAGATGGCTTTGAAGACATTTAGTTTAAATAAATGAAAGAACATTTTTTGAATAAAAGTGTTAACGTTGTGGCAAAAGGCAAAAATGCTCATGATGAGCAATTTCTAATTCGTCCATGTTTTCAATCTGTGGTCTGGAGCAGATGTGTCAAAATGCGTATGCATGTGGGAAATGGTTTAAAGGGTGAATATCGCACTTTTTAACCCTTTCCCTCATATAAACGCTTTCGGACGCCTCTGCAGCAGACGTCTTTTTGAAAACATAGTGACAAAAGAAGAAATTGCACAAAACGTGCAATTTCTCCTTTTGCCACAATGTTTTCCACTTTTAGTCATAGGTTATCCATTCAGTTATAGAGATTTTCCATTTTTTGTCAAAATATGTTTAAAGTCGTCTGCTTCAGAATTGTCGTATGAGGGAAAGGGTTAAGGTCAATGATGAAAACAAAATGAGGACTTTGCAAATAATTGATCGGATTGTGACCTCTTTGGTACTTTTACCCTTTCCCACATGCAAGTTGCAAGATTTTTGAGAGAGAGAAATTGTTCATGATGATATAATAGTTTTCCTAGATTATTCCTTCAATTTGGGTCGAGTTACATACTTGTTCTTTGGTTTCAGTCGAGGTAATTGACACTGACATAGAGAGTATCCTATGGATGGTCTTATTGGGCGTGGGTGGAGGACTGTTGTTGGTCGTAATTGTGATTATAGCCTCGATGTGTATGAAGAAGTAAGTAACCATTTCAAAATTACCACACATCTGCAGCAGACGACTTTGTTAACCTTTTGGCAATATTATGGAATATTTTTATAACTGAAAATACAATCATTAAATATATAAACATTGTGACCACAAAATTAGATCACCTGAGCCAAATGCTCAAGGTGATATATTCTGATCATTCTCTGTCCGTTAGTTTTAAGCTTTTAACACCATCTCCTTCTCAACCACCGTACCAATTTCAACCAAACTTCACAGTAATGTTCCTTTTGTGGTCCTCTTTAAGATTAAATTATATGGAGAACAATAACTGCTGTTTCATCAGAAAAGGGTGAAAGTGCACAATATTCAAAATTCTTCTCCCCTGAATTTGCTTGTCGGATTCCAATATGATTATGTAGAATTGCTTGCTGGGTGACCCAGTACACAACAGTTTAATCCATATTGATTGGTTGAACAAAAGTATAGACTGGCAGCTTTAGAAAAGAGGCAAAATTACAAAATTTAAAAATATTATTGTCGATCCCGCTAGCATAGAGCACGACAACGCTGTCACAATGACGGTTCGGTGTATACACGTGCGTCCGTTGGGTCGTCCGTACGGCTCGGTATCTTAACCATGCATCATAGGATTTCCAAGAAACTTGGCACAGACGTTCACAATGATGAGGCGGCGCGTCGTGCACAAGAACCAGGTCTGTACCTCAATGGTCAAAGTCACACTTAGAGGTCGAAGATCAGAATGAGGACTGTTTGATAGGACTGTACCTTGTCCGGGCCGCATCTTAACCATGCATCATAGGATTTCCAAGGCACAAACGTCATAAAGCGGCGTGTCGCGCTTAATACCCAGGCCTGTACCCCAAATATCAAGGTCACAGATAAAAATCAGTACCGTTTGATAGGACTGTACCTTGTCCGGCTCACATCTCAACCATGCATCATAGGATTCCCAAGTTAGTGGGCACACATGTTCACCATAATGAGGTGAAGTCTAGTGCACAAAACCCAGGCATTGGTCTTAAAGGTCAATGTCACACTTAGATGTCAAAGGTCAAAATTAGAAACCATGCATAATAGGATTCCCAAGTTAGTGGGCAGAAGTGAAAATAAATTTTGCAAAAATGGAGACCGTTCTTTTTACCACTGTCCGACTTGTAGATGCGTTATGAGGTATTTGCAACAGACAATTTTTGTCATTACTGTTCCAAAGTTGGATGATTCCAAATAAAAACTCACTTTCCTATGTTTTTGTCCACTACTGACAACACTTCTCTACATAATGTCCACATTCCAAAAATGGGATTGAAGTACCAGGGGATCAGTACATATGTATTTCAATACATGTGTCGGTGTATAAAATTATTCCTATGTTAAATATACCTGAACCTTTCATACACACCACATACTAACAAATAATGTATGTTAAACTTCAGAATAATATGGTATCTCAAAAATGAAAACAAAATGTTAGGTTATGTACATTTGACATTTTACAACCACTTCGGTATTGCCGTTCAATGCCCTTAATTAACTGCTAGATTGATTGATTGATTGGGGTTTAACGCCGTTTTTAACAATTTCTCAGTTATATCACGGCGGCCAGTTCACCTACTCATGCATTTCCTGGTTTCCTCACACCAGTACTCCACACAACAATCTTCCCAAGCAACTGGCTGCTTTTCCACATAGACTTAGCCCATTGGTGGAAGACGAATGACGCATGTCGCATTGACTTTTGTCAATCTTCGGAAAGAAAGTTTGCCGAGCATGGATTCGAACTCACAATTCCTGGATTGACAGCCCGCGTCGCTACCGACTGAGCTACCGGGGCTCGGCAATTAACTGCTAGAATGTCAAGTCTTAGTCAGTCTGTGTTGCAATTGCATGGAAGAGTACGATGTCTGTGACAAAACCTTTAAGGCGGGCTCCACATGTTGCCTGTGGGCATCTAGTTTTTATGAAATTGCTTGTCTGATCTTAAGATTATTTAGCAGAAAAGATCCTTCAGTGACCCTCTTCATAATGTGTTCAAGCCGTATTGATTGGTTGAAAGACATAGCAACCAAGAGGCACAACATTTTATAAAATCAGCTGCATGTAGGGAAGAGAGTTTAAATCTATGCACATGTTGATTGATTATTGATTAGGGTTTAAGGCCGTTTTCAACAATTTCTCAGTCATATCACGGCGACCAGTTTACCTACTCATGTGTTTCCTGGTTTTCCCGCACCAGTACACCACACAACATACATTCAAAGCAAATGGCTGCTTTTCCACATAGACTGTTAAACAGCCTATTTGTAAAAGATGAATGACGCCTGTCACAGTGACTTTGGTCAAACGTTGGAAAGGATATTGGCTGAGCTTGGATTCGAACTCACAACCCCTGCATAAATAAGTTGATAAGTGTTACGTAATGCCAAGATATTTGTCCGAAGTTCTTAACCCTTTCCTTCATATAGACGCTTTCTGACGCCACTGCAGCAGACGGTTTTTTGAAAACATAGTAACAAAAGAAGAAATTGCACAAAATGTGCAATTTCTCCTTTTGTCACAATGTTTTCCACTTTTAGTCATAGGTTATCCATTCAATTATAGAGATTTTCCATTATTTGACAAAATATGTTCAAAGTCGTCTGCTGCAGAATTGTCGTATGAGGGAAAGGGTTAACTGGATGATCTTCAGCAATCTAAGTTAACTACTACAATAGATATTGTAGATTTAACCTTTCCCACATACAAACACTTTCTGACTTCTCTTCAGCATGTGACTATTAAAAACAGTGTGGGAAAAGAAGAAATTGCTCATAAAAGTATTGAAAACATTTGAAAACATTGTGGCAAAAGAAGAAATTGCTCATAAAAGTATTGAAAACATTTGAAAACATTTGAAAACATTTGAAAACATTGTGGCAAAATGGAAAAGTGTTCATTATCTTCTTTTGCCACAATATTTTCAAAAATTCCTCTGCTGCAGAGACATTACAAAGCATCTCTGGTAGCGAGATGGAATAACAATTTTAACCCTTTCCCATATAACACAAAGCTGCAGCGACAAACACATCTAGATAAATAAAATGTATAAATATATGTATTATTACTGAAAAAAGTTGAAAACATGGTTGCTTAGAGGAGAAATTGAAATTGAGTGTTTTGAGCAATTTCTCATTTTCTCACAATGTTTTAAAAAGTCATCTGCAGCAGAGGCCTCAGAAAGCATCTTTATGTGAAAAAGGGTAAGGCTTCCTGTTTCACATGTGGTAGAGAGTTTGAATAACAGAATAATAGAAAAACATTTGTTATTATAAAGTTTTTATTTACAGAAGTTCAAAAAGGCCCGCCACCCCATTAAATGATGGCATGACTCTCTGCGCAAATAGCAACTCACACAGAAACACAAACAGGTATGTATGAAATCGTCAATTTATCACTTTCAGCTAAAGGAATCGTAAATGGATTTCTTTGTTCATTTAACCTTTTCCCACGTTCAAACGCATATATAACCACCCTTTCCTTCATACGACAATTCTGCAGAAGACGACTTTAAACATATGTTGTCAACAAATAGAAAAATCTCTATAATTGAATGGATAACCTATGACTAAAAGTGAAAATAATTGTGGCAAAAGGAGTAATTGCTTGTTTTGAGCAATTTCCCCAAGTCATCTTTCAGTCATCTGTTGCATGTGGAAAAGGTTTACATTTTTGAAGCTTCATACTTCTTATGATCTCAACAAGTTTCTTCATTTAGTTGTATTACCCGAGGCCTTATAAATGTAAACATGGTACTGTATAAACAGGTTTTATTCACGTTGGATTAATTTTCGCTTATATTCCAATTCATGTCTGGAATTTTAAGACATTTTAAAAGTATGTTATTGTTATACATTAACGGTTTTGACTGATTTGTAAAACCGGTAGACTGCATTCTACCTCAATTCAATTCAATTTCAATTTCTTTAATACTCCCAGTTTGTACATGGACAAAAACATGAGGAAAATACAATTTAGCATTACAAACGGCGAAACAAAATGACATATATTCATGACAGAATATAGAACATCCCTCTTTGTAACATTGTTTACAAACAAAATAATAAACATATAGATCCCTGAAGACAGATGTTGATCAACATAATATTCCACGATTTTAATTTTTGAGATATAGCGTAGGATGGTTAAAATAGCCAAAAATATAATTAAATTATCTTTAAAACCAGTTACGCCTTAAAGCATAGTTTTTCACAAATGGCCTCTAGTTAATAAGGCTGTTTTAATAACATTTATCGCTAATGCCTGTACTTAATTAGTACCAAATGAAATTATTTTGTTTATATTGTATTTTGTTCACACCTAAAGCCAGCAACTGACATTTAACAGTTAGGTATAAAGAAGTACCTTTCAATTGAGGGTGATGATAATTTTACTATATTTCATATTTTATTTAAGTCTCATACATGTACAATCATATATATGTACATGTATTGTTAAAATGATAATACAAATAAAAAATACATGGCCTTTCATGAAATGAAATACAAGAAGTTGGATGCTAATTTCGTCTTGATTATACTAGAAAGTGAGAAAGTCGACCACCGAAGGATAAAATGTGCACAAACGCACGCATAAGAAGCATGTTTAGAAATAAGATGCCGGCCTGCATCAAAATCGGAGGGAGATTTATTAGCAGCCGATTCTTTTAATGCATACATATATATTAACATTAAAATGTATTTGTCCTGAACATATTTACACAGAATAAAAAATAAAACTTATTTAGATAAAAAAAAAGACCATGTTGTAGTATATCATAACAGGTTTTGGCACATATCCGTATCATATCTGAAATGGTGAACACACTGGTGTGTGTATATTTATAACATACAGATACCAGTTAGTATACTCGTACAGGTACACACACCAGTAAGTATACTTGTACATATACACATAGACTTACATCAGTTTATTACCGTAAAGCAGCAAAGATGAAACGGCTGTTTTGATTGGCTAAACTAAATTTTGCACAAATGTTCCTTGGGTAACCCTCCTCTTAGATTGATCCAATACTTTTGATTTGTTGAAAAACATGGCCATTGGTTTGTTTCTATTTTCGGTAAGGATGTTGAATCACCGTATCTTCGGAAACTCGTGCATTGTTTTTTTCTCGTGGAAAAAGCACGCGAAGTTTATATATCGAAGGTGTGAATATAAACAAGAGGGCCATGATGACCCTGGATCGCTTACCTTAATTATACAATGTACTGCAATGCAAAACACATCAAGACAATTATTCTGAATGCAACCTCCACAGTGTTAACAATATTTTCCTTCATTTGGCCTAGTGATCTATATTTTGTTACCTGATATGACCCATATTCCAATATGGACTAGATATCATCAGGACAACATTCTGACAAGTTTCAACTTGCTCAAAGTAAAAATGTGGCCGCCGGAGTTTGAACAATATTTTCCTTTATTGACCTAGTTTCTGATCCAATATGACCCATATTCGAACTTGACCTAGATTTAATTCCGGCAAACATTCTGACCAAATTTCAAGCTGCTGAAGCAAAAAATGCGGCATCCAAATTGTTATCAAGATTTTCCTTCAATTTGACCTAGTGACCTAGTTTTTGACCCAACATAACCCATATTCAAACTTGACCTAGATATTTTTAAGACAAACATTCTGATAAAGTTTCAACATGATAAAGTTGAAAATGTGGCCTCCAGAGTGTTAACAAGATTTCCCTTCAATTCGACCTAGTGACCTAGTTTGTGACCTCATATGGCCCAGTTCGAACTTGTCCAAGATTTTATGGAGATGAACGTTCTGATAAACTTTCATGAAGATTGGATGCAAAATGTAGCCCGTAGAGTGTTAACAAGCTCAAATGTTGACGACGCACGACGCACGACGGGCGGACGGCGGACAAAATGTGATCACAATAGCTCACCTTGCACTTCGTGCATAGGTGAGCTAAAAATGTGCTTCCGACTGTTACATCTTACACAATATTTTTATCAGGATTTGTATTGGTTATAACGCTGTATTTTTAATACTGTTAAATAATTGATCAAAATAATGTATCTACGATTTGTAAAGCACAATTTTATATGTAAAACAGGAATCCGCTGTGGTCGAGTGGTTAGCGTCGGGGATTTCGAAACCGGGTGTCCCGGGTTCGATCCCCAGTCGCGGCACCTCGGTCATGGTAGAGTGCCCTTGGGCAAGGCACATTTTCTAGCCTAGTACTGGTTCGTTTACTCAGGGATCATGAATAAGTGAACTGTCGCCGTGATATAACTGAAATAATGTTGAAAGCGGCGTAAAACCCCAATAAATAAATTTATGTAAAACTTTACATTCATTTCCAAAACTGAATTATAAAGTACTAACAGTGTCCTTATGTTAGGTGTATTTCACGTGGTGCCTGGTTAGGTTGCGCGACGTCAGTGTTTTACAGTTGTCTATTCTTTTCTTTTCTTTTTGTATTTTGTATTATTACCCGAGGCCGTAAATACATATTAGTCTATTAAATTTCTCTATCATAGAGAGATTGAACTGATACATTGCCGATGTTTTGACGTCATCGCCGGTCATTTTTCTCAGGGACTCGGGTATTTTGAAACCATTTTAGCTCACGGCGAGTTATTGTGACCGCCTTTTGTCCGGCGTCCGTCGTGCGTCAACTTCTTCTCCTCAGGAACCAGTAGGTCAGTTGGGATGAAACTTCACAGAAAGCATCCTCTCAATGACCTCACCAGATTTCCTTCAAATTGTTGGGATCCATGCAGAATTCTGGTTTCCATGGCAATGAAATGAAAAAAACTTCAAAATGCTTCTTCTCCCAAACTGGTTGGCAGATTTTCAAATAATTGTGTAGAAATGTTCCTTGGATGACCCTCTATCAGAATCCTTCAAGCCATGTTGATTGGTCGAAAAACATGGCCGCCAGGGGGGCGGGGCTATTTTGCCTTATATGGCTATAGTAAAGACTTAAACAATCTTCTCCTCCGAAAGTGTCAGGCTGATTTTCAAATAATTTTGTAGAAATGTTCCTTGGATGACCCTCTATCAGACTCCTTATAGCCATGTTGATTGGTCTGAAAACATGGCTGCTAGGGGGGCGGGGCTATTTTGCCTTATATAGCTATAGTGAAAACTTAAAAAATCTACTCCTCCGAAAGTGTCAGGCCGATTTTTAAATAATTTAAAATAATGAACTTTTAAACAATAAACAATATATCTGCAGCAACAAAAATGTCTATGCAAAAATATGGAAAATCTATAAAAAAATTCAAATTTATTATTAACCCTTTCCCTCATACGACAATTCTGCAGCAGACGACTATGAACATATTTTGTCAAAAAACAGAAAATCTCTATAATTGAATGGATAACCTATGGCTAAAAGTTGAAAACATTGTGTCAAAAGGAGAAATTGCACGTTTTGTGCAATTTCTTCTTTTGTCACTATGTTTTCAAAAAGTTAAATAGAGTTCAAAACATTGTGTACTCTTTTTTTGTCATTTCAGGGCCCAGGTTCAAGGAGGTGCGTGTATGGATTTGTACGAAAAAGACAATCAAATCGATGAAATTACAGAAAAGATCGACACAATTTCTGATAACGATAATGATATTAACACTGAACAAGAGGCCCAAGAGGGCCAGTATCGCTCCACGGCCATAAGGCAAAAATAAAATCTCCAAACAGCCCTGCCCCCTGGTGGCTATTTTTTTTACCAACCACCATGGCTTAAAGGAATGTTTCTGCAAAATTATTTGAAAATCGGCCTGACACTTTCGGAGGAGAGGATATTTTAAGTTTTCACTATAGCCATATAAGGCAAAATAGCCCCGCCCCCCCTGGCGGCCATATTTTTCAACCAATCAACATTGCTTGAAGGAATCTGATAGAGGGTAAGCCTAGAAACATTTCTACAAAATTATTTGAATATCAGCCAAACACTTTCGGAGGAGAAGATTTTTTAAGTTTTCACTATGGTCATATAAGGCAAAATAGCCCCGCCCTCTGGCTGCCATGTTTTTCGACCAATCAACATAGCTTGAAGGAATCTGATAGAGGGTCACCCAATGAACATTTCTACAAAATTATTTGAAAATCGGCTGAACACTTTTGGAGAAGAAGATTTTTTAAGTTTTCACTATTGCAATATAAGGCAAAATAGCCCCGCCCCCTGGCGGCCATGTTTTTCAACCAATCAACATTTCTTGAAGGAATCTAATAAAGAGTCACCCAAGGAAGATTTCTACAAAATTATTTGAAAATCGGCCTGACACTTTTGGAGAAGAAGATTTTTTAAGTTCTCACTATTTTTTTCTTTCGGTTGCCATGGAAACCAGAATTTCGAATGGATCAAAAAAAGAATTTAGTAGAGGACATTGAGAGGATGCTTCCCATGAAGTTTCAACCAAATTGGCCAAGTGGTTAGGGAGAAGAAGTTGTTTAAAGGAAAAAGTTAACGCACGCACGCACGGACGCACGACGGACAATTTGCCATGACATAAGCTCGACTGGCTTTCAGCCAGTGGAGCTAAACATGGCCACCTTCAAGAAAAGCTTGGTAAACATGGATGAATATGATAAATACTAAAGTGTCGTTGTGGAAAAAGACTTGTTTTCAGGAGGCATATATATGTGTTTATATGTCTCTGTTTTCAGGGAGCACTCTGTTAAAAAAACTAAAACAAGAAACCGCTGAAGACGGTAAGGCCAGATTGTCGGCAATTTGACCTTGAAAACCGACAAACCAAGGTCAAAGTAACAAGAGAAATCAGTAGAACTTGTTACTGGTTACCTTCAAAGTTTCAAGATTGTAACCCTTTCCAGTGTTGAGATTTTGCCTCAACCTGAAACTTTAACCAAAATAATGACGGAAAGACAGACGGACGGACGGACATCGCCAATCTATACACTGGAATTGCTAGAGCAATCTGGTCAATAAAATGTGTGTGCGAGTAGAAGCATTTTAACAAAATTACAGCAGACGGCTTTTAAAAACACAAGTATCAAAATTGAGAAATTGCTCATAATGAGGAACTTCTCCATTTACCACAATGTTTTCACCTCTATCCAATATTTATTGATATCTTACATATTTGTTGTAAAGATGTGTTTTTCGTCGTCTGCCGAAGATTTGTTGTATGTGGGAAAAAGCTACGAGCTTTAGAGGCCAATGTTCAGCAAGTGTAACATTGAAAACAAGAAGCCAACACTTTGAAACAGTATTGCTCATGATATGCCATTTCAGTAGTTTCTTGTCCGTATTTTAATTATTTTCATCTGTTCAAAATTCCCATACTTTTTATCAACCCTTGACCGCTAAGAGACACATTTTGATAATTTTAAAAACAATTGTGACTAAAGCAAAAACTGCTCATGCGTAGTTTTGATTTTGTCACAAAGTTTTCATCCCTTTTCAATAATTGCTTTGCTTTAAAGAGATTTGACATGTTTGTGCCTTGCTTTTTTCACATTAATCTGCTGCAGATTTGTTGCATGTGGAAAAATGTTTAATTTTCATTGATTGTAATATACAGAGCTCTAGATAAGGGATATCTGAAATCCTTATTTGATATTCAAACCCTATGTTGTGGGTACTCAAAAGAATAGTCTCACTCAGTTGATTCTTTTAAGTGTCCACAACATAGGGTTAAGTTAAATAATAAGAGATATTGTTGGGCATAACCAGTTTACTCGCACTTATCTAGTCCTCTGAATAAATCATGTAAACATTTAACCCTTTCCTTCATACAACAATACTGCAGCAGACGACTTTGAACCTATTTTGACAAAAAATAGAAAATCTCTATAATTCAATGAATAACCTATGACTAAAAGTGGAAAGCATTGTGGCAAAAGGAGAAATTGCTCTTTTTGTCACCGTTTTCAAAAAGTCACCTGTTGCAGAGGCGTCAGGAAGTGCCTATATGAGGGAAAGGGTTAACAAAATCACCATTGAATTGTTAGTTTTAAGCTCCCTCAGTGTAGGGAAAATAAGGAACAGTTTATATCACTCACTGTCAACCCTTTCTATGCTGAATCTTTAAAATGGACTTGTCCAGCTTTGCATTTGGATGAGTCCATATCCAATTCTATGATCAACATTTTGAGTTGAGCAGATGACGTAAAAGAGTCTGTGAGTCTGGACGCATGACAGGGATGTGTCGACTAGTCTGGCGGCATAGGCTTAACACACTCGGATCCAACAATCAAAGGGCTAACCATTATATTGTGAACATCCAAGGACTTTTGAAGTTACATTTCTATTTCAATGTTAAGAGCATTTGTCTTTAAACAATAATGGTTAAGATCAAAATTGTTTTGGTTAGCCGTCAACGAAATAAGCAGTGGCCAGTATTTTGTTGTTATTGTGATATATAACCCCTATTCAACTGTTGACATATCCGAAACATCGGAAGAAGGCAACTTTTGAAATCATTACGTCAAAATGAGAAATTGCTCAAATGAGCAATTTCTCCTTTTGCCACAATTATTTCAACTCTACTCAATTCTAATAATTTCATGCATAGAGATTATTTAATATGTTAAACTACATGTGTCCCTTTCTACAGACACATTTTGGCTTGTTTGTAGCAGACAACTTTTGAAAACATTGTGACAAAAGACGAAACTGACCATCATGTATATATTCATATCCGTTGTAAATAAATGCAATTTTGTTGTTTCATCCAGTCCAAGATATTGCCGATTTAACTCCCTGTCCAACATATAGATGCGTCTGCAGCAGACGACTTTTGAAAATATTGTAGCTCATAATGAACAATTTCACCTTTTGCACCTTTTGTCACTATGTTTTGAACTCTTTTAAAAAGAGATTTTACAAATTGTTGCCAATACTTTGTCTTCAGGATTGTTGCTTCTGGCAAAAGTAAAACAAATGCTTTTAGAAGGAGCAAACTTCCACTGTTATCAATGCTTTTAAAAGTTGTCTGCAGCAATAGTTTCTTAAAACGTCCTCTGTACAATGGAAAGAGTTAAAGCATTTATTATGTAATAACATATCACAGAAATGTCACGATGGCTTCATCTTTTTATTGTCCAGTGCTTCAGATTTGCCAGGACTATCACCTTTTGACAACCAAGACATCATCATATAGCCTCCCGCCTTCCTCTTTACGTTTGTTTTCCTGTATCATAGCCCAAAAAAGCAAATTATGCTTCACCCTTTTCCCCATACGACAAATCTGCAGCAGACTACTTTGATCATATTTTGTCAACAAGAGGGCCATGATGGCCCTGGATCGCTCACCTGACTTATGCAATGCGATTTGTCATGCCAACCACACAGTCAACCACATTAACTCAAGTTGTGGTCAGGTAAGCTAATACAAGAGGTCCAAGAGGGCCGGTATCCCTCCGCTGCCATTTTGAAAAATAAAGACTCCAAACAGCCCCACCCCTGGTGGACATGTTTTTTTACCAATCAACATGGCTTGGTGGAATCTGATAAAGTCACCCAAGGAACATTTCTACACAAGAAACCGCTGAAGACGGTAAGGCCGGATTGTCCGGCAATTTGACCTTGAAAATCGACACACCAAGATTTGTAGTTATGGTGTGATCAAGGTTTGCGCTGAAGATCTTTTGCTATATAAACCTTTTGCCTCGTACAACAGTTTTGAAGCAGACTTCTTTGAACATATTTTGTCAAAAATAAGAAAATCTCTATAATTGAATGGATAACATGACTAAAGGTGGAAAACATTGGGGCAAAAGGAGAAATTGCTCATTTTGAGCAATCTCTTCTTTTGTCACTGTTTTCAAAAAGCCGTCTGCTGCAGAGGCGTCAGAAAGCTACTATATGCTGGAAAGGGTCAACTATAATACATGTTTTGTATGTAAAAAATGTCGCCCTTGGATAGAGCCATTTTTCATCCCAAGAACCTTATTGGAACAATACAGGTAGAGTAGAGGTAATGCTGCATACCAAAATCACAACACATATTTTAAAAAGTAAATACATAAAGTAGGAAACATCTAGTTTACCCTAAGAGGCATATAAGGTACATTCTTAATAAGGATGTCTCATCACTGTCTGATCCAGGTCTGAACTATTTTCCAGCACAATATGCATTTAGTGAGACCCTTTAGCTTCGCTTTAAAATCTATATGATTATTCAACCCTTTCTTACATAGAACAATTCTTCAGCAGACGACTATGCAAAGATCTAGGCAAAAACTCAGAAAATCTCTAAAAATAAGTTCATTTCAAGTGATTTCTCCTTTTGTCCAAATGTTTTCAAAAATCGTCTGCTGTGGAGGCGTCTGTATGAGTAAAAGAGTTAAAAGGTTTTTTTAGTAACCTCTAACAATTAAACGTTTCTGAATTGTTACTTACACGAAGATGCACAAGAAACTGCTCATTCCGTAACATTATCCTTACAACCATTCATGTCATATCGAAAACGAGGTCAAGTGAATGAATAATCTTTGAGATTAAAGTATAAGGACAAAATCTCCACGCTTGCAGCACGATTGGGTATAAAAAGGCTGGCATATTTTTAATCTACCAAAAACTATAGATGTTTCCTTGTTCAGTGTTGCAAACTTAATGGAGCTTGCAGAGCGTGGATACACATCGTGGGAACCACGTGGGAACTTATCAGAGCATGTCAAAGCGTGTATGCCTATCAGGATATTCGTAGCAGAACGTGTCAATTTGCAACATTTAAATAACAGAATATATGTTAAACAAGGGCACCGCAAAGCGGATGCATCCCCTCAGTATTCAAAGTCCAATTTGACCTTGACCTTTAACCTATGACCTTGAAAATAAATAGGCTTCTAGACCTTGCCATATACTTGTTGACCTTTAACCTATGACCTTGAAAATAAATAGGCTTCTAGACCTTGCCATATACTTGTAGAGTGGTCACAAGGTTGTTACGGACGGACGCACGGACGAACGAACAAACGAACATTCCCATTACTATATCGCCATCGCAAACTTCGTTAGACGAGGGGATAAGTATAACATGGTATTGAAATCATTGGGTTGAATGGAGAAATTGCTTGTCTAGGGCAATTTCACCTTTCACCCTCCCTTTCTACATACACATTTTGGCTTGTTTGTAGCAGACAATTTTTGAAAACATTGACCATCAAGAGCAGTTCCTCTTAACGCCTCAATGCTTCAAAACTATTCAATAATTACATTTTCAACTAAAACTATCACTGAAGATAATAAATAACCCCTAAACAGCACCTTGACCTACACCGTAACTTAATAGGTAAAAGGACCATAACTCTGTAAAATAACATGCAATGGTAACCCCTTTAGGATATATGTACATCTCCTCTTGGTATAGAAGCTTCATGTACAATTTAATTTTATTGAATTCCACCCAGTGGTTTGTAAGAAATAGGCCGGACAAAATATGGCTTCCGACCGACCGACAGACAGACAGACAGACAGACAGACAGACAGACAGCCCGACACAGTGACTCCTATAACCCCCTCCCCCTTCTTCGAAGGGGGTATAATTATAGAGATTTTCATTATTTCTTGCTACTTTTTTACAAAAGTTAATTGTAAGGGAAAAAATTGTATCAACCAGATTTTACCTCACCTGAGCAGAAAATGCTTAACGTGAGCTATTGTGATCACGTTTTGTGGCAGTAATTGCACGGAAACAGCAAGAAACAACATTTTTTGTTGAATAAGGGTCCATAACTCCACCGAATAAATTCCCCTGAAAGTGACGATCAAACTTGGCCTAGCCCTTAAGGCATTTAACCTTGTTACCAAGTTTGAAAAAAAAAAAATCACATTTGTGGCAGTTATTGCACGGAAACAGCAACAAACGACATTTTTTGTTAAATAAGGAGCCATAACTCCACCAAATATAGTCCGCCGAAAGTGACGATCAAACTTGGCCTAGCCCTTAAAGAATTCAACTTTGTTACTAAGTTTGAAAGAAAACGGTTCACATTTGTGGCAGTTATTGCACGGAAACAGCAAGAAACGACATTTTTTGTTAAATAAGGAGCCATAACTCCACCAAATATAGTCCGCCGAAAGTGACGATCAAACTTGGCCTAGCCCTTAAGGCATTTAACCTTGTTACCAAGTTTGAAAAAAAAAAATTCACATTTGTGGCAGTTATTGCACGGAAACAGCATAAAACGACATTTTGTGTTAAATAAGGGGCCATAACTCCACTAAATAAAGTCCGCCGAAAGTGACGATCGAACTTGGCCTAGCCCTTAAGGCATTTAACCTTGTTACCAAGTTTGAAAAAAAAGGTTCACATTTGTGGCAGTTATTGCACGGAAACGAAGTGTGACAGACAGACAGACAGACAAACGGACGGACAGACAGACAGACAGACAGACAGACAGACAGACAGACAGACAGACAGACAGACAGACAGACAGACGGACGATGTTTTAACCTATAGACACCGATGGGAATTAATCATACATTACGCAAAATGTTCCAATGGAATTTTCATTACAAATGATATTCCTAATATTTAATGTCTAATGTTTGCTGATGACGTAGCAAATTGCGCCTAAACTGCGGTTAACCTTCAAAAGCAGCTTAACATAATAGAGGATTTGTATACAGATACAAATATGGTTGTGAATCTAATTAATCATTTTTTAAAAATTGATATTTTGGGTATGTATAAAATGAGACGAAAAACACGGATTGAAAATTATTGTCGTCTTTTTAATCTTTTTTTTTTAAATCGATATTGTGCTGTGTTATGTGGGAATTAACATTTGTACGAAAAGATCTGTAAAAATAAATGGAACTCTGTAAGAAATATGTTTTCCCGTTCGTCAAAAAAACGACAGCATTATTCTTCTTACGCCCGAACCTAAATTTTGACTGCATCGTAGCCAAAGAAGGATGTGACGTAATTTCCGTAACACTTCATCTTGGCGTAACGTCAATGGAGCGTCGTCGTTTCCCGCAAAAAACGTGGTATCAAAATGAAATTCCTATACATGAGCTATTGACTCTCATTCAAAGTATAATTATTTATCAAACATTGTGGCAAAAGGATAACTTTCTCATAAGGAGCAATTGTTCTTTTGACGACAATCTTTTCCTAAATCGTCTGTTGTAAAGGCCTCAGAAACCGTCTCTAATAGGGAAAGGGTTTAGCAGAAATTTGACCCCTTACATAATTTGTTACAGTCATATTGTATTGTATTGTATTGCATAGTCCATAATGTGTTGTTGTTTTTTCGTGAACGGCTGATTTATAACAAAGAAACAAATATAATGTAAAAGCTTTTAAACAAGTTTAACATTTATAGACATTGTAACATTTTATGATGGCTGGACAAGCTCGGGCAGACATATCTAACTATCATCATGGCCACTATGTTTCGTCCAACGCAAGCTGACCAACAAAAACAAACTTGATAAACCAATTCAGTGATTTCATTAAAACAGTAAAGCATGAAAATGTTTACCTGATAATCCCCGAACACACAACGATCACGAAAACAAACCAGCACTTCATTACACGACTATTCATTATTAAAATAACAAGCCCGAGTCACAGAACCGAAATGAACACGAGATATGGGTGCCTAACAGTTTTATGTATCGCATTTGGTAATTGTCAATCCAATTGGTTTTTATCAAAACGCCTGGCAGTGTGACACATTTTATGCATAGTTAAAATTCCCATTTATTGGCACAATCAAATCGTGGTATTTCATTCACAATGGTGTTCAGTCGGGGCGCGGCTTGTCAACCTGATCATAGCAAAGTGGGGAGAGGAGCATGCGTACTTCTCAACACTTCCATTTAAAAAAACGTTTATCCCTTTCCATCATATAGACGCTTTCTGAAGCCTCTGCAGCAGACCGCTTTTTGAAAACATGGCGGCAAAAGAAGAAATTCTCAAACCGAGCAATTTCTCCTTCTGTCAACATGTTTTTCAACTCAATTTTCAATTATTGTAATTTAATTTAAAGGGAGTTTCCAATTGTTTGGGGTATGTATTCAATGTCGTCTGCTGAAGATAATGCGTAACTCTTTCGATGCCGAATTACACAAAGTCGAATCTCCATGTTGAAAATTTGGACCACTCCATTTTTCGTTCAACAGGAAATTACACAAAGGTGACCAGTCTGGCGTGGATTGTTAACGTTATCATAACAAAGTGGGTAGAAGAGCATAAATACTATACACAGTAAGACAGTGTTTTATATACTGAAGATAGTACGTAACTCTTTCGATGCCGAATTACACAAAGTCGTGTCTTCCTTGTTGAACATTTAGACATCTCCATTGTTCGTTCAACAGGAAATTACACAAAGGTGACCGGTCTGACATGGATCGTTAACGTTATCATAACAAAGTGGGAAGAAGAGCATAACTACTATACACAGTAAGACAGTGTTTTATATACTGAAGATAATGCGTAACTCTTTCGATACCGAATTACACAAAGTCGTGTCTTCCTTGTTGAACATTTAGACATCTCCATTTTTCGTTCAACAGGAAATTACACAAAGGTGACCGGTCTGACATGGATCGTTAACGTTATCATAACAAAGTGGGAAGAAGAGCATAACTACTATACACAAAGGTGACCAGTCCGGCGTGGATTGTCAACGTTATCATATCAAAGTGGGAAGAAGAGCATAAATACTATACACAAAGGTGACCAGTCCGGCGTGGATTGTCAACGTTATCATATCAAAGTGGGAAAAAGAGCATAAATACTATACTCAGTAAGACTGTGTTGTATATACTGGAGATAATGCTTTGGATAATGTAACCATTATACAACTCTATTATTTACAGCTTATTTCCCATTGTGTCACGTCAAGCCATAACACCAGGAGTTGTGAGTTCGAACTCCAGGTCGGCCAATATTCTTTCTGACGTTTGAAAAAAGTTGCTGTGACCAGAGTCGTTCGTCTTCCACCAATGCGCTAACTGTCTGTGTTTTAAAAAAGCCAGTTGCTTGGCAAGTGTGATGTGTGGGTTCCCACTGCGTTTATTGAGTTCCTAATACGACCATGGCGTGGTTACCAAGCTTTCAGTACGCTCCTATGTCGACCATGCTTTTCATGTTCGACCTGCTATAACCACTGGCGTTTCAAAGCTCATACATCAGACATTTCCGAAAAACTGACCAGCTAATCAAGTCGCCGTGATCGAGTAGTAGAAACGCCATGAGGCCGCCGTGCAGTCGCGATACGTAGTAACCGTGGAAAGACCACCGCGGGATCGTCGGTGATCGCCGTTGGCAAGTCTATCGATCTCAATAGAAACGCAATAAGCACGAAGAGGTCGTGGCGTATGGCATTATTGTATCAATTAATGCCGACCGAGAACATAGGTTTTCAGAAAAAACCTGTGATTTCAATCGAGAACGTAGGTTTTCACCGAGAACCTTAAGTTCTCTGCCCAGAACCTAAGTTCTCACGTGAGAACCTAGGTTATCGTAGTTATTGTGCATACGGCGTGCCATACTGGAGGGCACGCCGTTAGAAGGCGGTATGATCTCAAATGTCGCGGTAAGAGCGCGGTTTTTTTTCAAGTTTGTATTTCTTTTTTACTTTTTATCGCATTGTATCGTATGGTCGCCGTCCAGTCTGACGATAACTTAAGGGACATTTACTTAAATATCTTGGTTAAAGGAGGCGCGACAAAAGTGACGTATACAAGTTGCTATTGTTTGATTTTGGATGTGTCAGTATTGCTTCATGTGTGAGAAGTAACTATTAAATCATGTGTTGGTCATACAGGCCTGTTAGACTGTATTACGCAATGCGAAATATTAAGGAAAAACGAATAGAGATGAAACATTACATCAGTGGTAGGTCTAGATGTGAACGAAGGTAACAAACAAAGTCATCAATGTAAACGGCCAGATATGTGCACGGATACCATTACTTCTAGATGTGAACGACGGTAGCAAACAAAGAAATAAATGTTGACGGCCAGATGTGAGCACGTATACCATTACTTCAAGATGTGAACGACGGTAGCAAACAAAGAAATAAATGTTGACGGCCAGATGTGAGCACGGATACCATTACTTCTAGATGTGAACGACGGTAGCAAACAAAGAAATAAATGTTGACGGCCAGATGTGAGTACGGATACTCTTACTTCTAGATGTGAACGACGGTAGCAAACAAAGAAATAAATGTTAACGTCCAGATATGAGCACGGATACCATTACTTCTAGATGTGAACGACGGTAGCAAACAAAGAAATAAATGTTAACGTCCAGATATGAGCACGGATACCATTACTTCTAGATGTGAACGACGGTAGCAAACAAAGAAATTAATGTTAACGTCCAGATATGAGCACGGATACCATTACTTCTAGATGTGAACGCCGGTAGCAAACAAAGAAATTAATGTTAACGTCCAGATGTGAGCACGGATACCATTACTTCTAGATGTGAACGACGGTAGAAAACAAAGAAATTAATGTTAACGTCCAGATGTGAGCACGTTTACCATTACTTTTAGATGTGAACGACGGTAGCAAACGAAGAAATTAATGTTAACGTCCAGATATGAGCACGGATGCCATTACTTCTAGATGTGAACGACGGTAGCAAACAAAGAAATTAATGTTAACGGCCAGATGTGAGCACGGATGCCATTACTTCTAGATGTGAACGACGGTAGCAAACAAAGAAATTAATGTTAACGGCCAGATGTGAGCACGGATACCATTACTTATAGATGTGAACGACGGTAGCAAACAAAGAAATTAATGTTAACGTCCAGATATGAGCACGGATACCATTACTTCTAGATGTAAACGACGGTAGCAAACAAAGAAATTAATGTTAACGGCCAGATATGAGCACGGATACCATTACTTTCGCTGATGGTATAATCTGATTCATTGACGTCGTCGTGGACATTTGGGTAGGCGAATATTCGGAATCTCCCGGACGACTTCTCGTCTTTTGAAAACGCACAAAGGAGTGCAGTCTTGAAACAGTATTTCAATGTGACCCCCTCCACACTAAGTTCAACCACTGGTGAATCTGGAAATACATAAAAAAAAAGAGATAATAAGTTACAATACTTTTTTGGGTAAGTTCGGATCCAGACTTGAACCAGTATTCTAACGTTTTCCCATGAGTTGATACACGTTGGCATTTTTGCTGCAAACGGCATTTGAAAATATTGTGACAAAAGGATGAATTGCTCATAATGAGCAATTTCTTCTATTGCCACAATGTTTTTCAGCTAATGAAGCGTAAATACTTTCCTCTACAGAGATAATCAATAGTTTTGACCAGTTAATCTTCGCAGAATTGTTATATGTGGGAAAGGGTTAATGTGACCGCCCTCAACACTGTGTTACACCTCTGACGAATCTGGCAAAAAAAGGAGAGAGATATCTTGCTACATTACATTATATAAGTTATAATCCTGATTTTGATGTTAGACCAAACAAGTTCCCGCCAGAATCGATTTAAGTCATTTTCACGTAAATTAATATGAAGTTACGCATGTATGCAAGATATTCAAAATAAGCATAATTTAGGCACTTCGAGCGAAAAGGTGTCAAATTGCAGTTCCGCACGAGCGTGTGCATATACATATTCTTGCAAACACCTTCCCAGTTTGCATGTGTCTTCTATGTAATGTCTATCAAATCCCAGCACTGCCTTCCATTACAAGGACCATTATGGGATGCAATATTGCTCTCCCTTTTCGATAGTTTTTATTCCAAACAAATGTTATTCTTTCTTCATACAAATCGTTGTTACATGTAAACAGGATTAGAAATGATCCGGTATTTATTACTTCCGCCGCTAATTTAGTAAATACCGTTTTATTTACCAATTTACCAAGACACATTTTATAGAATTTGTTGAATATTCCAAATCATCAAAGAAGTTCTATATATTGTCATTAAATCAATCCAGGGACACTATGTAATATAGTGTCCCTGATCAATCAAAGATATACAAAAGTAACCAAAATATGATTTATATATAGTTTCAGTGACAAAGGTTTTACCACCACGATTGACAGCAATGCCGACGTTGTTCTATTGAGATAAAATACGATAAAATAAAGCTCATAAATGGTTGAACTATTTTTAACATTTAAGCCGAAATTTAGCGCATCTCAATCAGACGGTTTTTGAAATCATTGTGGCAAAAGGAGAAATTGCTCATAACGAGCATTTTTCTCCATTTGTCACAATGCTTTAACATCTTTTTAATAATAATACTTTCATTCGTTTCATCGTTTAGGCTAGATCTTTTCTAAGATGTATGCTGCTGATTATTTGTCTGTCGGAAATGGTTAAAAGATTATAGACATACTGTAAACCCATACAAATTGACACATTGTTATTTTAGTCTAGAAGTACACATATACATGTATATATATAAATGTACGCACAAATGAATTAATTAAATATATCGTATATATATATCTAATAGAAAAAGCTTTTTTTTTCTAAAACAAACTTCTTTTTGGCAATTTCGTCAGAAAAGTTTTAACTTGTATTGCGTTGTGTCTTTAATAAAAAAAAAAGCAAACAACATTTTCTTTTCATAGATCGTTAAAAAACATACAAATGTTAACGTTTTTATGACCAAACATTGTAAATATTTATGCATTTAATATTTGTTCTATGATTTTAAACGATGAACTATATTAACGCCTATCATTTTATTTTCATTGTTCAATTACCCGTTTCGGTAAATTCTATTTGTATAAGGACATGTTTCGCACATCTTCAGTTGAGACTTACTTTTTGTTTAGTTTTGTATTTTCTAAGAAAACACAGCTACTATGTTAGTTTAGACCTCGCCAACCAACAGCTCACCCTGTTACACACATATGATCTGTATTATGTTTTGCAAGACTATGTTACTTATGGAACTTTCCCCAGTAAATTCTTCCTTTTAGCAATTTCGTCAGACAAGTTTTAACTTGTATTGCGTTGTGTCTTTAATAAAAAAAAAAAGCAAACAACATTTTCTTTTCATAGATCGTTAAAAAACATACAAATTTAAACGTTTTTATGACCAAACATTGTAAATATTTATGCATTTAATATGTGTTCTATGATTGTAAACGATGAACTATATTAAGGCCACACCAAACTGATATCTTGGTCGTCGGATTTCCCGCTCCTGTTTATTCAATTTTGAGAAAAAAAAAAAAAAAAAAAATTTACATTGTGTACTGAACTTGTATAACCTTTTAAATCATTTTCCAGTCATGTCTGGATCTATCATCTATTCCATTCAGTGCATTAAATAAATATTAAACTGGCAGACAGTTATTTAGCAATTGGTAATCTGTTATTCTGTTCTAGAGCATAGAATTTGTGAAAACTTAAAAAAAAAACACAATGCATTTTCAGGGGCCTTTATTGCTGATAGTCCAGTCAGAACATACTTGAACATAAAACTAATTGCAACAGAAATGGTTTATTAAATAAAATGAAGTTTATAGAATATATAACAACATATTAAAAATCTACAAAAATATAAATGACTTTCAACAAATAAGAATATGTGCTCATGTTGGTGGGTACTCACCGTACTTTGATCTATACACCAAGCTATACACCAAGCTTTAACATATTTTTAATGGATCAAATTCATGAGAATTGCAAAATGAATCATTAAAATAGATTTTTGTTTTAAAGGATCTCATAATCAATAGCTTTTGTTGTAATAACTTCAAAGATAGCGCAGTATACCTTTATAAATTATTAAAAGCAGTATGACTTTCAACACTTTGATCCAAGCGTCTGTATAACCCAAGATGGATTAGTCTGCAATACAAATTTCAACAGATTAACACAAAACAATCAATGATATGAGGTAAGTGTTTATAATTTGTTCACAATAATTGCTGGAGGAAATATTAATATTCTTGTCAATGGTACATTGGATACTTTTAAAAGTATCGTATGTGGTTATAATATTGGAGCATTCAATGGGTTTCTATGAATACTGTTACACTCTTAACTGTGTTATTAAATATTAATGATATTTAATGTTTACCTATATAGTTTTATAATAGTTATAAAAATGTCTCTAAAACACACAAAAACATACATATGTATGCTCATGTGCGAAGAACATTCATAGCAAAATTACTAATCTCAATCTATTTGTTTGTTTGTTAAGGTGAGTGCCATGGAGGGAAAGCCATCATTACCATTTATAAAATATTTGGTATGACACGGCCGGGGATTGAACCGGCGTGTCCTGTACCTTGGGCATAAACTGTACCATTAAACCACACATGTAACATATTGTTGCGTAATCTGCCTTGCTAGAATGAAACTTGAGAATAATTAATATGTTGTGTATCTGTCTGTTTGTCCATCTGTCTGTGGGTAGTGGTTAGAGCATTCACATCTGAAGTATTGGGTTTTGACAAAATAATATGAATACATGTATATCAGAAATTGTTCAAAGAGAGCAATTTGTCATTTTCTAATATGTTTTTCAACTGTCTATTTTAGCAAATCATATTATGTTCTGGATGTTAACTATTAACGTGGGAAAGGGTTAAAACCCAAGATGGCAACTTTTTTTTGAAACCCTTTTATTTTTATTTCAACAGTATTTCAAGTTCACAGCGTGTCGCTGCCTTCGTAATTCACCGAAACCGTCATTCTGACCTTGATCCATGAGTGCTTATGTTATGCTTCCCCACAAGTCTATGCTGCACAGAGGATAGACATGATTCAGTCCCTAAAGTTAACCCATTCCCACGGAAATTTTTTCAATTTGTTGTCCAGATGTTTCCATAGGTGTCTATTACAGATCTGTTCAGATGTGGGAAATGATAAAAGTTACTATTTAATCCATCTTTTCTAAACAACATTACATGTACTTGTATCAAGTTAACTCTTAAATTTCCCACCTATAGTTGCTTTCTGACATCTAGCTCTGCAACAAACGACATTTGAAAACACTGTCACAATAGAATAAATTGCTCAAAACAAGTAATTTCTCTTTTCGCCACTTTGATTTCAACTCCGTTAAATAACTATACTTTCATTTATAGAAAGTTTCCATACTTTTGCGAAGATGTTTTCAAAGTCGTCTGCTGCAGATTTTCTGTTAGTGGGAAAAGGTTAACATTTTTCGTGCATTGTCCTTTCTTTTCTATATATCTATACAGGGGCATCGATTTTGTTTACGACTGACAAGGTTATTCCCATTTAAATTCGTTTCGTTAGATAATAATGATTTCCTTTCTAATTTAGGGCCCCCTAGTTTTTTTCACTCCCTACAATGTCACGGTTGTATTATTTACTTTCAAAGACACTGGTTATTTATAACCATAGCAGGCTAAACTTGAAATTGATACTCTCTCACGCTAGGTGTCCTTTCCCAAAGGCTGGAACGCCCACTCATAAAGACAAAAATATGGAACATCTCTATAAATAAAAGTACAGTTATTGAATATATAATTTTGAAAGCATCAAGGCAAAAGGATAAATTGCTTGTTATGAGCAATTTCTCTTTTTGCAACAATGTTTTCAAAAGTCAAGAACATGCAATCTTGGAACAACCATTCGTCTTTACCAACAAATCATGCAAGTCTGAGCCAATATTGGTTGCCAAAATGTAAGGGTTAGGAATTATTGAGCAAAGGGTAGGAAAAATTGACAAAACAGATATTTCAATTCAATTATTTTAAGTATTCACCAGTAATTTTCTACCAATTATTGTTTAAAACATGTTTGTTTGATATCAAAAACAGAAATCTTTAAAAACACGTTGCTTTCTATACAAATGATAGTCTTTGAGGGGGTCTTCTTTTGTCAGTCAAGCTGAAAACATTGTATACAACATAGGAGAAATTGTCAGTCCATTTTGTAAATAATGTTGTAACTAATGAGTTACTGTAAATACAGAAGAGTCGAGTCTGCTGTGAAAGGGCTCTACATCTTGCATCTGTGAAAATCTAAGACTCAAGACAGAGAGCTAGATATTAACCCTTTCCATCTTGACATCTAGACAAAAGTACGGAATATCTCTATAAATAAATGTATGATTTCTGAAAGATGTTTTGAGCAATTCTTCTTTTGCCACAATGTTTTTAAAAGTCGTCATCTGCTGCAGAGGCGTCAGAGTGTGTATATATGTGGGAAAATATTAAGAAGGAGTAAACAGGTTTTTTTGAAAGAATATCATTGTTTTGGCTTTACATACATAAACCTATGTCGTGGGTTCGCAAAATAATTATCTTAGTGAGAAGATTTTTTTTAAATACCCACAACATAGGGTTTGAGGGTCGTCAAAGGAGGTTGGAGATTGAAATACATTGTACAAGCGTTATCTAGAGCTTTGATAGGATGGACTATACATTTCACAGTTTCATCCGAGACCCCCTGTTCTGCTACATCAAGATGAGCAATTATAAGCTCACCAAAGTGTTCTCTCAAAATGTCACCTCTGTGGAGCAAATAGCAACCTCTATAGAACCACATTCTCCATATTCTTACAAAAAGCAAACAGTAAATATTAAAAAAAGTCAGGTTATTTTGGGGGAATAGAGTGGAAAACATTGCACGAAAAGAAGACATTTGGTCTCCATTAGCTATTTCCCATAATGTTTTCCTAAATTGTCAGCATTCAGATAACTCGAAAAGTGATTCTATTCGGAGATTGTTTAAATCAACGGCTATACATCTTTTACCCTTTCCAACATAAAAACGCTTTCTGACGCCTCTGCAGCAGAAGATTTTTTTTACCCTTTTGCCAGTCTTCTCAACCATTTTCAGTAATTATACATACATTTATAGAGCTTTCCTTAGAAAAGTGATTCTATTCTCTTTAGAACGGATGTACATCTTTAACCTTTTCCCACATAAAAACGCTTTCTGACGCCTCTGCAGCAAATGACAATTTCCCATTTTGCCACAGTGTTCTCAACTCTTTCAGTAATTATACCTACATTTATAGAGCTTTCCTTAGAATTTTCCTGGATACTTTTAAAGTTGTCTGCTGCAGATTTGTTGTATGTGGGAAACGGTTAACTTGCCAATGTACGGTGTTGATCTAGGGAGGGGGAACTGTATGTTTCTATGACAAATATGAGGTGCTGCCCAACTCTTTTACCTTGATGTGATACCAACATACAATACAATACCGAAGAAACAAGACCCCTTTTGCCATGATAGGGCTAAAACATAATAAACTTCCCCTCAATAAAAAATGAATGCCTTTCATACTTAAATATAGATAATGCTATCTTCTTTAAATCTCCATTGTAGGGCACACACACAAAATCATATTTAGACTTAATGGCACAAGTTTTAACCATTTCCCACATCACTGTGGAAGACAGCGGTGCAGAGGTAGAGCGTCGGCCTCTCGTGTCAAATGTCCCTGGTTCGAGTCCCGTGATGAGCGGGTTCTGACTGGGATTTTTCCATACTGGTTAAGTCTCCAGGAAGCAGACATTGAGAGTGATTAATCTAAGAAAAAGGCTTGTTTCGCAATCGATATAAAATAAATAAGTTTAAACTAAACTATCATCGTAGTTATATTAGAGATTAGTCTGTAAGTTATTATAGTAATAAGTATAACTCCCTGTATCCTTAACCTTGCATTATAATGTCTTTCCCCGATATGCTGATTTAAATTCATTATCTTTGATTACTTTATGAAGCAAAATGTAATACTTGGAAATTTGAAGAACTATTTATATATAGTGTCGTCATGATGTGCATTAGTCGGCCTGTTTGTTGAAGAAGTCTTCTGCACAAGCCTTTGCTCAAATTGATTGATTGCTTGTGTATCTAAGTTACTTTATGGCACTGTTTAGTGTTTTGTGTATGGCTGCTTGCGCAAGTGGGTGGGGTAAGATATACCTCGAAGTGTGCTCACAAATGTCTTTAAATTGATACAAAGTTGGTAAAATCATTTTTATAAGTATATTTAATATTCAGATTACATTTGTGTTAGATATTTGTTAAAACTAAGGTACAATGTCCGCTTAAATTTGTTCCTTGCATAGATACTTAGAAACGATGTTGATAATAGTTGTTGTTTTCAGAGACATATTTATAAACACATATGTGTTTATATATCTCTGGTGTTTTCTACCTTTTGGGTTATTTGGGTTATCATATAAATAAGGGAAATATACAATTTCCCCTCTGTAGATTTTTTACCAGTGATGTTATAGGTAACAAACTATCAAAAAACAATAATATCATTTCTGTTGCAATTAGTTTGATGTTGAGCCCATATTCCCCACTTACTAACTTGACTATGAGTGGTTAAAATTTTTAACTGTAGATCACTGATGTTGGTTCGAGCTTCATTTCAGGTTTTAAACTTAAATTCTGGTCTATACATGATTTATGATGTCTGTCTGTTTTTTAAATAACTTACTGCAAATAAAGACAAGTTAGTTACTTGAAACTATAATGGATTGATTAAATGATGGTTTGCAAGTTGTAAACAGCATGCTATTGGTTGTAAAGGGAGTATTGTAATATAAGAACGAGTAAATAAAGAATGTGAATAAAAAGTAATATTCCACGTGGATTACATCAATAATAAAAAAGTGTTACAGTTTTAGTGTTAACTAATCAGTTAAACATATAATGTAATAAGTGTTAAACTGTTTATAGTAAGATAAATAGACCTTGATACCATTATAATAACTGATCAGAAAAAAAAATTATCGCCTCAGTTTTTAAAACGGACCAAACATTAATACAAATAAAAATAAAAATTCGCTCGCTTGCCCCTAATTTTAAAAAATAAAATCCAATGACCAAGACATCAAATTGGTGTGGCCTAACGCCTATAATTTTATTTTCATTGTTCAATTACCCGTTTCGGTAAATTCTATTTTTATATGGACATGTTTCGCACATCTTCAGTTGAGACTTACTTTTTGTTTAGTTTTGTATTTTCTAAGAAAACACAGCCACCTATGTTACTTTAGGCCTCGCCAAACAACAGCTCACCCTGTTACACAAATATGAGCTGTATTATGTTTTGCAAGACTATGTTACTTATGGAACTTTCCCCAGTAAATTCATATGGAAAAAGCATATACATAGAAAAGTGACTAATTTTCTACATAGATGAATGGACTACGAGAAATTCCTCTGAACAATTTGTACTGTATAAGCAAATACAGAAGACATTCTCTGATAGTTCTGTTTGGTCATTTGCAAGACATAATCCTGGTATGCTGCGTGCTTGTTTCTTCGTGGCACAGTTGATTGCGTATATGTCTTCTACAGAATCGACTTGCTCGAGATGTGGAAATGTCGACATATGCACTAATTAAACAGAACATATTTTGATCAACTGTGCACTGATTCAGACCTGCAAGAAATCGTTTGAACGAATTGTCGTAAGACATTTTGATTATATTGTGTGTAACTTGTTACGTTCCTTGAACGGTCAGGAATATATGGTAATATACGGTCTCTGTTTGGCTTAAATTCTAATTTAGTTCACGTTTTACATGATGACTACGACATTTTCTATAACAAAGTTATTATTTTTCTTCACTCTGCGTGGATTTGTTACAGATATGCAAAAGAGATAACAATGCCAAATTATACAGATGACTGATTCGGTGTGATTATCAACCGCAATAACAGTAAACCTATTTCAGGTAACAAACTCTTGAAAGCATTGGGAGAAAAGGATAACTAGGTCGCAGTTAGGAATTTAAGCAGACGACTCAATATCGTATCATGTTTTATCAGTTAACCTGATGCATTTGTAATTTTATAATACTTAATATATGTCTATGTCCTTTATTGAACACTTCTCATTTCGTTTCGGTGAAGTTTTTTATTAGAGGTCACATAGTCGTTGACAGATAAGAATCCACCAGTCTCCTTCGGTTTGAACAGGTTGCATGCGCAAAGCATAGATGGGTTTGTTAATCGTATGATCACAGACCGCACAAGGCATGTGGATCTGACAGCTTGAGGGGACAGTGGTATTCACATAGCGACATACATGTACAGCTGTATTATATTTCCCATTGTCTTTATACTTTTGTAAATCATTGATCTTCATTATATCATAAAGATTTAAATACCCACCTCCCTTAAAATAAAATGTTTTTTGGTTAAGCAGTATCAGTAGATTTACAACTACGTCGTAGAAACTGTCCTGAACGTTCCCGAAAGATGAATATTACCAGCAATCGATTTAACTGTATGTGTCCAGGTCAAATTATACCAAATACATGCGCGGTCATGCTGATCTAGCCAAATAGTCCACAAGAGAAAGTTGATGCAAGGCACCAATGTCGCCGGAAAAGACTGCATTGATTTATTTTTTAACACACATGTATTCTTGACTTTCATTAGTCTAAACATACACATAATGTTTTCATGAGGACTAATTCCAGGAGTTTTGAAATTCCACATAGATCTACAAATTTCAGGATTTCTTTTGGTCAGGATTTTTGATGTTTTGTATTTGTCAATAAAACCACAACAAATTAAAACATTTTGGGATTTAAATCTACATGCAATAAAAAGCTATTAAACCCTTTCCATGTCTGAAGCAACAATGAAAACCTTTAAACGCTTAAAACATTGAGAAAACGGTTAAATTGCTGAAGACATGAACATCCTCCTTTTTAATAATAATTATAATAAATATTTCACAGATGTTAAAATTTATCCTCATATGTTTAAAAAGTAGACCACACTTGTAACAACATATCAGCTTAATTGTTTATCTAAATCGTTGATGCATACAATATATGTTTGGCGCAAAAGAAATGGCAGTTGCGAGTCCCATTACTATTTAATAGGTGGCAAGTATGAAATTAATTGGGTGCGAAAGAGCAGATTTTCTTTATTTCTAAATCTATTGTTTATCAGAGTTTGTTCTTCTCTTAATTTGTTTCAAGCCAAATAAACATTTAATATCACATATATTTAATCATTTAAGTGTGTAATATTAGCTACCTATCTGTAATAAGGTGTTTGAGCATTCTTTCGAAATGTTGACCCTCGTGTCAGGCTTCATCGAGTCGTAGTGTCATACATCGAAGAAAGTGAATAAAAAATCAGGCAAAGCTTTAGTGCATGTTTTATTCCACTGCATTCGAGAGAAAAAAGCATTTCTATATTATCTTTCTCTCTCCTACATTCGACCCATGCACTCGTTTCGTGACGTTTAAGAAATCAATTTGTCGTGCGACATTTTTTGTCTGCATAAACAAGTCACTTTTCTAAGTTTACATTTTACTTCCGGTTACTTCGCTTTGTTTACATTTTGGCAATATGAAACTAGGTCACGAACTGAGGAAAAGGCGTTTCGACGTTCACGACCGATAAACAGGCTTATATTTGAGACATATTTTCACAAATTATTTCTTATTTTTGTTTCTGTTACCAGTTTATGTTGCTACTTATCTATTAAAAGGAGAATTCGATGTGATTTTTCATATCGATAGTCTACTGCAAGCAGGTGCGCGTATGTAAACAAATTATAGACTGTGCGACGTAAAGGTTTGTAGTTATCGCCTTTTGATTACATAGTTTATGAAAATAAAGTATCGCAGTCTAGCTAATAGGGACTGTTTTGTCTTCGTAAATAAAACACAAAAACGTAAATGCCAGTCAAAATAAAGAAACTGCACATACTTAAAACATCGGAATATTTATTTCATTTTAGATGTGTCATAACATAGTGTTTTTAAACAAACGCAATTGTAATATGTTCAAGACATTTAAAAAAAAAAAAATCTAATAATAACCCCCCCTCCCATGTCATTTCCGAAAACCTATTAAAAATAGAAGTCGCGGGCTTCTGCCCGGCGACTTATAAAAAAACTTTGTTTGCGTAGAAACTAGTGTATACCATTACCAAAATGCATTGAATATATGACATTGAGTTTAAATATTTTGTGAATGTGCAGAGGATGAACTGGAAATTATTGATTTGATCATTTTAAACATTTTGACCTTGTTTGAAAATGAATGTGAAACAACGGTTTTGTCCGGGCCCGATTTGGTCCAAAATGATGGTAACCATTTTCGCCGGTTGAATTCTTTCTTGCATTATGTATGACCACAACCCCCTCATTTTCTTTGAAATAGTTTAAAGCTTAGATGTAACTGTTTTCAATGAAATGTGGTGTTCTACATGAGAAACGCTTAGAAAGTGTGACAATTGAGGGCTGAAACTGGTCGATTTACATGGAAACAAAGAAGGAATGTATTTGATATAGTGTGACCTCCAGATGTGCATTTAGATTGTCCTTACGCACATTAATCGGATGTGTTTAAGTTGAAAATGTGAAAGGTTGATTTCAGCTAACAACCTTCAAATATTTGTGAAATGTAAATCTAAGGTACCTCCTGATCAGCCTGCACCTGCAAGCAATCCCTAACCATAATACTGCTGACATGGAAGTTGATGGCGATTGGATTTATTGTAATTCATTAAAAAATATATTAATAAAATATTAATCTTACCACTGTAGGTTTTGATCGCCTTGGTCGGAAAGTCATCGCTCTCAAAATATACAATAGCGGTATCTATTGGATACGTTAACCCACCACACGTGGCAACTTTGATCAGAACATTCTCGGCTGCTCTATGATCGTCCTCATCAACGGATACGTCTTTTAAGCAACTATCTAGTTTAGATTTTGTTGCGGCTTTGTTCCAGTTGGGTTTTCCATTGTTGTCTGTAACGACGAGCACTTTGTTGACAGTGTTCAGATCGTGATCCCAGAAGAAATTGTGTTTCGTGTTCGTGTATCTAAATGCATGGAACTGGTTCGTCCCGATACCACTGTAAAAGAAGATGTCGATGTTTCTATCTGGATATCGTTTGTCCAGTTCAGATTTTAAAACAGTAACGTTTTCATATGCCTTCAAGTCTGTGAGTACATCTGATGGAAAGCGTTGGGCGCAGATCGGTATCTGACTGGCAAAAATGGCATCGGCCTGTAGAGTGACGTTAACCCAGTCCTGGTAAGAGGTATCAATGTCAACATTTTCTGTGGTCAGAGTTAGAAAAAGCATGTCTAACATGGCTCCGTCCTCTATTAGCTGCAAATAGAAACTCCTGAATGCGTTTAAAAATTCACTTCCACAACGCATTTTCTCCCTGACGAGCGTAATCAAATCCAATGTGTCTCCGGGACTAACATACGTCAGCAAAGTCCGCAAATATCTGACGTGTATTATGACGTCATGTTCGGCATAGCGATTTAAAAAGATCTGAATTAGTTCATGAACTCCTGTCTGTGCCTTTATTATAGTATGTACGTCAATCAGTGAACTTTGAATGGCAATAACAGCATCCTCAACTCTATCAAGCTTTGATTGTAAAATAATGGAAGTTAACAGTTCATTCTTAGCGGTATTTATATGATTTTCCAAGTCTGAGAGTAATTTGTCTTGATCGATTTGACCGTCGTTTGAATTCTTTCCCATGATAAAGTCGACGATAGTGAGCACATCAGTTGCGAATGCAAGCGTTTTAACGTTAAGTATAGGCACAGCTAATGCTTGTCTTTTTGCCAATGAAACCGCGCAACACAGAACGATCAAAGTGATTAAAAATCCCATATTAACTAAAAAAGCGTCAACATAAACTAGCCGGTTTGGTGTAAAGATGAACAATGAGTTAAAACGTACCCCTATGCTATATCCAACCGTCATGTACGCTTATTGGCGACGAGCGACGAGCTTATTTGCATAATGATTTTACCTGTGTATTTTCTGTTTCGCTTCCACGAAGAAACACCTGATATAAGTTTCAATCCATGAATATACTCCACTCGGTTAACATTTAACAGGAACAAAAATCCAACATACACAACATACAGGTAACGTATGAGGTTTCTCGCACACACATCTATGAATCAGACGTTTTTATAATGTACTCAAGTTTGAAACCAATAATATTGTGAGTCAAGCCACAAGAATATAGACCTTCATGTATTCGCAAACAAGGAAGATGAGGATCAACAGCTGCCTCCATCAAGTCGGATCAGGATTTTCTCTGGTCGCCATCTAGTCATTTACCATGCTTAACCCTTTACTACATACACTACATCAGCAGATTGATTGATTGATTGGGGTTTAACGCCGTTTTCAACAATTTGTCAGTCATATCACGGCGACCAGTTCATCTACTCATGCGTTTCCTGGTTTTCCCACACCAGTACACCACACAACATACTTTCCAAGCAACTGGCTGCTTTTCCAAATAGACTGTTAAACAGCCCATTGGTGAAAGAAGAATGACGCAGGTCACAGTGACTTTTAAATCGGCAGAAGACGACCGTAACACCATCGAGGCAAAAATGTGACATTCTCTTTAAATGAGAGAATGATTATTAAATAGAGTTGAAAACATTTTGGCAAGAGAGAATGTCGAGGGTTTGGCGTGAGACGGTTGTAACTAAAAACCTATTTTGAAAACCCTGGTTTAGGGGCAATTTTGACCCCTTTGTAAACAATGCAAATTTAGGTGCCATTGCTCAGAACGAGCAATGGCACCTAAATTTCCATTGTTTACCAAGAAAAATTAGTTAACGCTTATAAAGAGTTTATGGTGAGGTGATTAACCTTGGTAAAAAAATACTAATTTGAGTTACAACCATTTCACGCCAAGCCCTCGATGTGTTCGTTATAATCGTAATACTTTTACATTTATTTATTTATTTATTTATTGGGGTTTTACGCCGCTTTCAACAATATTTCAGTTATATCACGGCGACAGTTTACTTATTCATGATCCCTGGGTAAACAAACCAGTATTAGGCTAGAAAATGTGCCTTGCCCAAGGGCACTCCACCATGACCGTAGTGCCGCGACTGGGGATCGAACCCGGGACACCCGGTTTCGAAATCCCCAGTCTGCTACTGAGGCGTCACAAAGAGTCTACAAATAGAAAAGTGGGAAAGGAATAGGTTAGCGCATATATATAGCGCGAGGTTTACCGAGCCGATTCATCAATAATCCTAACCCGAGCCCGATAACATCCATATCAAAAGACAATAGTCATAATATTCTATTTACCTTTCATGTAAAATTATGTTTTCGGGTAAATCTACACTCATTCTCACTAGTTTTAAGAAATAGCATTCACAATAACAAAAGCCCATTCATAAATGACGTCACCTAAGATAGAATGACGTCACGCGCGTGCAAAAATACGCGCCGAATTACATTGTGTACACACGTCATACGGAAGCTAAAGAGTTCCGACTGAAACAGAAAATCAACAGGAGTCGAAACGTGTGTGTCCTGTTTAGCCTGCGCGGCATGCTTAGGGTGATCTAAGTCGATACTTTTCGAAGTCAAAACAGTTGGTTTTCAGAGGAACGGCTTATTTATATTTCAGTATCGTAAACATGACCCCGGGTCAAAAGTAGTTCCGGTAGCTCGTCATGTGGAGTGGATCACGTGGTCTATTGACTGATATCACTTAATGTTATCGGTCCCCCTTTATCAGTCAGTAAATACGCTAGTTGCTAGATAAATAGAGAATATTATGTCCCTGACGTAAGATATGAACTTTATCTGACGAGGTTGGGAGAATTGATAATTGGCGAGCCTTTGGCGAGACAATTATCCTTTCTCACAGCCGAGTCTGATAAAGTTTATGTCGAAAGTCAGGGACGTAATATTCTATTTATCTTGCATGTAAAATTCTGTTTTCAGGTAAATCTACACTCATTCTTACTAGTTTTAAGTAATAACATTCACAATAACAAAAGCCCATTCATAAATGACGTCACCTAAAAGAGAATGACGTCACGCGCGTGCACAAATACGCGCCGAATTACATTGTGTACACACGTCATACGGAAGCTAAAGAGTTCCGACTGAAACAGAACATCCACAGGAGTCGAAACGTGTCTGTCCGGTTTAGTCTGCGCGGCATGCTTAGGGTGATCCAAGTCGATGCTTTTCACAGTCAAAACAGTTGGTTTTCTGGTGGAGCCGCTTATTTATATTTCAGAAAAGTAGTTCTAGCGATTACATCATTTCTAAAAATAAGTAGACTGATCACGTGGTCTATTGACTGATATCACTTAATGTTATCGGTCCCCCTTTATCAGTCAGTAAATACGCTAGTTGCTAGATAAAACCCTTTCCCTGATGCAGACGACTCGAAATGCATTTGCAGCTTATACCTTTTGAAAGCAATGTGGAAAATGAAAATGTATCAACTTGGAAAATATTTCCTGTTTTTTCTGTAAACAATGTTATAGATACAGTATCAAAGTTATACTTCGGATGTTTCAGATGTCAGAAATGTCCACAAATGTTTTATGAACAGACGACCAGTACAACCCTGTATTTAATGGAAACTGAAATAAAAACCATCCCAGTACGTTTCAATATTATCCGAGAAAACAATTTTCGTTTCACCGAAACTAAAAAGTTTGTCCACGTTTAACGGTAATGTTAACTCTTTCAGCGCCGAATTGTTTAACCCTTTCCCTCACACGACAATTCTGCAGCAGACGACTCTGAACATATTTTGTCAAAAAATAGAATATCTCTATAATTGAATGGATAACCTATGACTAAAAGTGGAAAACATTGTGGCAAAAGAAGAAATTGCTTGTTTTGAGCAATTTCTTCTTTTGCCACTGTTTTCAAAAATCCGTCTGCTGCAAAGGCGTCAGAAAGCGTCTATGTGAGGGAAAGGGTTAAAGTTGACTCTTCTATGTTAAAAGTCGGACGTCTACATGACAAACAATGCTGATTTCAGGTGAGACAGCTCGTTACGAGCTGACACACCTGAATCTGTATTGTTTGCAAAAACCTCAAAATTGCCTTTGGCGCTGATAGAGTTAAGTGTATATTGAACGCAGGGAAGGTGAAGGGTGGTTGTATGAAAGGTATCTGGATCAAATCACAATACCCTTGCTCGCCAAATAGTTAATTCTGCACGGCGAGGGTAAATCAAAACAAACAAACAAAATCACCATACCCGGTCACGAGAGGTCGATGTTCTAACACTGCACCACTCATTTCCTCATGAACAATTATGACCGTGGATGCTTGACTACGTTATTCGGACCGTTGCACTTGACAAGGGTAGATGAAGTACATTCGTGAAAATTCGTACGTAAAGTCTCGTTATAAACACAGACCCTATAACATAACTGTTATATCACGCTTGCAGCCTGTTCTACTATTAAACATTGAAGATGATGTTGTGTACAGTATTAATGACCAAGTAGAGAACAGTCATCTTAATTTAACCATTTTTTCGTTGTTGTTGTTTCTGTTAGCATTGTGGCGATTGTCAAACCAATCGCCACAAAAACACTAACTTTACTTATAGACGTATTATGACGCCTCTGCAGAAGACGATTTTTGAAAACATTGTGGCAAAAGGAGAATTCGCTTCTGATGAAGAACTTCTTGTTTTGTCACTATTTCTTCAATTATATGCAATTGGGGCTTGTCTTTGTGTTTTCTAATTATATACATTTTCCATTTTTTTGGGCCAATATGTTTTCAAACTCGTCTGCTGCTGATTAGTTATATGTCGGAAAGAGTCAAAATATTTTTAATTGTTTCCCGCACTTAAAAAGTCGTCTGCTGCAGACACGATTGAAGTCAAATCAGCCCTATGTAATAAGTAAGACGAGAAGTACGTACATATTTACATAGAAACAAATGAATACCGTATAAAAAGAAGACTTGCTTCTAATATCTGTGTATGTCATTTCACATTTGTCATTCTCATGTTTCGGAAACGACTATATTTCGTTTCAATGAACCTACCTTAAATAAACGGTTTTTACGAAAAGAACTGCAGCTAATAAAAATAATGATACAGGTGCAATACCCCCCCCCCCCCCCCCCCCCCCAAAGCCAACCAAGCGAAAAAACCTCGGTGCTCAACAAAGGCGCACGGTATGATCAAACCGTTCATATTTCAGTGTCATCCTCATGTTTCAGATACGACTTATTTTAAATTTAGGTTTTCTATGAAAACAACTACAGTTAATACGATAATGATAAAGATTTTATACGCAAACTTATTTAAGGTGCATACAATGCGCACCACCGTAAAAATACTCCGACGGACCCTCCTGACGAAACCACATCAATCCTCAACAAAGGTTCAGATCAGACAGATTACTTTCGAAACAGACAGTCGACGGACTTTACGCTAACTTTATAAGACGTTTCTAAGGTTGATCCTGATTATCTTACTTACCGAAAGTCACAGTCATAATTATAATTTATGACATATTTTCTCGTGCCTAGGCACACGCAGTGTATTTCTAACTTATTAACATTTCGACGTTGAATCCTTTAGATCACATTAGCGTACAGCTAGTGGGTCTAGGCGTCTAGATTTTTTCATACATTCATTAAATCTTTGGCATAATTTGAAGCCTCTGCAGGAAACGACTTTTGAAAACTTTTTGACAAAAGGAAAAATTACTATTTGCCACAATGATATCAACCGTATTCTAAAACTAAACGTTTATAGAAAGAGACTTTCCAATTTGTTCACCAAATGTTTTCAAAGTCTTCGGCTACAAATGTGTAGTATGTGGGAAAGGTTGTATGTCTATATATCATTTTGGCCAAAGGTGAAGTCACTGGTGAGACTGTGCACTAAGAACCAATATCGCTAGACACGGCTAATGTGTGTTTAACTCCGTGAAAAGTCGGTAGTATTACATAAATGAAATTACATAGAGATTGGGTTACAGGATGTGTTTATGCCCTTTAGCAGGCAGGTGCTGTTTGACCCTTTCCATTATACTGTCCACAACTGACGTGTCTACAGCAGACGGGTGTGAAGAATGTCTGTAAATGAAACACTGTTATCTAATCAAGTTGAAATATTGTGGTAAAAGGAGAACTTGCTCGGTTTGAGCAATTTCATCTTTTGTCACATTGTATTCAATTGCTGTCTGCTGCAAAGGCGTCAGAACGCGTTTGTATGTGGTAAAGGGTTCAAGTCGTGTTGATGTTCTAGTAATGGTAATTTTCTTAGAATGCTGGTATGTGTCACTCTCGGATCCGTTTCCTGGACATGATTATGTATAATTTCTCTTGTTCCTACATGTTTAAAAGGTCGTCTGCTACAGATACCTGAACAACGTTTAAGAAAGTCATAGCCATATAAGATAAAAGTTACAGAGAGACTGGGGTTATATGATGTATTCTTGACAGACTGATGTTATTTGACCCTTTCCCACACACAACACATTTGAAGCAGACTACTATGCAAACATCTAGGCAAACATATTGAAACTCTGTACATATAATTGTATAATTGTTGAATAGAGTTAAAAAAAACAATGTGGCAATGGGAGCAATTTCTCCTATTGCCACAATGTTTTCAAAAATATTTTGCTGCAGATGTGTCAGAGTTGAAAAGTTGGAAAGGGTCAACCCTTGCCTTTATATAGTCTAAATGGCTAAAATTGACGTGTCTACAGCAAGCGGTATTATAAAACCTGTGTAGGGAATACGAGATATTGCTCTAGATGAACAAATTTTCCTTAATCCACGATGGTTTCACGTCTGTATAAAAACACGTCTTCAATGCGTCCAGATAATAACATTCAGTCTTGCCTTATATGTTTATAAGGAATCCGCCGTGGCCGACTGGTTAAGCGTCGAGAGCGTTGGGGTGCCTTTGTGCAACGCACAACTCCTAGCCTAGTACTTGTTTGTTTGCTCAGGGATCATGAATATGTGAACTGTTTCCGCGATATAACTGGACACATGTTGAAAACGGCATATGAACCCAATAAAAAGACGGTTTCATGTCTGTATAAAAACACGTCTTAAATGCATCCAGATAATTACATTCAGTTTTGCCTAAGGTGTGTGTTAAGTTATTAAACATTAAAATACCTTTTTTGTCATTCTGAATTAAATCCGTGAACTAATATATGGAGAACGTAATTATCTTAATATTTCCAGAGTCTGTTTTCTTAAATTATAGTTTTGAAAATAGTGTAAACTTTTGATACATGAAAAATGGTATCGTCCGATATTGAACATGGAATAGTCTTCTTATGAAATTCGGTGCTGACAGAGTGGTGAACATTAATACGCTGATAATATGAATTAAGGCAAAGCCTCAGAAAGTTTCGGAAAGTGCATTCAGTCTCACCTACTAAGCTGTTGTGCACTAACGCATTTACTATTTCTCAATTGATAATGGATATAGTTGTCACCCAGGGGTAGAGAGTTCAAGTTCAAGCCGAGTGAGTCAACTTACTTCCCGAATGTCAAAGACTACTTTCACCAGTGAATATTGAACATTTCCCCAAGAGCTTTAAAGAGTATAGAACGTATTATGACCATGACGTTTGAGGGAATATCCTGATAGCCATAATAAATGGATTAATTAACATATAAAATATGTTTATGTCTTTGGATAAATGTATCAACATTTTGAAAAAAAAAAAAAAAAAAAAAAATTCTGCCAACTGAACTTGAAATCAGACAAGCAGTTGCAGAGGAAAAACGTTTAGATTTGTCATTTTACCATTTACCATTTTTCTGAAGCCACATTTCAGCATTGCTTTGAACTAATCAATATTTCTTGAACAATTTATGTAGAGGGTTAATTAAAGAACGTTTTTTGCCAATTTATCTTGCCATAAGACATGCAGTTTAGGAGGAAATTTGTTATTTTACCCCTTTCTGATACTTTTTGGCAGCATTGATCTTAAACCACTCTGGAAAGGGCAACATAATGTTTTTTAAACCAAATTATCTTGAAACAAGACCCCTCACTCTGATAATGCCTGGCAACATTGGTTTTTATTTAATAAATATGACTTGAATAAGTGTATGGATGGTCACATAAGGTGTTTCCTGCCAAATTATACAGAAATACCAGAATAACTAAACATTGTGTCACTTTACTTCTTTTCTGATGGGGTAGTTTCCAGAATTCAACACAGAATTTATTCTTTTAAACATTTTGAAAGAGGACACCAAATCAATATTTCTGTGCAGTTCAGTTAAAATTGGTCAAGTAGTTTAACCCTTTCCCACATACAATAAATTTGCAACAGACAACTTTAAAAATGTAAGCTAAAAAAATGGAAATTCTCTATAGTTGTAGGTATAATTACTGAAAAAAGTTGCAAACTTTGTGACAAAAGGAGAAATTGCTAATTTTGAGCAATTAATCCTTTTGTCACAATGTTTTCTAAAGTCGTCTGCTGCAGATGCGTCTAAATGTGTCTACAGGTTGGAAAGGGTTAAAAGCAGCCGTTGTTTAAATAAATAGTTGCTGGTGGATATTGCACAATGGATTGAGGATTATCACAAAAGCTGTGCTGATATTGATTAAATTGTATGTATTTAGCTACAGTGTAATTCTTTCCCCACTGAGATTTGAACTCAGAACTCCTGGCTAGACCAGGTGTTTTACCAGTTAAAACTATAAGGTCTCAAAATGTAGCTAAACACATTTAATTTACGATCAAGATAGTCCTCAATGAAAGTCGCATTTGGTAAATGCCTCATGTTCTTTACCAAAAAAAGGAATTCCTAATAAATCAGAGCTTGTGATAGTTTAATTGTAATTGAAACAAGAGCGCCAAATGTCACAAAATACGCCTGTCCTGTTTTTTAGAGACCAAGTAGTGATAATTGGTTGTACGTCAGGCAAATTTAGAGAGCGGACACTGTTAGTACAGTTTTGGCCATTCTGAGGGACATAAGTGTGTAGTGACTAAGATAACATGGTAAGTTATTAAACCTGACCAAGATATTCTGCCCATCAACATATTGTCTAAATTTGGTGATGATCGGATAAAGGCTTCTAAAGTTATTGAGCTGACAAGACAAATTTTCGGTAATTTCTATAATTAAAAAGCGATAACTCTCGGTTGACTAAAGCGATATGGCAAGTTATCGAACTTATCTGAGATATTATGCCAATACACATTCTGACAAAATTTGTTGTTGATTGGTCAAAGGCTTCTAAAGTTATTGAGCTGACAAGACCAATTTTAGGTAATTTCTATAATTAAAGGGCGATAACTCTCGATTGACATAAGCGATATGGCTAGTTATCAAACGTGTACGAGATATTATACTAATACACATTCTGACTAAATGTGATGATGATTGGACAAAGGCTTCTTAAGTTATTGAGCTGATAACATATTGGACGCTGCCCGCCAGCTCGCCTGTACGCCGCAGGTAAAACTATAATACGTTCCGTTAAAAAACGGGCGTATAAAAACCTAACCAATTATGTTTTTCTAAACATTAAATTGTTATCTTACAACACTATAATATTCTTATTACTGATTAGACTTATGCAACCATGTCCCTTATATCATCTCATGTATTTGCTATGTAAAACATGAGTATAAGAAGTTTTTCAAATGCATTTACCAGTAGAATAAGCCATGTTTTTTGTAACGTATATACATGTACGTGCGAATAGCCTTGTTTTCATAACTGGTACGTGTCAATAGACAGTAGATGAATACTCTCCGGTTAGGAGTTAGTTGGTTTTAAATAAATATGTAAAACATGCTCGCGTGTTGTTCCTTTGTAAAACTCACTTTAATGAGTACATAGAAAACGATACATGGTGTCAGAAGTGGCGATATGGCGGAACAGTTATCGAATATTCCGTTTCCGGCGAAGTTGAAACTTCGGAAAGGAAATTTGGGAGAAAATTGGAAATAATTCAGCCGTGTTTGGACTAACTACGAAGTCGCGACAGGTTTGTCCGAGAAGGATATGAAATTTCGTGTGGCTACGTTGTTGACATGCATGGGCCCTGATGCAATTGAGCTTTGTGAGACATTCACTTTGTCTGCAGACGACCGCAAAGACTGCGTAAAGGTAATTCAAGCCTTTGAAAAGTATTGCATAGGTGAGACGAATGAGACCTACGAGAGGTATACGTTTAATTGTAGAGAGAAGAAGCTGGGTTTCAGTAAGTGCATGGATATGTGTAGAGCCTCTGAGAAAACAGATGAACGGGAATAGATTTCCAACAAAAGATACGAAAAAGACAGAGAAAACTGTAATGATGAGAGACTGCTGGTATTGTGGTAAGAAACATTCACCCAAGAAAGAAGCTTGTCCTGCTTGGGGGAAGACATGTACCAAGTGTGGTGCAATGAATCATTTTGATGTAAAGTGCAAAATCAAACCTCAGACACATGAAAACAGAAACATGAAACAGGGACATAAAGTGAAACACAAATCAATGAAAGCAAAAGGTGTTCATACTGTGAATCTCGAAACAGAATACAGTGACAGTGAAGATGGAGATGTGTTGGTAATTGAAGAAATCCAAATGGTTGATTCAAAACACTATCAAAAGAAACTGTTTGCTAGAATGAAGATTGAAAATGAACAGTTCAAGTGTCAGTTGGACTGTGGTGCCACTGTGAACATTATGTCAGATACAGACTACATGAAGATCTATGATGATCCATTTCTGACAGGACTACACAAATGTAAAATCACACTGAAAATGTACAATAAGAGTGAAACAAAGGCACTTGGGAAAAGACAGTTCAAGGTTACAAATCTGAAAAACAAAAATATGTACAATCTAGAGTTTGTAGTAGTAAAGGGATCAGCACAAATGCTTTTAGGGTCACAGGCTATACAGAGCATGAATCTCGTTACAGTAAACAGAGAGCACATTATGTCTGTTGAGATGCCAGAGACAATCATCAACATGTTTGAAGATATATTTGTAGGCGAAGGTAAACTGCCAGGAAAGCTCCACTTGGAACTCACAGAGAATCCGAATCCAGTTCAGCAACCAGTAAGGAGGGTTCCGATAGCAGTAAAACCAAAGCTGAAGAAAGAATTAGAGAGACTTGAAAACTAGGTATGATAGTACCAGTGAAAGAACCAACAGATTGGATTTCGAGTTTGGTGGTAGTCATGAAAAGCTCTGGGAAAGTCAGACTGTGCATAGATCCGAAACCACTGAACAAGTGCCTAAAGAGAAATATTTACCCAATACCAACCATTGAGGACATTCTTCCAGAGTTGACAAAAGCCAAAGTGTTTTCGGTGGTTGACGCTAAAAACGGGTTTTGGCAAGTCCAGTTAGATGAAGAGTCAAGCTACCTGACAACGTTTGGTACTCCATGGGGTATAATCAGATGGTTAAGAATGCCTTTTGGAATATCTCCTGCACCTGAAGAGTTCCAAAGAAGACGTGACAAGGCACTAGAGAGCTTAGAAGGAATTAAAGCACTACATGATGATATACTGGTATGGGGTTGTGGACAAACCCACGAAGAAGCGGTTCAAGATCATGACCAAAAGTTGAGAAGCCTGTTTGAGAGATGCAGAAAAAACCCATCAGACTCAACAAAGACAAACTGAAGTTAAGACAGAAAGAAGTTGTCTTCATGGGCCATGTCATAGGCGAAGGTGGGATCAAAGTAGACGAGAGCAAGATTGAAGCAATAAAGAACATGCCAACACCGACTGATAAGAAAGGTGTACAGAGACTGCTTGGTATGGTTAACTATGTGCAGAAATTTGCACCGAGATTATCATCTGTCACAGAACCGTTGAGACAACTGATCAGAAAAGACACTGAGTTTGTTTGGGACAGAACACATGAAGAGTGTGTGAAAGAAGTGAAACAAACTGTTCTTCAATGTGATGCTTCCGAAACAGGACTGGGCGCATGTTTGATCCAGGAAGGTCACCCAGTTGCGTATGCGTCTCGTGCTTTGACAGCAGCTGAGAAAAACTATGCTCAGATCGAGAAGGAACTTCTCGCCATTGTGTTTGGCGTGGAGAAATATGAACACTATGTCTATGGTAGAAAGGTTATTGTTGAAAGCGATCACAAACCACTAGAGATAATACACAAGAAGTGTTTAACAAGTGCACCCAAGAGATAACAGAGAATGTTGCTTCGGTTGCAGAAATTCGACATTGACATACAGTACAAGCCTGGACCACAAATGCATATGGCAGATGCATTGAGCAGAGCATATTTGCCCAGCCAAAACGATAATAGGTCGTATACAGAGACAGAAGTAGAGAGTGTCAACATGGTAGAAATGCTGCCAGTTTCAGCAGAAAGAGTACAAGAAATCAGACAGAACACCACTGATGACCAACAACTACAGTTACTAAAGAGGACAGTCATGGCAGGTTGGCCAGAGAAAAGGGAAGATGTTGGCCAAGACATACAGTGCTATTTCCCTTTCAGAGAAGAGATCAGTCTTCAGCATGGGTTACTCTTCAAAGGTGACAGAGTAATTATCCCCAGACACATGAAAGTGTCAATCATGGACAGACTGCATTCCAGTCACATAGGTATTCAAGGATGTCTAAGAAGAGCTAGGTAAGCTGTATACTGGCCAAAAATGTACACTGATATAGAACAGTACATACATAAATGTGATACATGCAGGGAACTATCGATGCATCAGCAGAAAGAGACACTGCATAGCCATGAAATACTGTCCCGACCGTGGGAAGTGATAGGTGTAGATCTATGTGAGTGCAATGGGGAAAACTATCTAATAACGGTATATTACCAATCAAACTTCTTGGAGGTAGACAGACTTTGTAGTACATCAGAAAAGGCTGTAGTGTTTAAGTTGAAGAAGCACATGGCAAGATACGGTATTCCAGATAAAGTAGTTTCCGACAATGGACCGCCCTTCTTTGGGAAAGAATTTAAGGAGTTCGCAAAAACATATGAATTTAAGCATGTGACAAGTTCTCCTTTGTATCCGCGATCAAACGGGAAAGTAGAAAACGCGGTGAAAACAGCTAAGAGATTGATGAAGAAAGCCAAGCATTCAGAGAGTGATGCTCATCTGGAACTATTAGACTATAGAAATACGCCTACTGAAGGGGTAGGACTCTCTCCAGCACAAGTTATGTTTGGAAGACGTACCAGGACACTCCTTCCAATGGCAAAAAGACTGTTAATGCCTGAAGATAAAATCAGAGATGATCACTATCAGAAACTGTTAAAGAACAAAGAAAAACAGGCAAAATATTACAACAAGAACGCCAAAGACATTGAACCGTTGAAGCCGGGTGACATTGTGAGGGTATCTCCGTTGGCGAAAAATCAACCTTGGAGGAAAGCGAAAGTGGAAGCAGAGGAAGGCATACGGTCGTACAGAATACAAACAGAAGACGGATCGAGCTTCAGAAGAAATCAGCTACATCTTCGTGCAACGACAGAACCATTTCGCGATGAAACAATAGATTTGCGCATCGAGCAAAACGAAACTCGGGTGTTAAATTCATTTATTGAATCATGTGTGTTAGGGGAAGGTGAAGTGAAGTCACATAGTGCTCAGTGTTTGGGTGAATTGAAGTCACCTAGAGCACAAAAGCAATTAAGCATAGAGAGCAAAGAGAAAAGTGATAGCTCTAAGACTGGTAATATGAATGGTAGAGAAAGCAGTGTCCGGCTTTTCGACAAGAACAACATAACAGACTACAGGACAACAAGTGGAAGGACCATCAAGAAGCCAGCATATTTACAAGAGTACCACACATAAACTGTTTGGCTAATACAAATGTATTGGTACACTGACTAATCGTTTTATTTGACAGTTAAATAGTTAACTAGTTACATTTATGCATTAAGTTAAAACAATCAAAATGTTTCAAGCTGAAACTAGGGTTCTATTATCATGATTATAAGGTGTTTGAATAATTAAGTTAGCAGAGATGATAGAGACTGTTAAACATCAGTGGGTTAAAAAACGTTTAAGTATTAGCAAGATACAATGTGCTATTTCAGTTAAGGGACAAGTTATATGATTAACAAGTAAGGTTATTAGAAAATGAAGATGTATCATTGAGATAATTCAGTATGCAAAATTACTATGTTTTTAGTTTTATTTAGAAAAAGAGGGATGTAACGTATATACATGTACGTGCGAATAGCCTTGTTTTCATAACTGGTACGTGTCAATAGACAGTAGATGAATACTCTCCGGTTAGGAGTTAGTTGGTTTTAAATAAACATGTAAAACATGCTCGCGTGTTGTTCCTTTGTAAAACTCACTTTAATGAGTACATAGACAACGATACATTTTTCAAGGATTGAAATAATTTAATCAATATTTGAAGAGGATGAACAATTGGGCCAAATTATTTTTAAATCAGGCCAGTATTTTCAAAACAAATGCATTTCCATTGCAAAGAGGATAAGCATTAAGGAACATTTTTATGAAGGTGGATTGCAATGGACAAAGTGGTACAGAAGGAGACATTGTTTAACACTTTCCCACTTGTAGATGACGTTTGAAATCACTGTGGCAAAGGGAGATAACGCTCATAGTGAATATTTCACCCTTTTGCAAGTTTAGCTTTTATCCAAAGAGATTTTCCATATTTTGGCTAAGCTTTTTCTAATGCTGTCTGTGGGAAAGGGATATGAGGATGGAAAGAAAGTTCAGAACAATCTTTAGACCCTAGTTTGAAAGAAACAAACAACTTAAGTTTAACCCTTTTGCCTGTGCAGCAGACGGCCTTTTGAATACAGTGAATACAGTGACAAAAGAAGAAATTGCTCAAAATGAGCAATTTTTCCTTTTGCCACAACGTTTTCCTCTTTCAGTCATAGGTTGTTCATTCAATTATAGAGATTTTCTATTTTTTGACAAAATACGTTCAAAGTCATCTGCTGCAGAATTGTCGTATGACGGAAACGGTTAATCATATTGAGTAATTATTTCAACTCTTTTCAATAATTTTACTTTCATTTAAAGAGATTTTCCATTTGTTTTGCTTAGATGTTTTCAAAATGGTCTGTTGCATATTTATTTTATGTGAGAAAGGATTTAGGTTAATATTTTTTATTTAAACTAATATTCCATTCTAATTTGGGCCTATACCCCTAAACTCCTGCTTCATCATTAATTCAATTATACTGTGCAAAGACAAAAAAAAAAAGAACAATAGGTGACTAGGTTAAACTGAATACACTTTGTGGCAACATATATAAACAATGTTTTTATGCCTGTCAGTAAAAATAACCAAATTCAAGAATGCAAATCTTTTGAGTGGACATGCACAGTACATTTCACCTATATGAATCAATAAAAAAAAATCACAATTGAAGGTTATAATTTTTTGCTAATCTAGTTTACCTGCCAATTTATCAAAGAATGATTTTAACAGACATCATCAATTTAACGCTTTGAAGCTTTCCTTCATATGACAAATCTGCAGTAGACGACTTTGAAAATGTCTACTCAAAAATAAGGAACATCTCTATAATTGTTAAAACCTATATAGAATGAAGATAATTTGCCACACATTGGTCAACATCAGCCCCTTTGAATGAATGTTAAAATATTTCATTTCATGTTGCCAGACGCATCCTAAACTTGTTATCAACTGTAAACAACATCAGGGGCTGCGCCCCCGAACCCCTGCAATTTCAATCTGAAAGAACAAGTTTAGTTGCACACACAAAAAAATTGTTTACATCTAATTAGAAACCAGCATGTACATTCCAGCTTGTGGACATGTACTAACATAATATGTTTAAACTTTAACCTATATGAATCCATAAAATGTTGTCGTAATTGAAGGTAGAGTTAAGTAAATTCTGATTGAGAAGAAACTTTTTTCACCAGTGTGCCTATAACACCGTGGACGACCTCGGCAGTGTTTTGGTAGAACTTCTGCCTTTGGTGCGGTAGTCCCACATGTATTTGGACTGGGATGCGGGAGGTCGCAAGTCCGATCCCCAGTCGGGCCAAAACCTTAAAAAATGGTAGATGTGACTGCCCTTCTTGATGCTCAGGGTTGCTGGGTTAGCATTACAACTGACTGGCTGGTGTCAGGATAAATGGACCAGAAGTACTGGTAACTTACCCAGTACACGCCATCAGATAACTAGAGAATTGTTGAAGGCGGCGTAAAACATTTAAAAACACACCAAACAATGACACAGTTGAGAGACATAGCCAGTAAAAGAGGTAGCAATGCCATAAAGCCAAAGTGTAACCGTACGGTGTCAGGTAAAATTTACTACTTGTCATAATGACTGTTCATTGATTCAAACCAGTACAAATGGGCAACTTGGATAGGGAATTGTCTTTTCTACAGATCTGCCAAGGTTCATTACATTCTACACATTCACACGGATGGACCCACCAATTGATCACGTATAATTAATAAGCTGATCCATCGGTTAAATGAATAAAAATTGGTATTAACTACTAAATATAAAGAAATGTTATCTTTATCCATAAAGAAGTAACGATAACAAAATCTAAAGTAAACCATCACTATAATGTCTTGCTCAAGGCGACGCAAGATTACAACATATATGAACAGCGAATATCTTCAGTGGTTCTTCAGTGGTTCTACTTATCAGAGAAGCAGATGAACGAAAGACGAAACATACTGTAAACCACTTCAGACTTGACTTCAAGTGCGTAAAAAACATTGGGTACGAAACGGAATCCTTGTTTCATTTTAAGCATTAAGAAGCATTGGACATGTCTGACATGGAAAGAATGTGGCGAGGTGCTTAAAAACTATTTATATAATCATATACTTGTGAGGATGCATCTCAAACGTACATGATGGCTCGGCAAAACACTCCGAGTCTGCACATTTTGGTTGTCTTTACAAGCATGTTAAACATGAACGGCAACTCTAATGTTAACCGGAACATTGCAAATAATTATCATGTTTCGCACGAATATGGTTTCGCACGAATATGGTTTCGCACGAATATGGTTTCGTGACACAAAGATTAAACAAAACATCATGACTTCAATTGGGCCTAGCAATAAACATATAATGTGACAAATTTGCCTAAGAATAAACTGAGTGACCACGATTTGTGACAAATGGGCCATGATCAACCGTTTTGAATGAATCACGATAGCACCAGCTTACCTGACGGTCGTTGACTTTCAGCAGTTATGGACAGTTTAACACAATAAATCCATTGAACAGTTTTCTAAATGATAAAATGACGGGTGTTTCCTGTATTTTGTTACCAATGATCGAAAAATGTAATCGAGTCGATACGGGCCAGAGGTCAAGAATTCGCCATTTTTAACGTGGTTAATGAAAAGCTTGAAATTTTAATGCGCTTAGTGACACTGACGTCATTTTTATGGAATTGTTCTCTGAACAGAATCTTCGATACATGTTCAATGACGTAAACATTTGATATGCAGTCTGAAATCGGAAAATCGGATGTCCGAGTAGTCCCAAATTGCCCACAGACTTTGTTTTGTAACAAGCAAAAATAGCACCATAGTATATGTGACCTTTGACCCTTCGTAGATTTCTTGTATGTTAGAATAAGTTGAATATTTAAATGCTGCTGTCTGTCAAAGCGGCGGCGCTCCAGATCCGAGGAATGTACTTGTCCTCAAATCAAGAAGTTTTAAGTTTGAATCCAGGATTTACTTGAGCTAACTCCATTGCATATGGCGATTGGAAATCCATTTGCTGATCAGTATCAGGAGTTTTCCCCATTTATCTGCAATGGTTAC
>JASEVX010000002.1:52498547-52573234 GCA_031761405.1 Serripes groenlandicus
TTAAAGTCAAAGTACATGAAGTACTGTATCGTATTGTCATAGACGTATTTAATACACTCTGAAAAGAATAACAGGACTTCGTCTAAATCATCTACGGCGACTGGAAAATAAAACACGGCAATTAAAGTCAAAGTACATGAAGTACTGTATCGTATTGTCATAGACGTTTTTGATGAACTCTGGATGGAATAACAGGACTTCGTCTAAAGCATCTACCGGAACTGAAATAATAAAACACGGCAATTAAAGTCAAAGTACATGAAGTACTGTATCGTATTGTCATAACGTTTTTGATGAACTCTGAATGGAATAACAGAACTTCGTCTAAATCATCTACGGTAACTGAAAAATAAAACACGGTAATTAAAGTCAAAGTACATAAAGTACTGTATCGATATGTCATAGAGTAATTGATAAAAGCTCTGGGTGGACATATAGGGCATCATCTAATATATATGTACAGCCTAACCTCTGTTTAAAGACCACCCATGGGTGGTGAACAATCTAGTTTATGTTCACAGGTACTCTTTAATTACAGGACGGGATTAAGGCGACAAGAACATATGAATTATGAAAAATGAACACAAATATACACTTTGGACCATCCTACCACCAAAGTCCGGTCAAACTCGAATTTATCAATAAATAAAATTAGATCAAAACTCCCCTAGACGAAAGAGTCATATGTATATTATGGAATGTACAACCATAACAATCCGGTGAACCTCGGTTTATCAGTAAATGAAATTTGATCAAATCTATCCTAGACGAAAGAGTAATATGTATATTATGGAATGTCCTACCAGTACAATCCGGTGAAACCCGGATTTATCAATAAATTATTTGAGAAATAATCAAGCCTACTCGTTTGGTAATATGTATATTATGGAATTTCCTACCATCACAATCCGGTGCAGGAGCAGCCGCAATCCAGGTCCCGGAGGCCCCGCAAACGTGTAACATCCCAAACTGGTATGATGGGTTGATCATGTATTCACGACTACAAGCGACCATACAATACCTGCCGTAGTCGGTTTTCCAGTCATTGCAGATCCTGATTTCGTTCGTGGGCGTGTTAAGTTCTTCACACGGAGTCGCTGCAATAATCAGGATTTCATATGGTTACAAGAGATAGGGGATGCAAGACATTGATGTCGCCGGGAAAGTCTGTGTTAATTGACCCCTTTCTCACATGCAACAATAGTTTTCCACCAATTACAGATTCTACTCCTTTTGGTAGGTATGCTAAATACCTCTCATACTGGCGCTGCAAGTACATCCATGAAATCTTTGCTACATGCAGATACTTTCTTACGTATCAGCAGCAGACTTGCTTAGAAATCCGTGTTGCAAAAGACGATATATACCACATTTTTTAAATATACTTGATTTACTATTTTACTATACACAGATTTATCTTCTAAATCGTCTGCCTGCTGTAGATTTGTTGCATATGGGACAAGATGTAACACCACTGGGAGGAACATTTACCATGTAGTGTTACAGTAGCTTTGATAAAAGTTGACTTTGCAACTATGACTGGCATATCACTCTCACCCTCTCAGTGCTGCTTAGTTAACATAGAAGTGTCCATCTTTGCTTTTGGAAGAGTCCAAAGGAAAATCAAGATGAATATGTTGAGTTTAGCAGCCAACAGTATAGAGACGGCGCGAAAGGCCTGGATCTATACTGATGGTACAGGATTTACAATGCCAGTTCCGCCAATCAAAGGGTGAAGACGGAAAGGCATAACTTGAATAACGTGTGCAAACAGACAGGATGTACATATCTCGAACAAGGAGGCCAAATGTCCCTTTATTTTATACAAGAAGGCCAAGATGGAGAAAAAAGGGTCAATTTTGACGTAAGGATTAGACGTTTTATATGCTGCGATCTATGTGATATTCAGCATGTGAAATTTAGTCTTGAAATGACAAGTTTAGTCCTGAAACCATTTAGTTTACAGTTTGCCTAACATTGACTGCAACTATAATATGTCATACAATTAAAAAAGCGTAGCCTAGGAAGTTGGGGGAAAAGTGTACTGAAACCATTTAGTTTACAGTTTGCTTAACATTGACTGCAACTATAATGTGTCATACAATTAAAAAAGCGTAGCCTAGGAAGTTGGGGGAAAAGTGTACTTTTTTCTGAGCTTTGATGAACCGTGTCGCCAGGGCCGTAAATCAAACTATTAAAAAAGCGTAGCCTAGGAAGTTGGGGAAAAAATATTAAATACAAATTAAATGTGTCTAAAGATTTGTAATAACGGTAGAAGACATAGGTATTTTGTTTCTTGGTGTTTCTTAAATCAGTTAATACAATTTATTGAATCATAGTTGTTGTTGATTTTTCAATCATATTACAGACTTTTTCTTTACAATAATAATGTTGGTTACATGGTACAAAATTAAAACCTATTCTTTACTGACGCCGCGTTGAATATCAGAGGCTTAGATAGGTAGGAGTAAACAGGTCTTTCATCCATGATATAATTGTTAGCACTCTTTAAAACCTATGTTGTGGGTACTCAAAAGAATTGTCTCACTGAGACGATTCCTTTGAGTACCCACAACATAGGTTTTAACGATCTAATAATGGTTTAAGTGAAGAAAAAAAACGCTCCTTATCTAGAGATCTTCCTACATGATCGTAACTGCATTAGGATAATATAATGACACACATGTTAACATCTAGATGGATATTGTGAGAGAGATGAACTTATGATAAGGGTCTGGCTAGGGTATCTAACTGTCCCTGTTTGCTAGATGACATGCACTACCAGTTATCAATAACTAATATAGAAGCAGTTGTTGAAAGGTTGTGATTCTGATGAACGGTTTGGTACAATTATTTGTCAACTAGTCTTAAATATTAGAATAAGAAATCATGGAACTATTTCTATAAATATATACATAGACTCTCAGACACAAATATATATAATCCTCTTATTTTTATTAATGCCATCCAAGCAGCGGTGGCACAAATATATACTCACACGAAAAAGAAAGTGTGCACTTGGTTAGAGGGATTTTCTTTATACTTATAGAAGGAAAATATAGGCAAATTTGGTATCAAAATGTGCAAAAATGTATTGGCTATACGATGTTTTACTTTTAATTGAAATTTGATAATTATCAGAACATTGTTTTACTTGTGAATAACGTAGGGGTGAAAAGTAAAAGTTGCATATTTGTAATGTTTTGTAATTGCTTTTTTGTCTTCGGATATTTGTCAAGTTGCGTGACAATTTATCAGTATCTTTTGTGGCCTCCTCGTTTACGGATCAACGCAAGTATTCTAGATGGCATGGACCTGACGTGACGTCTTATAAATTCGTATATCTAAACTTTGTAACAAAAAAGTTATGCCCAATTTAAAAGTGCACACTTTCTTTTTCGTGTGAGTATATATCCATATACTAAAATTAATTAAAAATCTTACGCCGAACTTTGACGATGAAGACGCATTCAGTTGATAGACCATTGTGAGGTTACGTAGCCGTATATTGAACCGTGAAGTTTCCCCAGGGAAAGTCGTAGTCTGGACTTTGATAGTCCTTTGTAATAGTTATATTGTTTCCGAAGGGGTCATTAAACGTTGGTTCTTGCCATTCAAAGCATTTCGTCGTGTCTGTGGCGTTTAGTGATATGTCTGATGGACAACCGAACATTAACGGGGGCTGAATATCTAAATAAAGATGACATAAAATACAATATTCGGATACATTGGCCACTATCAAGGGAGAAGTATAATTTGAAGTGCTTTATAATTGTAAGGCATTCTGATCTAAAATAGTCTATACACACTCCCCTTATTTCTCATCTGTTCTCAATTCTATAAAATGTTTAATATTGTAAACACGTTTGTATGGAATTAATGCAATATATATTGTTTAAACCAAACCAACTAGGCCATTTGAAGAACATTACAGCTTACCAGTTTTAGAACCGGTATTTGAAAATAAAGTTGTAAATTCCTATGAACTCATCAAAATAGTTCAGACAGCATGTGTACGTCTGCAAATGCAAACGCTTTGATAGCAAGGAGTTGGTACCAGCAGTGCGCCAGTATTTTAGGCTTCAGTTGTATACTCTTTTGATAACCAGGAGTTGGTACCAGCAGTGCGCCAGGTTATATTTTAGGCTTCAGTTGTCTACTCTTTGACACATACAGACATTCATCCTTAGAGACTTTTCCCACTTTAACCGAGATGTATTCTTCAAAGTCGTCTGCTGCAGCTTTTTTGTTTGTGTGAATGGATAAGTCATTAAAATCCACATTAAAAAAACACGAACAAACTTGTACATATACTTCGAATTGAGAAATGTTCCTACCTGCGTCACAGTTTTTCCCACTCCATCCCGCCAAGCACGTGCACGAGTAATCGTCTAACATGTCCGTGCACACGGCCCCGTTCTGACACGGCCTACTGGTTGTACAATAATTTGTATTTTAAAAAATAACAATCATTTCAAGTTATCCGATCTAGAACTCAATTAATCATTATTGTTAACTCATTTTGTGTTGTTTTAAAGTTTTAATCTTCGTATATGATTGGATTACAGTTATGATGATTGAAATATAATTGGACCGGATAATTAAACAACCATAGTTAAAAGCTTCTTAAACGGAAATCTTAGGTAGATCAGGTATTTCTTGGCCTGACGACATAAATAACATTTGGTTCAAAATACAAAGACTCTCTTTAAATAAAAAATGTATCAACTGTTTGATTACAATTGAAAACATTGTGACAGAAAGGGAAAAGTCTCATTATGATGGTAGTAGTAGTAGTCTTATCTACGTCCATGATTTTGTTATTCAGAAATCGTGAACTTGCGAATTTAGAATTATAGTTAATTTACTATTTAGATTGATGGATGAGCACTGACCCTGGACCGGAAGTAAATCCTTCAAAACTTACAAGCACACCGTGGTAGTTGTCCACTCCAACTTTCGTCAGTTTGGCAGGTTCGAATCGTGTTCTCGCCTGTAAGATCGTAGTGCATGTCACAGAAATACGTAGCCGTTGAACCGGAAGTTGTTGTTGTATACGATATTCCACCATTAGCAATGGACGTAGGTGTTCCACAATCGATGATCACTGAAAATGACATGGACATTCGAGTTATCGAGAACGGTGAATTAATAACGAGCACCTGTCATGAAAAGTAACATGGACATTCGAGTTATCGAGAACGGTGTATTAATAACGAGCAACTGTCATGAAAATCGTGCAAGCGAAGTTAGCGCAGTGATAACCCTCATACAACAAATGAGTAAGCGAACACGGCATAGTAATGTCAGGAAGCGTTCATACAAATCAAGTTAGCGAACACCGATCATGTATCGCTCATGTATATCGAGTAAGCGAACAAGACATAGTAATGTCAGGAAACGATCATACAAATCGAGTTAACGAATACCGATCATGTATCGCTCATTAATAACGAGTAAGCGAACAAGGCATGGTAATGTCAAGAAGCGTTCATACACATCGAGTAAGCGAACATAAAATAGTAACGGCAGATAATGTTCATGCAAATCGAGTTAGCGAACACCGCTCATGTATCGCTCATGAATATCGAGTAAGCGAACACGGCATAGTAATGGCAGATAGGGTTTATTAAAATTGAGTAAGTGAACATGGCATGATAACGGCAGATAATGTTCATGCAAATCGAGTTAGCGAACACCGCTCATGTATCGCTCATGAATATCGAGTAAGCGAACACGGCATAGTAATGGCAGATAGGGTTTATTAAAATTGAGTAAGTGAACATAGAACGATAAGGGCAGATACTGTTCATGCAAATTGAGTTAGCGAACGTTGCGTAGTAATGGCAGATACCGCTCGTGCAAATCGATTTAAACGTCAAAAAGAATGATGCTAGATCTGGGGTTCGAACTTACAACCGCTGGATTGGAGGCCAGCCTCGCTACGGTATGAGCCAAAGGGCATCGGTTTGTGATTTTGGGAAAACAATAAGGACATTCGACTAAAAGACAATCGGAAACCGTCGGCTAAAACTATTTTCACTTTCCGTAAATAGCCGAATGTGGACATATTTATACACGTGTCGTCTATTCAGACTGTCCGTAAGTAGCCGAGTATGGCTCGGTTAAGGCACGTGCAATCTATTTAGATTTTCCGTAAATATCAGTATGCTTACCGTCACAATAAGGTGTCGAATAGCCAGCAAGACAATTACATACATCCGGGGCAACACATTCTCCTTCATTCTTACATGGCGTCGTGCATATTGCTGTAAGATATAATTATATTTTGGAAAGCAATATCTCCTTTAACCAAAATGTGTTCAGCTATATTCAATAGTCCTTCTTTCATTTAAGCATATTTTAGATAGTTTTGCATAGAGGTCTTTGAAGTTTTCTACTGCAGATCTGTTGTAAATTGGCATTTAAGACCATGCTGCCTACTTACGGAGACTTCCGGGCGCTAATACCACTCGCTGGCGAATCCGGATCAGAATGAATCTTTGCATTTCATCTGATCCTAAACGTCTGTTTTCGTATAAAGTGAAACAATTCAAACACATTTTAATATAACTTATTTATTTGACATCGATTGCAAGACAAGCTTTTAAATTATATTAATATCCAGTTTGACAAATGCTTCCGGGAGACATAACCTGTACTCGCGCCATTTGGTGGGGAAACCCCTAAAGGCAGAACTCACTCATCGCGGACTTCGAATCCGGGTCTTGTTCTTGTATTGCACCTGTAGCAATGGACGTGGACGTTCCAAAATCGATGCTCTCCGAAACAGTGACATTGACATTCGAGAAAGCGATGACGGCGTATTAAAAGCCTTCACAAAACGGTAGAAACGACTTTCCCTCTGTGGTGATCAGGGTTATTGGGTTAGCTTTACGACAGACAAGCTGGTCTTCGGATAATTAGAAAAGCAGTACTGGTAACTTACTCAGGGAAAAGCCGTAGTATACTGAAAATGTGTTGAAAGTGCTGTAAACACGAAATAAATAAAACGGCGTTTTAATAACTGCAGTCACCGAGTTAGCGAACGTGGACTCGTGGCAGAGGCATCGGGCATTCAATTTGTCTTCAGTCACACCACACCTTATCAGAATCATACCTATGTGTTTCACGGATTTCTCAAATCAGTACTCCACATTACAGTATTTCCAAGCAACTGGCTGCTTTTTCATATGGACTGTTATTCAAATGGTAGGAGGCGAATGACACTTATCCTATTGGCTTTTGTGAACTGTCGGAAAGAGCGTTAACAGGGCTAGGGTTCTAACTCATAACCCTTAGATTGAAAGCAAGCCCGTGCTGCTACCGACTGAGCTACCAGAGCTCGACAAGTGATTTAGAGAAAACAAAATGACACTCGCTTGACCATGTTTGAATGAATGAATGTATATTGTTTTATGGCGCATCGACAGCTAAGGTCATTTAGCGCGCAATTAAATTTAATTATTCATGATCCCTGGGTAAACAAACCAGTACTAGGCTAGAGTACTAGGGCACTCCACCATGACCGTAGTGCCGCGACTGGGGATCGAACCCTGACCATGTTTGAGTACATGGCACCCGACGACTACATTTGTGAAAATGCGTAAATAGACGAGTATGGCCCGATTAATACTTACGGTCACAATAAGGTGGCGTAAAGCCAGCAGGACAACTGCATACATGCGCGGCAACACATTCCCCTCCATTCTTACACGGTGTGTTGCACATTGCTATAAAATAAGGTTATATATCACGAACGGGTGACTTAATGTGGGTTAAACCCTTACTCATGTGCAGACACTCTCATGAAACATCTGTACTTGAAACGTTTTTAAAATAATGTGGCAAAAAGGAGACATTGCTTCATCGTGAGCAGTATCTCCTTTAGCCGAAATGTGTTCAACCATATTCAATTATTGCATAATTTTATTTAAGGAGGTTTTGCATAGATGTTTTTAAAGTCTTCTGCTGTAGATTTGTTGACGTTATGTGGGAATGGGCTAATGGAATTCAGGATGATGCTGTCTACTTGTACAGTGTGTTTTATGGTTATTGGAAATGTAACCATGTGTTTCGAGACATATTTCCGATGGATAACAAAACCAAACTTACACCATCATGACGTACTTGAGTATGAATTCACCGAAATATGAGTAGTAAATCGGTTTCACGTTTAGTGATGCAGTACAACGTAGTCACCGTTTGACGAGGGATAATGCCCGAAGCAATCCGCAAGATTTACAATCATTCGTAACGAACTCGAAACGTATTATGGAATAATATCATAAATAGGATCGGTTTTTATTTCAATACATTGTATATTAATAGAAAACGAAACCAATTTAACTAAAACCGTATCCAAAGGCAGACATTTCCGACCAACTTCTTAAGAAACATTAGATACAGGTGCGTCGATATGCGCGTGTGTCCTAGGAAGGTTGAATAACAAGGGTTGTGGTGGTTTAACATACGGGTGCTGCAATCACTGCCAGTGTATCCCTCACAACAACTCTCTTCTGTGCACGTCTTTGAAGAACGGAAATACACAATCCTAAGAATAGAAAGATAAAAGAAAGCTCCGTCATGCGGACAGGGATCATGTAATGTTACTGCCCCTGTTCTACATACAAAATATTTACAGCAGACGACTCTCACTGAAACATCTAGGTAAAAGTATGTAAAATAAGTGTTGTTATCTGCACAGCTGATCTATTTTTTTTAGTAACAGTGACCTTGAACTTGTCACAAACTAATCCCAAAAGAAACTCCAATCTACCTACGCTAACTTCCTATGCTTATTGGTTAGAGTCAGTTAAAGACAAATAAACGTAGGACTGTATTTTGGTCTACACTTAACGTAGAACACATCCGATTATCAACAAATAGAACTTACTACATAAAGACAGATACACGTAGGACTGTATTTTGGACTTAAGTAAGCTCGGTGATTTCAATTAGGGGCATTTATTAACAATATAAAGACTCGGCGATTTCCGTCCACAGTCGTAGAGAATCGGTGATGTTCGAAGCACACGAAAAATAACGATCTCTGACGATCTCAGACGAAGATAAATCAATTTGCAGTTATTCATGTCGTTTTTCAACTTTGTTTTATTGTTTTTTCGGGCAATTTAAACACTATTCCACGGCGAAAGTTCACTTATTCATGTTCCCTTGGTAAACCAAACGAGTACTTGTCTAGGAAATGAGCCTAACCCATTATGACCGCCGCGACATGGTAGCAGACAGTCAGAGCAGGCGTAATTTTGGGTCGTGAATCCGATCCACTACACGGCTATAGATTATTACCGAGTATTTACAAAAGACATTGAGACTAGCACCATTTGTCTTTCACCAATGGACTAAAATAGTCTATGGGACAAGGTATCCCGTTGTCATGGAAATATGTTGTGGTGAACCGATGCGACGCCGTGATATAACTGACAAATTATTGAAATATTGCCAGACTTCTTCGATAGTCGAGCCCTGGTAGCTCAGTCGGTAGCGATGAGGGCTGTCAATCCAGGGGTTTAGGGTTCGAACCCCAGCTCGGCCAACATTCTTTCCGACGTTTTACAAAAGTCATTGCGACACGACAAACGTCATTCGTCTTCCATCAAATTGCCTAAGAGCCTATGTGTAAAAGCAGCCAGTTGCTCGGTAAGCATGTAGTGTGGAGACCTAGTGTTAGAAAGCCAGGATACACATAAGTAGGTGAACTGACCGCCGTTCAAAACGGCGTTAAATCCCAATCTATCAATCTTCGATAAATACAAACTAGGTTTCGAGATTATCGGAAAACGTGGAGAATAATGTTCCGATGACTGATTTTACCTTGATCTTTGGCAGCTTGACCACCATCCACAGCTAGTATAATAATACACTCTTCTGGCAGAGACTAAATAACAAGTCGCATCTCTGTAGCAGTAACCTGCATCTGAAACCCTAACGATTAAATTACAAAATTAGTTTTCCTCACTACATACAACGAATCTACAGAAGACGGCTTTAAATTATCATGGCAAAGGTGTGAAAAAGCTATGTGATTGAATACATGATTATTAAAAACTGTGACAAAAGGGAGAAATTACTCATTATATCCTTTTTCTACAATAATTACGAAAGTCGTCAGCTGCAGATGCGTCAAAGGCTTCTGCTAGTAGCAACGGGTTAACTCTACTCCTGATTCAAATGGCTCGTACATCTAAGACAAATTTTGAAAACATTGTGTGAAACAGAGGAATTGTCCGAAGCGAGCAATGTCTCCCCTTTCAACAATTATTTCTACTCGGTACCAGGAAGTCACATTAAATTTTCCGTATGTTTCAATTCTACCTTCCATGCTTTGAAGAGCTGATTTAAACTATCGATTATAGAAATATAACTGCGGACACTTATTTACATTAGGTATATTTTTACCAGAATTTTCATTACAAAGGATACTCCTAATACGGGTAAACAAATCGACGTCAATAGGTAATGTGTATGAACTTTGCAAAATTTTGCTATACCGTCTTTCCAAAAATTGTGTCCAGAATGGATTTTTCGCTGCAGTCACGATTCTGCTACAGTGCTACGTTTTGATTGGATAAAAAGAAAATATCGAAACCAAAACAACTTCTAGAGAAAATAATTAAATATGATAATACGTACTCGATAAAGGAACGAGCACAAGTAATTTTATGTGTGATATTTTCCGTTTAATAACACTCGTCGTCTATTTCTAAAACGACTTCAAATAACAACTCTTAAGGGTTTTTTGACCTTTGACTTATAAATCCAAATTCCTGTAACATTCTATTAGTGGTGCAGAGGTAGAGCGTCGGCCTCTTGTATCAAAGGTCCCTGGTTCGAGTCCAGTGATGAGCGGATCCTGACTTTGGGATTTTTTCACACAAACGGCGTGAGTACTGGTTAAGTCTCCAGAAAGCAGACATCGAGCGTGATTAATATAAGCTGAAAGCTTGTTTTTGTTTCAAAATTTTCACAATAAATAAGTTAAAACTAAATGAACCAAAAGGAAAACGACAGAAATTATAGGAAACGTTAGTTTGACTTGTCACAAATGTAGTTCCGTGAATTATGGAATCGTTTTAGTTGAAGTACTTTATGAAGGGCAAGTTGATTATTTGTTGTTTTGTTTGGAGTTTAACGCCGCTTTCAACAGCTTTGGTCATATCACGGCGGTCAGTGCACCTACCCATGTTTTCCTGGCTTTCCTACACCAGTACTTACACAACATTCTTTCGAAGCCACTGACTACTTTCTCACATAGATCAGAGGTGAGAGACAATGGAAAACATCGCCCGAAAGAATGTCGCCGCAACCGGGTATCGAACCCGTGACCTCCAGATCACGAGTCAGATACGCTACCAATTGAGCTACCCGGCCGGGTCATTATTTGTTGTACCCGTCATCATAATTTCATGGATGTAAAAACTTGGCTATATTTTAAAGTTAAATATACGCTTAACCTGATGATGATTTTTATTTTCTTTGCTTAGGTCGGTAGGGCTCGTAATTGACGTAACTAACTGATCGTGCTGCAAGGAAGGGGCTAACTGCAGTTCGCGGGGAATTATTTAGCGATCACAAAAGTTAATAAATGTTTACCCGAAATAGGTAGCACCTATACTCATAGTATTTACTGTCTAATGTTTGCTGATGACGTGGCAAATTGCGCTGAAACTGTGGTTAACCTTCAAAAGCAGCTTAACATAATAGAGGAGTTTTGTACAGATACTAATATGGTTGTGAATCGTTTTTAGAAAATATGAAAAATGGTTTTATACGAAAAAAAAACATAAATGGGTTACAGGTGTGAGATTTCTTTTTTTTAGCAGAAATTTGACCACTTACATAATTTGTTCCAGTCATATTCTTCGTAAAAAGGTAGCACCTATAGATATATTAGGGGTGACTATGTTAAAGTGACGTCATTATATAAATATATGGGTATATTGTTTACGCAAAATTGTCATGGTGGCAAGCAACAAAAAAACTCTCCGCTCAAGCCCGGAAATCTGTAAATAGAATAAACCAATTTCAGAAACCCTTTGGAAAATTCAACTACTATAAGTTTTTTAAAATGTTCGATACAATGGTTATGCCTATACTCACATACGGATCTGAAATGTGGGGATACGAATACACAACATGCATTGAACAAATACAATCAAAAGTTTGCAAAGATTTTTTAGGGCTAAATTCAACCATTAACGACTCTATGGCACTGGGAGAATGTGGAAGATTTCCCATAGCAATAAATTATCACACTAAATTTATCAAATATTGGCTTAGATTATTACAAATGGAAAATATTAGGTATCCCAAACTGTGTTATAAGATGCTGAAATCACAGGATGACATCGGTAGAACTAACTGGGTTTCGAAAGTTAGAGTTTTTTTTATTCATGTATGGTTTCGGTTTTGCATGGATCTCGCGAGAAGTTTGCACACTTTATAGTACAAGTTAAACACAGACTCAAGGATTGTTATTCTCTAAAGTGGCATGAGGATATTAATATGTCTTCTAGGTGTGATTTTTATGCAAATTTTAAAACCCTATTAAATGTTGAGCGATATTTATATACAGACATCTCTTTCTATTTTAAACATTCTTTAGCTAGATTAAGATTTTCTAATCATAAACTGAATGTTGAAATTGGGCGCCATTTTAATGATGTCAGAGATGATAGAATTTGTATATATTGTCTAATTCAAAAAGACGCTCTAGTGCTAGAAGATGAATATCATGCTTTTTGAATATGTGACAAATTTGCTGATACTAGACGAAAATATATATACAGTTCGTACAATGCTACACCTAGTATAGAACACCTTAGCTCTCCCCTCAATACCGAGAATCATGCTGTTATAAGGAAAACAGCCGTTTTCGTTTCAAAACTACTTGAACATATAAGTCAATAAAAACACAAGTAAGAAAATAAGTAACCAAGTAAATTAGCAAGAAAGGTAACTAAATAACTTATCTGAAATCCATTAAATAAATACATGTGTATATAAAGTTTAATTGGTAAACAAAAATGGTAAAACTGTACATATCATGATTGTTAAAAATTATAAACCGATATGTCAATATGTTCAATATATGGCGAACACATCAAATAAGATTATTTTAATTGTATACATATATATGTTGTATTATGGGCCGGAGGCCTAATTACTTTAGTAATAAAATTGTATTGTATTGTATTGTATTGCATAGTGCATAATGTGTTGTTGTTTTTTTACGTGGATCGGCTAATTTATAAGAAAGAAACAAATATAATGTTAAAGTTTTTATAGACGTTGTAACATGTTATGAAGGCTAGACAAACTCGGGCCGACTGATACATATCTAATTATCATCGTGGCCACTATGTTTCGCCCAACGCAAGCGGACCAACAAAAAAATACTTGATAAACCAATTCAGTGATTTCATTAAAACAGAAAAGCATGGAAATGTTTACCTGATAATCCCCGAAGACACAACGATCAAGAAAACAAACCAGCACTTCATTACACAACTATTCATTATTAAAATAACAAGCCCGAGTCACAGAACCGAAATGAACACTGGTTATGGGTGCCTAACAGTTTTATGTATCGTAATTGGTAATTGTCAATCCAATTGGTTTCTATCAAAACGCCTGGCAGTGTGACACATTTTATGCATAGTTAAAATTCCCATTTATTGGCACAATCAAATCGTGGTATTTCATTCACAATGGTGTTCAGTAGGGGCGCGGCTTGTCAACCTGATCATAGCAACGTGGGGAGAGGAGCATGCGTACTTCTCAACTCTTCTATTTAAAAAACCGTTTATCCCTTTCCATCATATAGACGCTTTCTGAAGCCTCTGCAGCAGACCGCTTTTTGAAAACATGGCGGCAAAAGAAGAAATTGCTCAAAACGAGCAATTTCTCCTTCTGTCAACATGTTTTTCAACTCGATTCAATTATTGTAATTTAATTTAAAGGGAGTTTCCAATTGTTTGGGGGTATGTATTCAATGTCCTCTGCTGAAGATAATGCGTAACTCTTTCGATGCCGAATTACACAAAGTCGAATCTTCCATGTTGAAAATTTGGACCACTCCATTTTTCGTTCAACAGGAAATTACACAAAGGTGACCGGTCTGGCGTGGATTGTTAACGTTATCATAACAAAGTGGGAAGAAGAGCATAACTACTATACATAGTGAGACTGTGTTGTATATACTGAAGATAATGCGTAACTCTTTCGATGCCGAATTACACAAAGTCGTGTCTTCCTTGTTGAACATTTAGACATCTCCATTGTTCGTTCAACAGGAAATACACAAAGGTGACCGGTCTGACATGGATTGTCACCGTTATCATATCAAAGTGGGAGGAAGAGCATAAATACTATACACAGAGAGACTGTGTTGTATATACTGAAGATAATGCTTTGGATAATGTAACCAGTATACAACTCTATTATTTACAGCTTATTTCCCATTGAGTCACGTCAAGCCATAACACCAGGAGTTGTGAGTTCGAACTCCAGGTCGGCCAACATTCTTTCTGACGTTTGACAAAAGTTGCTGTGACCAGAGTCATTCGTCTTCCACCAATGCGCTAACTGTCTGTGTTTTAAAAAAGCCAGTTGTTTGGCAAGTGTGATGTGTGGGGAGAAAAGTGTGAGAAAGTCACATTAAAAGGTGAACTGGCCGCCGTGATAAGACTGAACAGTTGTTGAAAACGGCGTTAAAAACCCTATAAATCAATCAATGAAGCCATAACCCACATTTGGAGGATTAAAAAATACTGGCATTTTTATGATGAAATGGTATTCTCACGTAATCGGTTTGTTTTTTATCAAAGTCTTTCTTCAGAACCTTTCAAGACGTGGTGACACATCCTGATCTGGATCTTCGTGCAGGAAGGTCGGCTTTCGCGTGGCGTGGTTCAAATATCGATATATATAATGATTGACTAATAACTAACCAAGGAATCTCTGTAATATAATGGCTGGTGTCAGGATAAATGGACCAGAAATACTGGTAACTAACCAAGGAGTCTCCGTTATATAATGACTGGTGTCAGGATAAATGGATCAGACATACTGGTAACTTAACCAGGAAACGCCGTGATATAATGGCTGGTGTCGGGATAAATAGACCAGAAATACTGGTAACTAAACCAGGAAACGCCGTGATATAATGGTTGGTGTCAGGATAAATGGACCAGAAATACTGGTAACTAACCAAGGAATCTCCGTGATATAATGGCTGGTGTCAGGATAAATGGACCAGAAATACTGGTAACTTAACCAGGAAACGCCGTGATATAATGGCTGGTGTCAGGATAAATGGACCAGAAACACTGGTTACTTAACCAGGAAACGCCGTGATATAATGACTGGTGTCAGGATAAATGGACCAGAAATACTGGTAACTTAACCAGGAAACGCCGTGATATAATGACTGGTGTCATGATAAATGAACCAGAAATACTGGTAACTTAACCAGGAAACGCCGTGATATAATGGCTGGTGTCAGGATAAATGGACCAGAAATACTGGTAACTAAACCAGGAAACGCCGTGATATAATGACTGGTGTCAGGATAAATGGACCAGAAATACTGGTAACTAAACCAGGAAACGCCGTGATATAATGACTGGTGTCAGGATAAATGGACCAGAAATACTGGTAACTAAACCAGGAAACGCCGTGATATAATGACTGGTGTCATGATAAATGGACCAGAAATACTGGTAACTTAACCAGGAAACGCCGTGATATAATGACTGGTGTCATGATAAATGAACCAGAAATACTGGTAACTTAACCAGGAAACGCCGTGATATAATGACTGGTGTCATGATAAATGGACCAGATATACTGGTAACTTAACCAGGAAACGCCGTGATATAATGACTGGTGTCAGGATAAATGGACCAGAAATACTGGTACTTTAACTAGGAAACGCCGTGATATAATGGCTGGTGTCATGATAAATGGACCAGATATACTGGTAACTAACCCAGGAAACTCCGTGATATAATGGCTGGTGTCAGGATAAATGGACCAGAAATACTGGTAACTTAACCAGTAAACTCCGTGATATATTGATTGGTGTCAAGATAAATGGACCAGAAATACTGGTAACTTAACCAGGAACATAGTGACAAAAGAAAAAATTACTCAAAACGAACAATTTCATTCAATTATAGAGTTTTCTGCTGCAGGATTGTCGTAGAAATATCTATAAATTAAAGTATAACCATGGAATTGAGTTAAAGCATTGTGGCAAAAGTGGTCTGCTGCAGTTTCGTCAAAAGTCGTCTGCAAATGGGATATACGATTAAACAAGTTTCTACCAGAAAGAACTGACCAGGAACAATATATATCATTCCCTAATTATTTAGCCTACTTAAATTATTACAATACTTGAAAATATGTAAGATATCTAGATTAGGGGCGTATTTCGGATGTTTAACCCTTTCCCACCTGCAGACACAGCCTGGCGCATCTGCAGCAGACTACTTATATTGTGGCAAATATATAAATGTTTCAGTTACATATTGTGCAATTTCTCCTTTTGCTACACTGTTTGCAACTCTATTCAAATATAAACTTTCATTTATAAATGAAAGTGTAACTATTGAGTAGAGTTGAACACATTCAGATGGAAGGAGAAATTACTCATAATGCTTTATATACAACAACACAAAAATTGATTGATTGATTAGGGTTAAACACCGTTTTTAACAATTTCTCAGTTATATCACAGCGGCCAGTTCATCTACTCCTGCATTTCCTGGTTTTTTCACACCAGTACTCCACACAACAATATTCCCAAGCAAACAACACATAAAACAAACAGCAAACGAATTTGAAAACATTTAAACAAAGCTATCGAAATATCTTTTAAGTTGAAATATAATATTTGATTGGAATTGAAAACATTGTAGCAAAAGCCGTATTCAGCAAATGCGCTTAAATGCGTCTTCAGATTGTAAAGGGTTTAAAGACAGTAAACCTGGCTAGGTTGACAGATCGAGACCGGGTCGCTTGAAAAGAATTATGTTGGGAGAAGGCCGAGAATCACACGGGTAGGTGAACTGAACGCAGGCGGATACAAACAGTAAACATTGATGCAAATACAGTGGACGTCACAAAGGTTCGGACTATTGTCGCGCAATACAAACAGTGAACAGCCCATGTCCGTGCTTTTAGCATGCATCGATTATTGATCGAAAGATTTCTAACCCCGACTCGGTCTCCTTTCCATTCCGGTTATTAACAAAAGTGACGAGAGGCAATGGGTTATATAGTCTATGTAGAAAGGTAGCCAGTCGCATAGGGCTTACCCGGATAGACACTTTTCGACTCCTGTGGAACTTCAGTTTCAGGAATCATTACTCTATACCTCTATACCCTTGAGACGGAATGTCTCGGCCCGGATCAGTCTGTGCGGACTGCGCAGGCTGTTATGGGTCGTTACATTACGCAGAGGCCATAATGTTGGTTTTCTCGCGGGACGGTTCATATATTTTAGCAATGTTTCCCATTTTGTTCCACAGATCTGATTTATTTGTTCGGTATGTAAATCTAAAACAATTTGCGCTTAATCATATATCAATAGCATAATTAAAACGTGGTTTTAATGTGTAAATTATCATACGTTTCAATCAATTCATATCCATTGAAAAGACCAGAAAAACATCAACAGTTCTATGAATTAAATTTTGATGACATTGAATAGATGTGCTTTGGCTACTTTCCAACCTCAATCAAACCGGTTTTTGAAACGAGGAAGCCAATAAGTGGAATCCCCCAACGGTTCTATTGGATAGTTTATATTTAATAGGATTCCATTGAAAAATAAATAAATGATAAATGCGAGGATTATTCGGTCGGGGGTTGACATTGTTTTTAACAATACGTCAGCTATATCACGATGGCAGTATATTTTTCCAGGGTGGCTAACCAGTCAAAGGAACGGTAATTTGTATTGTCCATTGGTACTTAATCATGGATAATGAATCCCATCGCAATATTGTTTAAAGTAATTGATTGATTTAGAGGTATTTTACGCCGTTTTTAACTCTATTTCAGTTATATCACGGTGTGTGTCGTGTTAATTTTCAGTTCTACCGGTAATAGTAATCCTGACACAACAAAACATCGAGTCGTAATGTTATCCCCTACAACCATGAGCACCGCAACAAAGATCCAAACAGTTAACCCTTATCCCAAAACTCCCAAACTTTCACATGCAACAGAGTTCATTCTTTATGACGTTGTTAATTTTAATTGATCCGCATTGAACTCATAAGACTGATCAGATGACCTGAACCTATATCTTAGTTTTTGTGTCGCTTTCCTTGACAAGGAGAGACAGGGATCATGAGCCGTTCCACGAGCAAACCAAGATTATGGACTCTGCGTAATATACCGACCGAGTCCGCGCAGGCTAATCCGGGCCGACACGTTCCGTCCCAGGGACATAGAGGTATAGAGTAATGACCCCTAAAACAGAAAATACACAGGAGGCGAAAAGTGTCTGTCTGGGTTAGCCTGCGTTGAATGCTTAGACTGATCTGGGTCGATACTTTACGCAGAGTCTACAGTGAAACGGCCTACATATGGGGCAGCTTCAAATGAACGCGTACAATGAAGACTCGTGCGGGGCTGTGCATCGGAGCGTATTCTCCACTGTTCACCTGTACATCAAGACGTTTTTTTTCTGATGTGGCTAAACATAGCATGAGTCAGTGCATTGGACAAAGGTACGAGTTGGCTTTTTAGAACGATTTCAATTTAGATCAGCTCGTGTATCCATACAGTCTATTTAAGATATACACTGTCCACTTATTTTTGTTGAAATTGTGATAAGACTAAAGAGGTGACTGATTGAAACATACACTGTTTGGAAATGCCATTTTGTACCTTTTCTCATGTACTATAGGTTATTGACCCTGTACTGTGAAATCATCGTTGGACCGAGTTCTTGGGTTGACGTTGCCGAGCTTGCGAGGCTACGTTCGCCAAAGAACGAGGTCCAACGATGATTTCACAGTACAGGGTCAATAACCTTTTTATTGCATACTTTCATATTGTAAACTATTTTGTTTACACTGTGGATTCTTTTTTATATCTAGAGTTGAAAAATCTGCTTCGAAAATTGAAACAAACTGATTGTTTACATATGTAGTCATTTTGTTCGAAAATGCCGTTTTGAAAAGTTGAATTATAACGGTGACGTAATTTTTTTTAAATGACGTCATGCACGTGCATAACCAACATTTTAGACGCGCGTTTTAGACTGTTATCGTGTCAAAAACGTACTGTTAGCATGAGACAGTAAGAAATTGTCCATGATCAATATATGAGAATTTAACATTACAAAGTCCCGTGAGGTTTAACAATGATATTTATGTCAGCTATTTTTGTTTACATAACAAAAGTAGTCCCTAGCATGTTAATTATGCAGAATTATCGCACGTCCTTATCTACGGTCATGATCACTCCTTGACAGCGGTCATGATCGAAAAATCATGACCACTTTCTTCAATGCAAAGTGAACGGGACAATATGAAAGTATGCAATAATTGCTCATATATATCACAAGAGGCTGGTGTGATGGTATTTATCCACAAATCTGACCGAGCCTTCTCTGACTGTACATACCTAACATGTTCTGATGAGACTTCGGGATGTTAAGGAACAAACAACAATGGGCATAACTTAACATTTGTAAACTATCAATTTTATTCAATCAAATAACAAAGAAAGAGCCATACTTATTGTATAACAGGTTCGATCATTTATAAGCAGCCAGTTGCTTGGGGAGATTGTTCTGTGGAGTACTGGTTTAGGAAACCAGGAAATGCATGAGTAGGTGAACTGGCCGCCGTGATATAACTGAGAAATTGTTAAAAACGGCGTTAAACCCCAATCAATCAATCAATCAATCGATAAGTTATAGTATTCACCCGGATGAAACCTATTTGGAAAAATATAGTTCAGGGGACATAACTCGAGTTATTTCTTTTTGTTGGTCTGGATTTACCAACCCTACCATTACAATATATAGGGTTAACAATTCACCAATAATGTCGACACCCGTTGCATTTGATGTAGCAGGCAAATACTTATAGCGAAAACTTTTCTTTTAACTAAACCAGTTATCATTTCGAACTCAAAACTCAAAAATAGTTTGCTTCAGTACTTATGTGAGCCGTCCCAGAAGAAAACCAACAGTGCGGTCTCTGCGTAAAGTATCGACCCGGATCAGCCTAAGCATGCCGCGCAGGCTAACCCGGACAAACACTGTTCGCCTCCTGTGGAATTTCTGTTTCACGAATCATTACTCTATACCCCTATCCTCTTAAGGCGGAACGTGTCGGCCCGGACAAGCCTGAGCGGACTGCGCAGGCTGATATTGATCGATACATTACGCAGAGACCATAATGTTGGTTTTCTCGTGGAACGGCTCATGTATTGATTTCAAACATCAAGTTGTGTTGTTTGGCTGCATAAACTACAAAAATGATTTGTATATTTGCCTTTTTACTACGTATGCGATATCGATATTTATATCATAAATGACGTCGCCGGGAGTGTAATACGAAAAAACCCCATGAATGGGTTTTTTCGCTTATAGTTAACAGGTGTGAGATTTTTTTTTTTTTTTTTTTTTTTTTTCAATAACCCATGAAGCTTTCTGAAATGAAACTGGGCAAATCCATGGGGGCCGCCATTTTGGGTATGTATAAAATGAGCCGAGAAACACGGATTGAAAAAAAATTATTGTCGTCTTTTTAATATTTTTTTTTTTTTAAATCGATATTTATTAAAGTGCTGTGTTTTGGGGGAATTAACATTAAAAATAAATGGAACTCTGTAAGAAATATGTTTTCCCGTTCGTCAAAAAAACGACAGCATTAGACTTCTACCCCTGAACCTAAATGTTGACTGTATCGTAGCCAAAGAAGGACGTGACGTCATTTCCGTAACACTTCATCTTGGCGTAACGTCAATGAAGCGACGTCGTTTCCCGCAAAAAAGTGGTATCAACTGAAATACCCCAAATTCCGATACATGAGCTATTTATCAAACATTGTGGCAAAAGGATAACTTTCTCATAAGGAGCAATTGTTCTTTTAGCGACAATCTTTCCCTAAATCGTCTGTTGCAAAGGCCTCAGAAACCGTCTCTAATAGGGAAAGGGTTTAGCAGAAATGTGACCCCTTACATCATTTGTTCCAGTCATATTGACTGGTTGAAAAAGGCAGTTGCCAGGTGGCATCAGCAAAGAGCTGATCTTTTTGCTTCTTTACCATAATGCAGGTGATCGATTAAGGATCATCTTGGGCATCATGTTTTAACCTCGTTCATTATAAATGTATTCCTTGATTTTCTGAAAGTCTTTACTTTATTATATTCTGTTCGTAATAATAGACGACAGCAATACGAATTCCAAATATTTTTTGATAATGCACAAAACATGACATTAACATTATTATTGTCTAGTCAATTACTTATAAATCCTTTTTTATGGCCAAAGTATGCTCTTTAATTTTTGTTTATAATTATCTTGCGTTTTTTCGTAAATAGGTAGCACCTATAGATATATTAAAGCCATTGAATAAATTGCGTATTCAACTAGTGTAATAACAATGCTACGTAACGTGACGTCATAACGTAACGTTTAGCGTTGTAAATACGCGCGCTTTATAGCGACGTTTATATGGATATAGCGCTGTAAAATATTAAATTAGTATTTATGATATAAAAAGAACATTACATTCGTGGTCATTCAATAAGTACATTTATATCATAAATGACGTCGCCAGCATGAAATAACGTCATTCTATATTTTTCGGTATATAACTAGTGTAATAACAATGCCACGAAACGTCATAATGAAAAGCATTGAAAATGACCGCGCTATATAGCGACGTTATATATATTTTGCGCTAATAATCGTGGAATTGGAATTTATGATATAAATAGAATATAACATTCGTGGTCATTCAATACAAAATTTTATTAAACTCGTTTTCTAAAATTGCTAAAAACTCGCCAAGGCTCGTTCCTATCAATTTCAGAAAACTCGTTTAATAAATTCCGTATTGAATGACCACTCATGTAACATCCTCTAATAAGGGGAGGTGACAAATCTAGTCGCTATTGTTGGTTCGAGCCATGGTACCAATGAGGGACATTAGTGATAATTATATTATCTCCCTTGTCAGATAAAGACCAAGGAAGACCAAATAGTTGGTAGGTCCTTTAAGTTTAAATCCTTTGTCTTTATCGCTATTTCGCAATGAGATATTGCAATTACGTGAGATAACTGACCGATGTCTCCAATTAACTATAGTATGCTGGGTACCAGACTACTTTTTCTTTGGTGCAGTGCTATTCACAAAAGGCTCGCGACAATTGGAATTAGCCTTTCAGGTGAGAGAGTGGTAAACAGTTGACTGTCGCCTATTCGTACGCTACAGGTAACCCACTTAAATCATTTCTAACGACGGGATCGAAAAAGTATGGTTCGGCAATAAAAACAATTAGTTTAAGATTTGAAATTATGGGAAAAAAAACAATGTCAGTGTCATATAGCGACAAGAAAGAGCAAATCGAGGGCTTGGCGTTAAACGGTTGTAACTAAAAACCTATTTTGAAAACTCTGGATTAGGGGCAATTTTGACCCTTTTGTAAACAATGCAAATTTAGGTGCCATTGCTCAGAACGCGCAAATGGCACCTAAATTTCCATTGTTTACCAAGAAAAATGATTCAACGCTTATAAAGACTTTATGGCGAGGTAAATAACCTTGGTAAAAAAATACCAATTTTAGTTACAACCGTTTCACGCCAAGCCCTCGATGTGAAGTGCTTGCTTTTTCGAATGCCGCTCTACTAGGAGTTGATCATTGACCTTGTGATTTCCAATATCCATTAAAGATGCGCATAATAAAGTAAGTAACTAATTTATTATAGTGGCATCTGTATGTACATCAACAAAACAATAGTACAACAAAGTAATACATAAACACCAGGCCTTATGGGCCTATAAGTCACTTTTCAAAAAGAATATAATAAAGAAAAACAAAAAAACAAAAACACAAACAAATAATATGGAAAACGTGTTGTTTTGGTATCGTTCTACTTCATAACGACAATATTAGATAGGAAGATATGGGCAGAACAATTAGAAAACATCCGTTCTAGCTACTGCCAAAATCGGATTCTGAGGGAGATTGAGAGTCAAGAGTGTGGAGACAAATCCGGGTTGATATATCCTGCGGCGGAGCCGATAGGGGAATATATGGTAGTATGAATTGTGTCGCTTTGAGAGAAGGACCACCATTGTCTTAATACCCCCGTCAGACCAGGGTGGCGTCCTTACTGCGCCGTTACGGAGACGGAAATTGGGCCCGGTGTCAAGGTCGCCATTAGCGTGGTATAAGCGTGGTGGAAACGCCAGGCATATGTTCCGGAACGCGGTGGGAACGCGGTGTGTCGCAAAGGGTCGTGAGACAGGCGTCGTAACATCTCCATGAACGTAGTATTGACTATAGGGGCTCCAAGTGCGCCTGTGGTGATCTTATAGGGTTCCCACTGCGTTTATTGAGTTCCTAATACGACCATGGCGTGGTTACCAAGCTTTCACTACGCTCCTATGGCGACCATGCGTTTCATGTTCGACCTGCTATAAACACATTTCCGAAAAACTGACCAGCTAATAAAAACGCCGTGATCGAGTAGTAGAAACGCCATAAGGTCGCCGTGCAGTCGCGATACGTAGTAAGCGTGGAAAGACCGCCGCGGGATCGTCGGTGATGGCCGTTGACAAGTATATTGATCTCAATAGAAACGCCATAAGCGCGAAGACTTAAGAGGTCGTGGCGTATGGCATAATTGTGTCAATTAATGCCGAGAACATAGGTTTTCAGAAAAACCTGTGATTTCAATCGAGAACGTAGGTTTTCACCGAGAACCTAAACAGCTAAAGTGCTCTGCCCAGAACCTAGGTTCTCGTAGTTATTATGCATACGGCGTGCCATACTGGATGGCGCGCCGTGAGAAGGCGGTATGATCTCAAATGTCGCGTTAAGAGCGCGGCTTTTTTCAAGTTTGTATTTCTTTTTTACTTTTTATCGCATTGTATCGGATGGTCGCCGTTCAGTCTGACGATAACTTAAAGGACATTTACTTAAATATCTTGGTTAAAGGAGGCGCGACAAAAGTGACGTATACAAGTTGCTATTGTTTGATTTTGGATGTGTCAGTATTGCTTCATGTGTGAGAAGTAACTATTAAATCATGTATTGGTCATATAGGCCTGTTAGACTTTATTACGCAATGCAAAATATTAAGGAAAAACGAATAGAGATGAAACATTACAGCAGTAGTAGGTCTAGATGTGAACGAAGGTAGAAAACAAAGTCATCAATGTTGACGGCCAGATATGAGCACGCTTACCCTTACTTCAAGATGTGAACGAAGGTAGCAAACAAAGTCATCAATGTGAACGAAGGTAGCAAACAAAGTCATCAATGTTAACGGCCAGATATGAGCACGTATACCATTACTTCTAGATGTGAACGAAGGTAGTAAACAAAGAAATCAATGTTATCGGCCAGATATGAGCACGGATATCATTACTTCTAGATGTGAACGAAGGTAGCAAACAAAGTCATCAATGTTGACGGCCAGATATGAGAACGGATACCCTTACTTCTAGTTGTGAACGAAGGTAGCAAACAAAGTCATCAATGTTAACGGCCAGATATGAGAGCGGATACCCTTACTTCTAGATATGAACGAAGGTAACAAAGAAATCAATGTTGACGGCCAGATATGAGAACGGATACCATTACTTCTAGATGTGAACGATCGTAACAAACAAAGTCCTCAATGTTAACGGCCAGATATGAGCACGGATACCATTACTTCTAGATGTGAACGAACGTAGCAAACAAAGTAATTAATGTTAACGGCCAGATGTGAGCACGGATACCATTACTTCTAGATGTGAACGAACGTAGCAAACAAAGTAATTAATGTTAACGGCCAGATATGAGCAAGGATACCATTACTTCTAGATGTGAACGAACGTAACAACCAAAGAAATTAATGTCAACGGCCAGATATGAGCACGGATACCATTACTTCTAGATGTAAACGAACGTAGCAAACAAAGAAATTAATGTTAACGGTCAGATATGAGCACGGATACCATTACTTCTAGATGTGAACGAACGTAGCAAACAAAGTAATTAATGTTAACGGCCAGATATGAGCACGGATACCATTACTTCTAGATGTGAACGAACGTACATGTAACAACCAAAGAAATTAATGTCAACGGCCAGATATGAGCACGGATACCAGTACTTTCGCTGATGGTATAATCTGATTCATTGACGTCGTCGTCGACATTTGGGTAGGCGAATATTCGGAATCTCCCGGACGACTTCTCGTCTTTTGAAAACGCACAAAGGAGTGCAGTCTTAAAACAGTATTTCAATGTGACCCCCTCTACACTAAGTTCAACCACTGGTGAATCTGGAAATACAAAAAGAAAAGAGATAATAAGTTACAATATTTTTTTGGGTAAGTTAGGATCCAGACTTGAACCAGTATTTTAACGTTTTCCCATGTGTTAATACACGTTGGCATTTAAAAATATTGTGACAAAAGGATGAATTGTTCATAATGAGCAATTTCTTCTATTGCCACAATGTTTTTCAGCTAATGAATCGTAATACTTTTCCTCTACAGAGATAATCAATAGTTTTGACCAGATAATCTGAGCAGAATTGTTATATGTGGGAAAGGGTTAATGTGACCTCCCTTCAACTCTGAGTTACACCTCTGACGAATCTGGCAAAAGAAAAAAAGGAGAGATATTTTGCTACATTACTTAATTATATAAGTTATAGTCCTGATTTCGATGTTAGACCAAACAAGTTCCCGCTAGAATCGATTTAAGTCATGTTCACGTACATTAATATGAAGTTACGCATGTATGCAAGATATTCAAAATAATCATAATTTAGGCGCTTCGAGCGAAAAAGTGTCAAATTGCAGTTCCGCACAGTTCCGCACGAGCGTGTGCACATTGTTGCAAACACCTTCCCAGTCTGCTTGTGTCGTCTATGTAATTTCTATCAAACCCTAGCAGTGTTTCCTCACTGCCTTCCATTACAAGGACCATTATGGGATGCAATATTACTCTCCCTTCTCGATAGTTTTTATTCCAAACAAATGTTATTCTTTCTTCATACAAATTGTTGTTACATGTACACAGGATTAGAAATGATCCGGTATTTATTACTTCCGTCGCTCGTTTAGTAAATACCGTTTTATTTACCAAGACACATTTTATAGAATTTGTTGAATATTCCAAATCATCAAAGAAGTTCTATATATTGTCATTAAATCAATCAAAGATATACAAAAGTAACCAAAATATGATTTATATATAGTTTCAGTGACAAAGGTTCTACCACCGCGATTGACAGCAATGCCGACGTTGATCTATTGAGATAAAATACGATAAAATAAAGCTCATAAATGATTGAACTATTTTTAACATTTAAGCCGAAATTTGGCGCATCTCAATCAGACGGTTTTTGAAATCATTGTGGCATAACAAGCAATTTTCTCCATTTGTCATAATGCTTTAACATCTATTTAATAATAATACTTTCATTCGTAGAGAATGTTTCATCGTTTAGGCTAGATCTTTTCTAAGATGTATGCTGCTGATTATTTGTCTGTCGGAAATGGTTAAAGGATTATAGACATACTGTAAACCCATACAAATTGACACATTGTTATTTTAGATAGACATACTGTAAACCCATACAAATTGACACATTGTTATTTTAGATAGACATACTGTAAACCCATACAAATTGACACATTGTTATTTTAGTCTAGAAGTACACATATATCTAATTGTACGCACAAATGAATGAATTAAATATATCGTATATATATATATCTAATAGAAAAAGCGTGTTTTTTCTAAAACAAACTTCCGTTTGGCAATTTCGTCAGAAAAGTTTAAACTTTTATTGCGTTGTGTCTTTAATAAAAAAAAAAAAGCAAACAACATTTTCTTTTCATAGATCGTTAAAAAACATACAAATGTTAACGTTTTTATGCCCAAACTTTGTAAATATTTATGCATTTAATATTTGTTCTATGATTTTAAACGATGAACTATATTAACGCCTATCATTTTATTTTCATTGTTCAATTACCCGTTTCGGTAAATTCTATTTGTATAAGGACATGTTTCGCACATCTTCAGTTTAGACTTACTTTTTGTTTAGTTTTGTATTTTCTAAGAAAACACAGCCACCTATGTTACTTTAGACCTCACCAACCAACACCTCACCCTGTTACACAAATATTATCTGTATTATGTTTTGCAAGACTATGTTACTTATGGAACTTTCCCCCAGTAAATTCATATGGAAAAAGCATATACATAGAAAAGTGACTAATTTACAACACAGATGAATGGACTACGAGAATTTCCTCTGAAAAATTTGTACTGTATAGGCAAATACAGAAGACATTCTCTGATAGTCCTTTTTGGTCTTTTGCAAGACATTATCCTGGTATGCTGCGTGCTTCTTTCTCCGTGGCACAGTTGATTGCATATATGTCTTTTACAGATTCGACTTGCTCGAGATGTGGAAATGTCGACATATGCACTAATTTAACAGAACATATTTTGATCAACTGTGCAATGGTTCAGACCTGCAAGGAATCGTTTGAACGAATTGTCGTAAGACATTTTGATTATACTGTGTGTAACTTGTTACGTTCCTTGAACGGTCAGGAATATATGGTAATATACGGTCTCTGTTTGGCTTAAATTCTAATTTAGTTCACGTTTTACATGATGACTACGACATTTTCTATAACAAAGTTATTGTTTTTCTTCACTCTGCATGGACTTGTTACAGATATGCAAAAAAGATAACAATGCCAGATTATACAGATGACTGATTCGGTGTGATTATTAACCGTAATAACAGTAAACCTCTTTCGGGTAACAAACTCTTGAAAGCATTGGGAGAAAAGGATAACTAGGTCGCAGTTAGGAATTTAAGCAGACGACTCAATATCGTATCATGTTTTATCAGTTAACCTGATGCATTTGTAATTTTATAATACTTAATATATGTCTATGTCCTTTATTGAACACTTCTTATTTCGTTTCGGTGAAGTTTTCTATTAGAGGTCACATAGTCGTTGACAGATTAGAATCCACCAGTCTCCTTCGGTTTGAACAGGTTGCATGCGCAAAGCATAGATGGGTTTGTTAATCGTATGATCACAGACCGCACAAGGCATGTGGATCTGACAGCTTCAGGGGACAGTGGTATTCACATAGCGACATACATGTACAGCTGTATTATATTTCCCATTGTCTTTATACTTTTGTAAATCATTGATCTTCATTATATGAAGAAAAATAAAGATTTAAATACCCACCTCCCTTTAAATAAAATGTTTTTGGTTAAGCAGTATCTGTAGATTTACAACTACGTCGTAGAAACTGTCCTGAACGTTCCCGAAAGATGAATATTACCAGCAATCGATTTAGCTGTATGTGTCCAGGTCAAATTATACCAAATATATGCGCGGTCATGCTGATCTAGCCAAATAGTTGATAAAAAAACCGGTTGAATTCTTTCTTGCATTATGTATGACCACAACCCCCCCCCTCCATTTTATTTTGTTGTATTATTTTAAAGCTTAGATGTAACTGTTTTCAATGAAATGTGGTGTTCTACATGAAAAACGCTTAGAAAGTGTGACAATTGAGGGCTGAAACTGGTCGATTTACATGGAAACAAAGAAGGGATGTATTTGATATAGTGTGACCTCCAGATGTGCATTTAGATTGTCCTTACGCACATTAATCGGGTGTGTTTAAGTTGAAAATGTGAAAGGTTTATTTTAGCTAACAACCTCCAAATATTTGTGAAATGTAAATCTAAGGTACCTCCTGATCAGCCTGCACCTGCAAGCAATCACTAACCATAATACTGCTGACATGGAAGTTGATGGCGATTGGATTTATTGTAATTCATTAAAAAATATATTAATAAAATATTAATCTTACCACTGTAGGTTTTGATCGCCTTGGTCGGAAAGTCATCGCTCTCAAAATATACAATAGCGGTATCTATTGGATACGTTAACCCACCACACGTGGCAACTTTGATCAGAACATTCTCGGCTGCTCTATGATCGTCCTCATTAACGGATACGTCTTTTAAGCAACTATCTAGTTTAGATTTTGTTGCGGCTTTGTTCCAGTTGCGTTTTCCATTGTTGTCTGTAACGACGAGCACTTTGTTGACAGTGTTCAGATCGTGATCCCAGAAGAAATTGTGTTTCGTGTTCGTGTATCTAAATGCATGGAACTGGTTCGTCCCGATACCACTGTAAAAGAAGAGGTCGATGTTTCTATCTGGATATCGTTTGTCCAGTTCAGATTTTAAAACAGTAACGTTTTCATATGCCTTCAAGTCTGTGAGTACATCTGATGGAAAGCGTTGGGCGCAGATCGGTATCTGACTGGCAAAAATGGCATCGGCCTGTAGAGTGACGTTAACCCAGTCCTGGAAGGAGGTATCAATGTCAACATTTTCTGTGGTCAGAGTTAGAAAAAGCATGTCTAACATGGCTCCGTCCTCTATTAACTGCAAATAGAAACTCCTGAATGCGTTTAAAAATTCACTTCCACAACGCATTTTCTCCCTGACGAGCGTAATCAAATCCAATGTGTCTCCGGGACTAACATACGTCAGCAAAGTCCGCAAATATCTGACGTGTATTATGACGTCATGTTCGGCAAAGCGGTCAACAAAGATCTGAACTAGTTCATGAACTCCTGTCTGTGCCTTTATTATATTATGTACGTCAATCAGTGAACTTTGAATGGCAATAACAGCATCCTCAACTCTATCAAGCTTTGATTGTAAAATAATTGAAGTTAACAGTTCATTCTTAGCGGTATTTATATGATTTTCCAAGTCTGAGAGTAATTTGTCTTGATCGATTTGACCGTTGTTTGAATTCTTTCCCATGATAAAGTCGACGATATTGAGCACATCCTTTGCGAGTCCAAGCGTTTTAACGTTAAGTATAGGCACAGCTAATGCTTGTCTTTTTGCCAATGAAACCGTGCAACACAGAACGATCAAAGTGATTAAAAATCCCATATTAACTAAATAAGCGTCAACATAAACTAGCCGGTTTGGTGTAAAGATATAAGATGAGTTAAAACGTACCCCTATGCTATATCCAACCGTCATGTACGCTTATTGTCGACGAGCGACGAGCTTATTTGCATCATGATTTTACCTGTGTATTTTCTGTTTCGCTTCCACGAAGAAACACCTGATATAAGTTTCAATCCATGCATATACTCCACTCGGTTAACATTTAACAGGAACAAAAAACCAACATACACAACATACAGGTAACGTATGATGTTTCTCGCACACACATCTATGAATCAGACGTTTTTATAATGTACTCAAGTTTGTAACCAAGCCACACGAATATAGACCTTCATGTATTCGCAAACAAGGAAGATGAGGATCAACAGCTGCCTCCATCAAGTCTGATCAGGATTTTCTCTGGTCGCCATCTAGTCATTTACCATGCTTAACCCTTTACTACATACACTACATCAGTAGATTGATTGATTGATTGGGGTTTAACGCCATTTTCAACAAGTTTTCAGTCATATCACGGCGACCAGTTCATCTACTCATGCGTTTCCTGGTTTTCCCACACCAGTACACCACACAACATACTTTCCAAGCAACTGGCTGCTTTTCCAAATAGACTGTTAAACAGCCCATTGGTGAAAGAAGAATGACGCAGGTCACAGTGACTTTTAAATCAGCAGAAGACGACCGTAACACCATCGAGGCAAAAATGTGACATTCTCTTTAAATGAGAGTATGATTATTAGATAGAGTTGAAAACATTTTGGCAAGAGAGAATGTGTTCGTAATAATCAATAACATTGTTTGTCGTAATACTTTTGAATTTATTTATTTATTTATTTATTGTTTTTTTGCCGCTTTCAACAATATTTCAGTTATATCACGGCGACAGTTCACTTATTCATGATCCCTGGGTAAACAAACCAGTATTAGGCTAGAAAATGTGCCTTGCCCAAGGGCACTCCTTCATGACCGTAGTGCCGCGACTGGGGATCGAACCCGGGACACCCGGTTTCGAAATCCCCGACACTAACCACTCGACCACAGTGGATTCAATACTTTTAAAAGTGGTCTGCTACTGAGGCGTCACAAAGAGTCTACAAATAGAAACGTGGGAAAGGAATAGGTGAGCGCATACCGAGGGCTTGGCGTGAAACGGTTGTAACTCAAAACCTATTTTGAAAACCCTGGATTAGGGGCAATTTTGACCCATTTGTAAACAATGCAAATTTAGGTGCCATTGCTCAGAACGAGCAATGGCACCTAAATTTCCATTGTTTACCAAGAAAAATGATTTAGCGCTTATAAAGACTTTATGGCGAGGTAATTAACCTAGGTAAAAAAATACCAATTTTAGTTACAACCGTTTCACGCCAAGCCCTCGATACGGTGATGGCACATAATAACCCTTTCCCTGAAGCAGACGACTCGGAATGCATTTGCAGCTTATATCTTTTGAAAGCAATGTGGAAAATGAAAATGTATCAACTTGGAAAACATTTCCTGTTTTTTCTGTAAACAATGTTATAGACACAGTATCAAAGTTATACTTCGGATGTTCCAGATGTCAGAAATGTCCACAAATGTTTTATGAACAGACGACCAGTAGTACAACCCTGTATTTAATGGAAACTGAAATCAAAACCATCCCAGTACGTTTCAATATTATCCGAGAAAACAATTTTCGTTTCACCGAAACTAAAAAGTTTGTCCACGTTTAACGGTAATGTTAACTCTTTCAGCGCCGAATTGTTTAACCCTTTCCCTCATACGACAATTCTGCAGCAGACGACTCTGAACATATTTTGTCAAAAAATAGAATATCTCTATAATTGAATGGATAAACTATGACTAAAAGTGGAAAACATTGTGGCAAAAGAAGAAATTGCTTGTTTTGAGCAATTTCTTCTTTTGCCACTGTTTTCAAAAAGCCGTCTGCTGCAAAAGCGTCAGAAAGCGTCTATGTGAGGGAAAGGGTTAAAGTTGACTATTCTATGTTAAAAGTCGGACGTCTACATGACAAACAATGCTGATTTTAGGTGTGACAGCTCGTTACGAGCTGACAAACCTGAATCTGTATTGTTTGCAAAAAACCTCAAAATTACCTTTGGCGCTGATAGAGTTAAGTGTATATTGAACGCAGGGAAGGTGAAGGGTGGTTGTATGAAAGGTATCTGGATCAAATAACAATACCCTTGGTCGCCAAATAGTTAATTCTGCACGGCGAGGGTAAATAAAAACAAACAAACAAAATCACCATACCCGGTCGGCCGTGATTGTCATGCACGAACGTTATACACGCAAAATCAAAACAAACTTGCAACATGCTGTAACAGTGTACAAGGTCGACCCAGATCAGCCTGTGAATTTCTCCGTAACTTATTCAATGAGTTACGCTATCGGGTGACGAAGCTCGGATAAGACCAACATATTTTTATTTTCTGTTTTACGAGAATGCCTGCCCAATTTTTCCAAAAATGAAATAAAACTAAAACAGTTTTGAGTTTTAATTTTTTTATTTTTCGCCGACCTCATTATTTGAGTTGAACAAAAATAAAGTTGACAATATATTTGACAGAAAACGCAGATAATCATGGTCTGTCAGACGTTTAAATAAAGCGTGTTATTCTAAGCACTTGGTTCAAGGTTTCCCCAAAATGTGTTAAACACACTGTCGGGGTTGGTGGGAGAGGTACTCCTCCCCCTTCTGCAATGCAAAAACTGTTACGCTATACCCAATGCAGAATACAGACATTTTAAATACTAACGTTCATCTCGTAAGATGATAAAACTGCATTTTCTATCACTATTATGTAGTTGTAGTAAAAAAAAAAAATGCATTTTTATTGTTTAAATTTGATTTTTTGGCAGAGTGCTTAAATAAAGGAGATTATTTTTATTTTTATTTCGCCCTACCGACCCAATTTTTTTTTGCAAAAAAATCTCGTAAAACAGATAACAAAAAAATGTTGGCCTAATGGTTATGTGTCTTTGTGTACATCTCAACACAATAGGCAGTGGGTTTATTCAGGTTTTGATAAGTGTTTTGAATTGTTATATATATATTAATATACATAGGCTTTGAACGGTATGTGCAAGGAAAAAAACAAACAATAATTCCTACCATGCTAGTTTTTACGTTTATTCGTCGTCGGTAGAAGTTCTTGCACACCTGAAATGATTTCAGTTTCTCAGTTATACCCCTTTGACATACACGGATTTTTCTTACGAGTCCTTACGGATCGCCAACTCGTTGTCAATCTCAAGCATCCGTAAATAACTCGTTTGTATCCGTAAATAACTCGTAACAACTCGCAACAGCTCTAAAGGATCCGTGAAAGGACAGGCAAATCTGTTGACATGTTTTGACAACACTTTTCTAACGATTGTCCACGGATAGAGTTTTCCGTAAATAACTCGTAACAATCCGTAAGTGTCGTAAACCGGTCGCAACAACACGTAACCATCCGTAAACTGCTCGCAAGAATCCGTAAATGACTCATGACAATTCTTTTTACGATTTACGATTTGTTTACGGATTATTTACGTATTATTACGAGTGCTTACGTGTTGTTTACGATTTCATTCGGGTCGTGTTACGATGGCTTTACGGATTGTTACGAGTTACTACGTGCACTTTACGTATAGTTACGAGTACTTTACGAATAAATACGTATACTTTACGTATTCTTACGAATTGTTTATGATTTGGGGAAAGGTATAAAACTGCAATAATTATGTTTCTCTCATATGCCATGTTGTCGCTCTGGATGTCAGTTGTCGAATGATGATACATTGAATTGTGTAGGATATATATATATTGTTTGGCAAAAAATCGTAAGGACTCGTAACTATTCGTTACAACGCGTAAACAGGTCGTAACTAACACGTGAAAGCTTCGATGAATAGTAACATTCCGTAATATACTCGTAACAATCCATAAAAAGCTCGTAAAATGCCTGTAAGTTGCTCGTAGTTATCCTTGACAACTCGTAACAAATCGTGGAATTATTGCCGTAAATACATCTTTATAACTCGTAATAAACCGTAAATAACTCGTAACAACTCTTAAATTGGTCGTAAAAGTGGCCAAATCGTAAGGATCCGTGAATTTGTGCGATCCGTAAGGACTCGCAAGAAAAATCCGTGTATGTGAAGGGGGCATAATGCAATGATTAACCCTTTTCCACATACAACAAATCTGCAGCAGGCGACTTAAAACATATCTAGGCGAAACTATGAAAAATCTCTTTATATGTTGTTACTCAATTGTTGGTCTGGTTATCGTTCAAATATTACAAAAGCCTATTATACGAAAGCCTATTAGGATCATCTGAGAAAAAAAAAATATTGTAAAGTTGTAATACGAAAAAAAGGCGAAGTAACGCGAAACAAGTCGAAGATGCGAAACAATGCATAATAACGCAAAGTAAAGGCGTAATAATGCAAAGAAAGGCGTAGTAACGCGAAAATAAAGGCGTAATAACGCGAAAATAAAGGCGTAATAACGCGAAATAAAGGCCTTATAACGCTAAACAAAGGCGTATTAACGCTAATAAAAGGCGTTATTACGCGAAAGAAATGCGTAGTAACGCAACAAAAAAGTCTAAATAACGCGAAATAAAGGCGTATTAACGCTAAACAAAGGCGTTTTAACGCTAATAAAAGGCGTTATTATGCGAAAGAAAGGCGTAGTAACGCGAAAATGAAGTCGTAATAACGCGGAAAAGTAGTAATAAGGCGGAAAAACGCCGTAATAACGCCAAATAAAGTCGTAATAAAGCCTCTTTAGATATATATAAATCAATTACTGCTTTGAAGACTGTTTTTAAACCATGGATCTACGACCCAGATTTCTCATGTTATTTGCATAAAAAATGTATTTTGCTAAATTATTTATCACGACTTCTTAAGATGATGTCATCAGATTTATAATTTTTGTTTAGTTGGCCAAGTAAAGTAATATCTTTTAATACTCAGTCCGGAATATTTCGAACAAATTAGCAAAAAATGGTATTCGTTTTCTACTAGTCCCGAATTACAATTTTTACAAATTCGTTCCTTTCTCGGGATGTTGTGATGTCGTCCACTTTCATTTTTTAAAATATGTGATGATGTTCGAAGTCTAGTTAAACCAATTCTAAATCTTGATACGTTAATCACGTCAAGATATTTTTCTAGATTAAAAGAGTTTTTGAATATGCAATATGTATCTAGGCGTGTAGAATTGTTAATCGATGAGTACCAACTTTATTGAAATACATCTAAAATCCTTTGTTTAATGAATAAATCGGACCTGGTGGCATGTTTAGAGTCCAGTGCGGAAATAAACACTGATTGCCCAAATACAGTTGTTAGATATTTAGAGGGAGCAGCAAGTGTACAGGTACTTGATCCTCGGAAAGCTCGAGTCAAGATACAAACATTTGGTGAATATGCACATGAGGTATTTCTTCCATTTATTTTCAAGCATTTGAATACAGTGTCACATATAAAAGTGATTTGGGACACTTACATAACTATGAGCTTAAAGGCGTTCACACGACAGATGAGATGGTCAGGAGAGTATATTCGTGTTTCGGATAAAACGAAGCTTCCATCTAACTGGATGAGAAATTAGAAATGACAACAATAACACTCAGTTATTTCATTTTTTGGCAACCGAAATGAAGAACGTGAAAACAGAGCGAAATGTAGAAATTTTAATAACATACGATGATCACATTCTTTGTTCAAAATGTACTCTTACTGAGGAAGGTTTCGACGTGTCGTTCTTGAAACCTTGCAATCACGAGGAATCTGATAGTAGAATGGCCTTGCATGCTGCAAATGCTTTTCGCCAAGGAAAAAAGAGTGCAGTTATATATGCAACAGACACAGACGTTCTAGTAATTGCAATCGCACTCGCAAGTTTATTTAGAGATTGTAAACTATGGTTAGGATATAGACATTCTGAGCCATTGAGGTTCATCCCAGCTCATGCCATTGCAGAACAATTAGGACCTGATAAGTCATGGGGTTTATCATTTGTTCATGCATTTTCAGGATGCGATACAGTATCGTACTTTAACAGTGTCGGTAAAAATACAGCCTTTAAAATATGTTTATCGCAATCTGAAATTACACCTGTGTGTAAGAAAAGAAACTCTCATCACCAGAGGTGGCTGTCACAGAAGCTGATATAACTGCACTGGAGAGATATGTGGTCCTGCTCTAATTTTAACCAAATATTTAATAATGATAAGTTTTCTATATGCATTGGTATACGCCCAAGTTCACCATATAAAGCGTTTAAGTTTGTAGACTGTTTTACACATAATGATCTTAATCTTTGTAAGCAATACTTATGTGTCAAAACACTTCGCGTTATAATTTAGTGTGTTTTGTTTTGTTTCAGCGCGCTAGTGCTCTACCAATGCTCGCCCAATAACTGTATATAATCTTTATTTCCTCCAATATTGAAGATAACAAGAATACAATGTAAATGAAATTGAAAATAACAGAATGGAGATACAATTGATAGTAAAAGAAGAAGCAAAAAAAGAAGCAAAACAACAAAAACACTGTGAATGTGAATATGCACACATGCATTCAGACGTATAAACTCCTCCTTAATGTGTACACATGTACACACATGAACAAACATAGACACACTATGTATACATGAATATGAAAACCATACAAACATAGACAAACAATATATACATGCACATGAAAAAAACACACCAAAAAACATACAAAACATGTACCCTATCCACAATGCAATGAAACTATTGCATAACTCTTAAACTGTTGGGGAAAACTTTTAAGCAGTCATAGATTAATACATTAATACTTCTAGCGTTAATAACATTAGAGATCATAAGGAAAATTACCCAGCATAAGTAAACTCCAACGCTTAGACAATGCTTCCGTACTTTATTACATGCAGACGGACATGAAAATCTATCATGGGACTGTCCGTCTTTTCAAAATGTTTTGGAAAAGGGGGATTTTGCAAGAAAAATAGTGTAGTCTGAAAGATACCTGTTGCCTAACCGCAAAATTATCAAGTGTGAATCTTGTTATATGAGTGATGTTAAATACCTTTAAACTTCATGAGCCGAGACCCGGTAGCTCAGTCGCTAGCGACGCGGGCCCGTCTATCCAGGGGTTGTGAGTTCGAACCCCTTGTCTGATCTTAAACTTCAGCAGTTCTTATCCAATATGCATCGAACTTGCTGTGAATCTTTATAGGCAATACAACCTCGGTTGCGACAACACTGGCCGAATCCTTTAAGTCGTTCGTTATTTATGCCTCCCTGATTGGTGTATTTTGAGACAATATCTTATTTGGCTCTCTTGATTTTTCCAGGAAATATGTATGTCATATGTGGAGTGACACAATCCTTACGAAGTTTGATTGGCCATAAGTACACCAATAATAACTTACCAATAAACAAGTATTATGTCTGAGTACGAATCCCTTGTTGAGGAACTTCAAAGATGATAGGTTCTATGAAATAGAGTTTGATAAGCTTTGCTTTCAATTGTGATTTAAATTTACATTTACATGTTTTAGACATATAGAAATATGGACAATGCACATTCTTGTAAATATGTATTGAAAACCAACAGTGATATAAATCATTACCAACACAAACAGGATGTAAAGAAATGGACAAACGACAGACGGGAAAATGTCACAATCAGCCTACTAAAACACTTACATTCAAATGATCTAAGAGAAAGAATGTATTGCTGAATGATAATATTGTTAATACATTCCTTAATTATACAACTTTTGAAATGATTTGAGAACAATTAGTGCATAAAAATGAAAATATTGTGGTAAAAGTAGAAATTGCTATATGTGGGAAATGGTTAAGCAGAATCACCTGAGTCTATACACCTACCGGCAATTTGAATAAGTTGTAACACATAGTTATTAACTTGTTCAAATGTCATTGTAAGAAAAATATCAGATCTATAGATTGTAGTTTTGCTCAGTACAGATTAATTTAAATTATGTTATATATAGTGGAGAAAATAAACATGTATTTTCTCCTTTTGTCATTTGTTTTCAATCTTTCACGAACTGCTAATTAAGATATTTCACAGGTGTTTCCAAGATGTTTTTGAAGATTATGACTATAAGTTACAGTTCAAAACTTCTCGGCGTGTCTCTCTGAAGCATTTAACTCTTCCTCTAATGCAAATGACTGTTATTGCCTCTGTAGCAGATGACTTTTAAACACAATCAAGAGGAAAGGAGAAAGTGGTCATAAATATGATTTTTCCCTTTTTCCACAATATTTTCTACATGATTTAGGTGACTTAGGTGACTTAGGTGACTTAGGTGGTACATTCTGCAAAAAGACCTTGCATTCAGACAAGAACTTTCAGAGATTTTCAGAGAGGACAAAACTGAAAGTTTGGTCATTTTATCATTTGTCGGTAGTACTTTCCTAAAAATCATTATGGCTTGAACACAATTTTAGGACGATAACCTCATGAAAATTTCTACCAAATTATCTTAAATGACATAAGCACTTTTAGAGGAGAAGAATTATTTTCTTTTGTCATTTCACTCATTCTCTTATGCATTGCAGGTCATGTTTTTCTACTAATAATTATTTCTTGGCCATTTTTGTGTTGAGGGTCACCTCGGATATGGACAATTTCTGCCACATTAAATCAGACAAGCAAATTTAGACGAGGTTTAAGTTTAGTCATGCCATCCCGTTTATGATAACGTTGCAACAAGAGTTCTAAATACATGTATAATGTAATTCGTAGAACAGCTTTGAATGAGACAAGCAAATAAACAACCATTTGAAGTTTGGTTGAAATTGGTTAACCCAGCGCTTAAAGAGGAGTTGCAGTAGTAAAGGAGGTCAACATGGGGACTTGTCCCAATATTATGTCCCAGTCCCCGTGTTGGAGCCGAGCCCCGGTAGCTCAGTCAGTAGCGACGCGGGCTGTTACTCCAGGGGTTGTGAGTTCGAATCCCGCCTCGGCCAACTTTCTTTCCGACGTTTGACAAAAGTAAATGCGACATGCGTCATTCGTCTTCCACCAATGGGCTAAGTCTATGTGGAAAAGCAGCCAGTTGCTTGGGAAGATTGTTGTGTGGAGTACTGGTGTGAGAAAACCAGGAAATGTATGAGTAGGTGAACTGGCCGCCGTGATATAACTGAGAAATTGTTGAAAACGGCGTTAAACGCCAATCAATAAATCCCGGGGAGGGAAATGAAATCTGAGGAGGGAAGTATGGGTACTGAGTGAATTTCTGTAATGCATTATAGAGTAAAAAGTCATGAATTTGGAGAGCAATATGGTCCCCATATTCTATCCCACTTCCAATATTCTGTTCCAGTCCCCATACCGCCCACCAATTTCATGATTTATAGGGCTGTTTGCGGACCGAGTGATTTGTTCTGAAAAATCTCCAAAATCCAACAATGTTACCCTCCCTGAATTTTGAACTTTTTTTTTTTTCACTCTTTTGATTGGATAATATAATAGTATATTGAAGGTCTAGGGAAACGGCAAGCAAAGAGCTTCAACTAATGAACATTTCTTGAACAGTGAACAAAAAAATATTTACAAGAAAAAACAACAACATATTTTTAAAAGATTCGATGTCAAAGTCCTTTTGCATTTACGTACACAAATCCATAAGTTTGTATACTTCACTATCGTTTCTATGATGATCTGTATCCTCTTACAGCCGCAGTCAATACAAATATGTAGCTAACCCCACCAACAACACCAAATAATCTCTGAATGCTTTGTTTATTGAAGGTTCAAGATGAGGATTTTTTTTCGATAAATTCCAAATCTCCTTTTCTAGATATGGTATTCCATATGAATCAAAGTATATTGAATCTCCGTTGCTGTTGACAATCATGGCTAACCAATGTTCTTCGGGCCCCTTTGATTTGTCAGTGTTAACTCTATATGCTTTTACAGTCTCCGGTTTCTGTCTTGGTAGTTTGTCTTAGGACACACCTTTGCATTGATGTTTTTGATCCAAGTTTCATAATCCTCTATGTATTGTAATTGCCGAGTATGCATTATTTTACTTCTTGATATTACTGTTTCCACGACTGTTTTACTTTCTCGATTTAGGTTTATTTATGCCTCCTATCAAATTCTGTGTCAGTTTTCTTACTGAATATTTCCCTCTAGATATCAATACAGATTTTGGATTTGTCCCATGTACAAAAATATCTTGAGCTGCACCTATTCCTTGCTTAATACTCTCTTTCTTTAGTGCATTCAACCCAGATTTGACTTAAGGTAGAACGCGCCTCTAAAAAAATATTCGAATTTCCTCACGAAATTTTGCATCACCATAATACAGCATATGCCCAATAAGATTCTGTTCTTACTTTTTTCGTATCTAAAACAGTTTTTAAACTACGAGACCTCAAAGTATACCACTGACGTCACTTTTTAGACGTCTCTCAAATGTCCCTCGTTAAAACAACAACAGCTGATAGTTTGGTCAATTTTAGGTTGATAGCTGCGAAATTATATCACGATTTGCATCTTAAGAATATCTTCACGTACATGTAATCTTTTTCTTTGTGTCGTACGTTTAAAAAGAATAACGCATCTATAACGTCACTTTTCAGGAGCGAAATAACGTCGCGTTTTGAGTAAGAAAAGGCGCCTTGTTTTCATTTAAAAAAAATCTGTACATTTAATTTTTGATTTTTTTTAATCTATTCATTTATAATGTTATTAAAAATCGTTTGATATCAAGAAAAATATACCTTACCGACTTTGTTTTTTCACAATATCAGTTTATCTCACCCCTTTACCTATTCAGTTATGACGTTAAAAAGAGTGTATTTTAGATATACATTATGTGTAAGCTGGAACAATGGTCCTTGTTGCAGTTATGTTATTCAGTCGGCAGTAAAATTTAATAATATATGATCCTCCCTATCCATACTTATAAAATATGTGTAACGTGTTATAATGTTTTTACGTGAGAACGTGTTATAACTCGTTTTCCGAAAACTGCGTATATATATATGATTCGAACTGGAGTTACGTGGGCGTAAATGGATAGCGCAACACATGAAAAGCGTGCTCTGAAGGTTTTAAAGAATAAGATCAGATTATGAGCTATTTTAAATTTGACATTTATTGCGAAAGTTGTAGAAGCATATGTTTGTTTGTTTTATTGGGGTTTTACGCCGTTTTCGACATTATTTCAGTTATATCACGACGACAGTTCAATTATTTATGATCCCTGAGTAAACAAACCAGTACTAGGCTAGAAAATGTGCATTGCTTAAGGCACTCCACCATGACCGTTGTGACACGACTGGGGATTGAACCCGGGACGCCCGGTTTTCAATCCCCGACGTTAACCACTGTAGAAGCATTTGACTGAATTGTGTATACAGAAGAGAAGAAAGAAATGCATACCGATCTTGGTATTTAATAATGATTTGTTGATAAACGTACATTGTGTCGTGTCACGTAACCATCTCTCATTTTTTAGGAGGGAGGAAACTAGAACACGTTCAATCATCCATCCGTTCTATTGAACCAGAATTGCGAAATAAAAACCACATGACATGACTAAAACTTGTCTTTTAACTGAAAAAAGTGTTCTCACACTTAAGTATTACCATGGTCAGTTCTATCCAATTATAACACAATTTGAATGCAATTTTAATAAAAGGTAGAGTATAAATCGACAAATGGAAAATAAAGCGAACAGCTTTTAAACAATATCGTATTTATATACAGACTGAACGTGACTTGTGTTAAAGAAAAAAAAAACACAACAGAAAGAGTAAGGGTACATTATAGGTCACGGATGGATCTATATATTTCGAATTACAGTACAAAAGATCATATCGTGAGTCGGTCGTAAAAAAAACCCAAACACATTAATCATTTTAATACCCCACTTTCCTCATACATTTATGTAATGAATCCTATTTGAGAAACATGATGTTTTCCTTTATAATCGCGAAAAGAGAGAACAGAATACAATGATAAACGTGGGGGTATTTTCGGATTCCACATTTAATTTGATGTAGATCAGCATTTTCAGACACATAGAACAGAAGAAGAAGAAAAAAGAGTAAAATTTCTCAAACAATTCAGCATCATATGTTTACGTAGGTAATATGAATTATCATATTAAAATGACTATTTACGGGTATGTCAATGTCGACGGAATGACTTCGTTTAAACTGGAAAGCGTGGGAGGAAAATGATAACAACATATTTCTGTTTACAAGAATAAACTTCTTTAGTTAAATATGTCATCATGAACAAGATAGGGGATTTTTAAAATGTGAAAAGGTGTTTCATAAATGTGTACGTGAATTCTCTAATAAAAATGCGACCACTGTTTTAAGAAGTTGAAAATGATGAACATTAGAATCGTTATTTTTTGTTCAAAGCGAACGTCGCCTTTTTTAATTCAAACTGATAATGAAAGCGTTGAGTTAGGTGTCAATTCAATAAACACTTTTTGTGGACCCATATATGCACCCGCATTCTTAGGATTGAAATAATACTTTTCCAAAATCGTCTCTTTTTTCTGATTTATTCATTTTAGACGTTAATCAATAGACTATACACCCTTTAGAAGTTGAACATGAAATGGGGAAAAAAACCTTTAATGATGACATGAGTTTTAACTCGGAGGAATCTTGGAAAACCGTCATCTTGGAGGGAAGTTGAGAGGGTTATGAACCGCCGAGAGGGACGTTGGGATGGTTTAACACCTTGAACCCTCCGGGATGAAAGTTGGGAGGGAAGTTGAACACCGGGAGGAAACTTTTGGGAGGGAAGTTGGGACCCGGGAGGAAAGTTGGGACCCGGGAGGAAAGTTGGGAGGGAAGTTGAGACTTGGGAGGGTTTGGACCCCCCTTTTCCCAACTACTATTTGCATCCCTGTAACATGACCCCAACCTGAAATATAATGACATAGATTCGTAAAATGATCATTTCTGTGTATTGAGATAATATAGTTCGTAAAAACAATACTAAGGTAAAATGCATCATTATTTAAAGAATGAACATAACGGTTAGGATTTCCTGACATTATGTTCAATTCATTGCAAAACTAATATTAAATAAACGAATAAATAGTAGTCATCATTTTCTTACCGGTAAGGCCGCTTAAACCGAACTGCATTCTAGCTAGCAGTAACGGTCTCCAACAAAATCCTTCCCTGGCGTAGATTTATATGAATCATTTCAAGGGAATTTAGGACGAGGCCATCAGTGCAAAGTAGTGCAAAGTGCTCCACCCATTTTATTGTACAATCTTACCAGATTCTTCAATGTGATGATTGACAACCGACACCTTATTTGAATAGTAGGCATTACTTTGCTTCACGTCATCGTAATCACCCGATGCCAGCCTACGTACAATTTCTTTTGATCTATGACTCAAATGTGTCGTGGCCTGCGACGTATACATATCAATGACAGAAATACCGTATAAGTGTTAGATATTTAATGTACGAACAGCCTTATAATCGAACAAGATTAAGCTGAAACATTTCAAACGTTATATTCGTCAATGCATGGTGAAATATATAAGTTGGCATTTCTTAAAAGTTTGGATTCGGATCAATTTGTACGCCTGTTCCGTCTTTTCAGAATATACACACGTTGACAAAGTGTGAATCCTGATAAAACTGTCCGGATGCACTGACTGATTTTGATCTGTACGGTTCCCAAAAGTCCACGTGTACCGTTTCTCATGCACTCATGCCAGCAATTATGTTATTAGACACATGTACAAATAACTGTTTGTTATGTACATGTACATTAATTAAAAACATATCTTACATGTAATGTTCCCAATCGGTTCAAGCCGGCTCTATACCAGTTTTCTTTTAAGCAGTGTCAGTTTACATTGGCGTTTTAAGACGTTGGGAAGGCTGTTGTGTTTCGAACGGTGTTTCGTACAGAAAGTCAACTTCATCTGTTAAAAAAAGCGTCTTTTCAGTATATCTTATTACACCATTATTTTATAATCAAAAGACAAATTCCTATTTACTTATTCAACGACGGATATAGAATTGATTTTAGAAATATCCCCACTCTTTTGAAATCCCTAAAAACAGAATAAGTAGAACGTTATTAGTGGGAGCTCTATTGGTTTTTTTTGTGAAACACATTTCCGTTAGAATAAAACATTTTTGAGCCATCATAGTGAAGGACATTTTACATTATTATGCAAGTGTTCAGTTCAAAATGTCTTCAGCAGACGACTTTAAAAACATTTAGTAAAACATATGGATATTCTCTATAAATGTAAGTCTCATTATTGAATATAATTGAAAACGCTGTGGCAAAAGTAGAAGATGAGCAATTTATTCTTTTGTTGCAATGTTTTAATATTCGTTTGCTTCAGAATGCGTCTACAATGGGAAAGGGTTTACTTTACCCTAATTATTTAACACAATTAATGCATTATACGCTTCAATATGTTACAGATATCGGACATGGCCAATATTCGTGGTAGGGGTAATGCAAATGACACATGCCTGTTTTTAAATTTCGTTTGACCGGAATCATAATTATAATAACAAAAATAATAATAGTAGCAACGTGAATCGTCTACCGCTGGAAATGTAGAAAGGGTAGCCGATCACATCAAAGTGTTTTCGAGCGCACGTCCTTTCACAAGATTCACGGGCCTTTGTCTCTACAATAGGCCCAACTATTCGCTCCGTTCTTTAAAAAGTTATTTGGTGGAAGCCATTCGTCATCTTGTGAGTAGGTCAACATTTCTGAAAGATGGTAAGAATTTTATTACAGCAGGTGTTGACCTATAACTGAAAATTATGTTAGTCTGCACTTTACCGGGCGCAATGTATCGAGGCGATACAATTGGGAATTTAATTGAGTAACTTATAGGATGTATTTAGATTTCTTTACAAATCACTTTCCCACGTATAATAAATATGCTCCTTAAAACTTTCAAAACATTTCGAAAAAAAACAAAAAAACATTAAATACTCAAAGAACAAAGAATAATTATTTAATATTGCGAAACTGTTGTGAGAAATATAGAACATTTTCATAATAAGCAATTTCACCTTTTGCCACAATATTTTCAAAAGTTATCTGCTGTATGTTGGAAGTGGTTAACAAATAGGAGAGACAGTCATGATTAAATTTGAGAGAAGGATGTTCGGGAATGTCCTCCCGCGATATATAATTATTAATTCCCGGTAAAGTGCATGTGCAACGAAAGTTATTATTTTTCTCTTATAACGAGTGTTGTGCTATATGGTTATATGCACATATATCCTTATTTAAAGATGTATGAAGTAAGATAATAAAAAAAGCTTTACCTTGCTGAAGGATGCCTTGATGCTATGTGTAAAGGACCCCTTCCTTCCTTTCGATCGGTTTCATGTATGTATAGCAGACACAGCGCGGCAATGCCGGCAGCGAAAATGTAACTTAGTTAGTGTTTTCCTTTATAAAATCTACGATATTTAAATAATTTTCACAATTTTACAGCTGTTTGCAAAATGTTGGACAAAATGTTATATGTATGTCCACAATACGTTTTCTTGGTAAATAATAGAGTTCTCTATTTGCTTGATGTTTTTCGGTAACTTTCTTTCGAGGCAAACCTGTCATTTTAATGCTTAAAAAAAATCAAAAATTAAATGTACAGATTTTTTTTAAATGAAAAAAGGGCGCCTTTTCTTACGCGAAACGCGACGTCATTTCGCTCCTGAAAAGTGACGTTATAGACGCGTTATTTTTTTTAAACGTACGACACAAAGAAGAAAATTACATGTACGTGAAGGTATTCTTAAGATGCAAATCGTGATATAATTTCGCAGCTATCAACCTAAAATTGACCAAACTATCAGCTATTGTTGTTTTAACGAGGGACATTTGAGAGACGTCTAAATAGTGACGTCAGTGGTATACTTTGAGGTCTCGTAGTTTAAAAACTGTTTTAGATACGAAAAAAGTAAAAACATAATCTTATTGGGCATATGCTGTATTATGGTGATGCAAAATTTCGTGAGGAAATTCGAATATTTCTTTAGAGGCGCGTTCTACCTTAAGGTTTGATAAGTGGAGTAACAGTTTTGAGTTCAGACTTAAATAATGAACCTAACCCATACCCATACTGGCGTTTTACACCTATGTATACAGGCATTGTGTAATGGTTATCCCGTACACTGTCTTAAATGTAACTTAACGATTGTCTTTCCAATAACGAAATGAACAGGATAACCATAATCACCGGTTATATTGATGTGAATTGTATCAAATTCTGATTTCGAGACTAGGACGTGATGTAAATTTGCATTGTTGGCTACCATTGTCATTATTAATATATTTGGATACTTGGAAGTATTGGGGCTAATACATCGCCCACACTAGTGTGCTTAACACTATCTGAATAGACAAACTAATTATTATATCATGCATCAATATTTCCACTGTATTTGAAGATTTGTAAACTATTTTGTCATGGGAAAATCGTTTTTCCTTTGAACACTGGCGATCCACCGATTTTCAACAATGCTGGATAAAATTTCACTCAACTGTAAACACTTTATTAAATCCAAGTTAAGGACGCTTTGTTTTTTTCTGAATATGAAACAAACAAAGAAGCGTTTCTTGCCTCGAGTATGTACGGAAAAGATCGGCTATAAACACTTTCTATTCAAACTTCAATGTTAGACTGTGAACTCATGTCATGACATTTTATCAACAATATATGATTCTGGAATCAATCATTTTTAGGATATCCTTTCCAATTAACCTTTATTTGTTTGACTGTGTGTTTTCCTTTACCTCTTGTTCGCTTTGCAAGAACTGAATTTTTTTCATAGATTTCATCATCATTTATGAATTGTAATTCAGGGTTCATAAAACGTGCCTAATATTTGCTCGTTCGTTTTATTTTGTTAAGTCGTACACGATCTTCTTTCTTGGTCCTTGGTTTTTTGTTTGAATTAGATTTTGGGCGATACACATTCTCTGAAATGTCAGCTTTATTAGTATGATTCACAGAGGCAGGAGTTGTTTTGACACTTCTGTGATAAGTATAGTTGTTATTCTTTAAATTACTAAATTATCCAGAATATCAATGTAACGCCTTATTTCCACATAATTGTTTTCAAAGTTCGTCGAAATCTATCAACAATACTTGCTTTTGTATCAGGGTTTTTCAGTGGTAAAGAAATGAATTCGGTTTGTTTCAGTTCATTGTTGACATACTTTGTTTTTGAATTCCGTACCTTTGACCGTTTGTAATGAAATAGTTTTTCTTTTTGCATTTTGGATTATAGAATGAAATGCATCACTCAACATTTTACCAGTTTATTTGGAATAGGAAAAAAACAGGAAAACTTTGAAAATACATCAATGACACTAAAATAATACTTATTGTTGGCACTTTGTTTAGCTAAATGTTGCATGTCTGCTAAATCAGCTTGCCATTGACAATCTATACCACTCACAATAGTCTACGTCTACTTATAAGTTTGTGTGAAATGCATTAGAATGGCAATACGAAGAAGACGTTTCATTTAATCTAGACATATATAATAGAAGAAGTTAATTAACACAGGGAACAAAAGAGTTCAAAACCATATCTTAGCAATTCAGACGGCAACAATCTAGGCAATACAATACAAGATATAGGAAGATGTTTAAACATGCTTTCCCGTCCTATCAAGACAGATATACAGTGTTTTAAAGTGTGCGCAAGAGTTTGTTTCATTGTCTTTGTCATTTGAAACGAGTGTCCTTGATGTCTTCTCTGCGCATGCTCAGAACGAATACGGAAGTTCAAATCATTGCATCGTACAAAATTGTCAAAATACTCATTGATCCAATATAGACAATACAGTTACGTATGTGCTTCCAGCAATGCAAGCAATGCAAACTATATCAACTGGAAAGAAATAACAAACAGTGAACATAAGACATGTGATCGGTATAGCAACAGTTTTAAATATACCAGTACAAATTGCCAAATGTTGTTCGTACATTAAAAAACAGGAGAACATATTGTAACTGGTCACGGTGAATCGGCTGCAAGCATACGCAGTTCGGACATAATATCTGATTTGACTTTACCATATGTTAGATTTACTCCTAGAACATAGAACCGGCTAATTAAAAAAGGACCGCTTTCATTGTTCAACTAGATGATCTCTGTCATAGTACGATATCTAGTTTGAACACGAATGCAGACTCGTTTGTTTGAGTCATTGTAGTTGAATTCGTGTGCGTTACTTCGTGTGTTTGCATCTAACCAATTAATCGAGTAATCGCAGTGCGCGCAGGCTAATCCGGGCCGACATATTCCGTCTCAAGGGGATTGAGTTATGATTCCTGAAACAAAAGGGCTAACAGAGTCTGTCCGGGTTAGCATGCGCGACATGTTTAGAGGCTGATCTGGGTCGATACATTACGCAAAGTCCATAATGCTGGTTTTCTTATGGAACGGCTCATACACAATTCATCTTTTTTAGAAGGGAAGAAAGTGCCAACAAATTATATCCCTCTCCAGCTTGAACTAAATAACAACTAATGCGTATCTAATTATGGAAACAAGTGTACAGCGGTTAAAGAAATAAAACTAACTATGGCCATGAACTTTGATGATGATGAATAATTCAAAACATGTTTGTAGCTGTAATGTATTGAGGTGCTGCTCTTTGTGTTTTTAAATAGGTTTTGAACGTGACTGTGTGCAGGTGTTGTTCTTCAATATTATTATTGCAGGGGCCCGTTTTAACAATATGATTTTCAACCGTCTTGAAAAGGACCGGCAATTACGACAGCCTTTACGACGTTTTATTAACAGGATCCTACCCCCGATTACGACGATTTTGATAAAATGGTTCACAGTCGTAAACTTTGTAGAAGGACCAGTGTTAACTAAGACCGGCCTTATCAGATTTAACAAAACGATCTCCTGTTTTATAATTTCACTTAATGACACTAACTGGTTATCTGACTGAAATATGCTTTCGACCGAAATACATGTACAATTGAAAACGACGAAAAGATAAAAATAATAGAATAATGCAAACAAAAATAACATAAACTAGAATGGAGTGCTCCCCGGAGCCGGGGCCTTGTCAGAAAATTTTAATTTTTGACAGAAAAGGGGCAATAACTCTGATATAAAAAATATTTAGATTATCCCCCTTGTGTGAACCCAGCACACACATTGATATAAACATTTGTCAGAAGTTTCAATGTAATCATTTGAGTAGAAAAAAAGTTATTTGAAAACGTGACGAAAAAGTGTGACGACAGACAGACGGATGGACAGACAGACAGACAGACAGACAGACAGACGCCGGACCAAAAAAGTAATCCCTAAGTGCCTATCATGCTACGCAGGTGACACACAAACTATTACATTCACAACTGTCATTAATTCGCTTTAAAACGACGACGAAGTGGTTTGGCAATTTGAACATCATCATTGATGATTGGGTATAAGTTCGTTTGTTTGTTTGTTTGTTTGTTTCTTTCTTTCTTTCTTTCTTTCTGTGTATGGTGTTTTACGTCGATCTCAACAGTGTTTTAGTCATATCACAACCTTTCCTGTGTAAGTTACCAGTCCTATCGGTCCATTCATCCTGACACCAGCGAGTCAGTTGTATTGCTAACCCCACACTCATAAGCGCCAAGGAGGGTAACCACATTTAATCCTTTTAAAAGTCTGGTCCTGCGTCAATAGACACCGAAACAGAAACACGTTTGTTCGAGGTTTCGAACACGTTTTGTAAGTTTTTATCAATAAGTTGGCATATAGCCTTTGGCAATTTTCAAATGTTATAAATGGCGACACAAACATTTATGCATAATTGTTGCAATGTAGTTAACAAAATAAAGAGTTTATATACAGCTGTAACCATACTACTGATCACAGTGGTAAGAAACATACCAGTATCGGCTCTCATCGGTCTGGGAACAGTATTATAACTGATAACAAGACGAATTTTGATGCAAAGCATCAAAGACGCCGCGCATGATTTTGAAGCATGACTTAAAGGAAGCAGATGCAGTTCAGTACATGTAAATAACGTGTAAACAGACAGGGTGTTAATATTTCAAAAAGAAGCCCAAATGTTCCTTTATTTCAAACAAGAAGACCAAGATGTGCCTACATTGCTCACCTGGCTACCATAGCCTATGATAATAGGTTACCAAGAGCAGAAAGGGTCAGTTTTGACGTAGGGATAGACGTTTTATATTCTGCGATCTAAGTGATATTCAGCATTAGTCGTTAAAATTCAAGTTTAGTCCTAAAACCATATGGTTTACGGTTTGCTTAACATTGACTGCAACTATAATGTGTCAAAGAAGCTGAGGTTTCATAAATTTTTACTATTAAACGCTTTAAAATCTGCTCTAACTAGATCAATTATTAAATACAAATTAAATGTGTCTAAAGATTTAAAAAACGGTAGAAGACATACGGTTGCTTTTTTCAAACATATAACAGAGTTTTTCTTAACAATAATAATGTTTGATTGCTCCCATTTTGATTACTTCACCCCATGGTACACAATTAAAACCTATCCCATACTGACGCCGCGCTTCCACGCGGCGTCAATGAATGGTGCACCTCCGTCAAGATAAACCTTAATGTAGTGCTGACAATCGTCCTGTAACAACGATTTGATATAACAGAAATGACATTGAAAGCTGTATAAATCACTAAACAACACTGTACTCCTTTTGATCAGACTGCCATGGTGGTGTAGTGGTTGAACGTCTGCCCCGGGTGTTGGAGGTCGCATGTTCGATCCCCGACCAGGTCTCACCAAATACCTTAAAAATGGTAGTAATGGCTTCCCCTCCTTGGTGCTCAGTTTTACGACTGACTCGCTGGTGTCAGGATAAATGGACTAGTAGCACTGGTTAAATATCATGAAAAGGCAGTGATGTAACGGAACAATTATTGAAATAAGTTAAAAACACCATACAAACAAATATCTTGATCAGGGAAATATTTATACTAAAATAATCAATGTAACACTCTCTATACGATCAAGCCATTACACTATTAAATGGAGTACTACATATAAACAATTTGATATATAGCCTAGAAATTATACTCGTAACCAGGCGGATATATACCTTTAATAAAAAACATATGTAGTAAGTCATGCATGTACACGCGTTGCAAATTTATGGATTTCACTGATACATCTGGTGATGAGGCAATACACACAGCGGACATAAACATAAAAACACCGAAATGGAAGACGTCGAAGCAATTCCTGATGGGATTTTAACACGGACATTTCAAGAACGTTTTAAAAAAGAGAAAGAATTCCGAAGCAAAGTTTTACATACAATGTGTGTGGCACTTGTAGCGATTGCAGCGGTATGTATAACAAATCAATTGCTCACGTTTTTGACATACAATCTAAAAATTAAGATATGACCGTTACTCAAGCAAGACAAAGTCAGTTGCATTCGTTAAGTCATAATGATATATACATGTACAGGCAAAAAAGTATCCAAACGTGTTACAAATATGCTGTGGTTGGTATACCTAGAGCCAGACTAATATGTATATGCCAAAGATTATGTCTCGACTTAACAGAATCACATTGTTTAAGCTGTGTGTTTTTGTTGTTCCTTTCTGTTTGCTTTTCTTTTAGGCGGGTAGGGTGGTTCTGGACCAATGGTAAGTTGTTAATAGTTTAGTCAGTTTGAAATTAAAACAATCTATTGCGTTTGGTGTTTTTAGCGAGTCATCAATTCAGGCGTTTGATTTTATCTTTGGATACATTATATTAGGACTAAACATTGTGAAAAAGAATAGACTACGTACACGCGCGTTCATCAGCCGGTCCTCTGCACTCGAAAAAGAGGTAGACACGATACCCTCTTGTATGATTATGAAACCATAATTAAGCCGTTCCACGAGAAAACCAACATAGTGGACTGTGTGTAAAGTATCGACCCGGATCAGCCTAAGCATGCAGCGCAGGCTAACTCGGACAGCCTTCTGTGGATTTTTGTTTCAGGGTTCGTTACTCTTTACCTCTATCCCCCTCTTGAGATGGAATGTGTCGGCCCTGATTGCGCAGGCTGATCCGGGTCAATACATTACGCAGAGTCCATAACGTTGGTTTTCTCGAGGAATGGCTCATATCTTGTTACATGTATATACACCAACCCACGAATATTCGCAAAGAGGGGAACATGAACATATTTTCTAGTTTAATGGACCGGTCTTTTTCACGATTTACTTAACAATATCCATATGTCCAACACTAATTTACATTGTTGAACTTTGTTTATTTGTCTCAACACACTTGAAGTGGTAATTCATAAGTTTGCTTGTTTGAATGGTGCTTACGCCGTTTTTAACAGTACCCCAGTCATGTTAATAAGTCTCCTTGGTAATTTAACAGTACTACCGGTATTCATTTATCCTGACACCGATACATCCGTCGTAACGCTACCTTGGGGGACAAACATGGAAGAATTACTACCATTATTAAAGGCTATCGTACGGTATTTACGCTATATAACATATGACGTTAATTGCATGTAGTGATAGTGAATGCTGAGATGAGAGTCTGCGTATGAGTTATTTAAAATATACACTTATCATAACATGTCATGATTTGTGTTTATCTTGTAATATGAACTTGACATGTTACTAACAAGAGTGTTATACCCATTCTTACAGGAAGTGTTCCCTCTTGTCAACAAACTAGTTAACCTTTCCTTGTGACAAGGTATCTTCCGTTTAAACGGAAACAAGTAATTGCAAAATCTCTTTTGAAGAAGGCAGGACTCGCATCAGAATTTGCATATTATAGACCAGTTAGTAATCTATCATTTTTCTCTAAACTTATTGAACAATCAGCTTTTTTTATTTAGATTTAATGTGGACTTCAATTAAAAAAGGTCTTCCCAAGAATAAGTCAACATACAGGCGCTTTCATTTATGTGTATCGACCGACATCTAAAACTAAATGCGATTGGAGAACTTGAACAGTGTGCTTTGACGATCAACAATTGTATGAACGAGAGCAAACTCAAAATGAATACGTCAAAAACTGAATTCATGATGTTTGATAGTTGACAACAGTTGAGACATATTGTACTGAAAGCATAGACATTGTCGGTGATATAATTAAATATGTCAAAGCATAAGATACGAAGTGGCTGTTTTGGCCGAAATTTAAAATTTCAAACAGCATGTTAAAACAAATGTCGTACAGCTATGTTAAACCATCTCAAGAATAACAGTATCCGTTAATCTTTAACTAATGAAACCAATTGACATCCGTGTTCTGTCATTCGTAACCTCTCATTTAGATTATTGTAATATGATAATGTATGGTTTAGCACAATATGAACTGAGTAAAATGCATCAAAACATGAAAATAAACAGTGGAGCTATATCAGGCATTAGACGTAAATATATCATATCAAAATGAAAAGAGGAACACGAATATATAACTATACACGCATTAAAGAAGGGGAAAGAAATTATAAATAACGATTTTACTTCCAAATGATAACGAAGACAAGTTAAGATAAATGATTGCTAGTTAAATCCTGGTAAATAATGCCTTTTGCCATGCTGTTTTCAGTTTATTACTATTTTAAAATAATGCAAAGACCATTCATTATACGTGCACTGTTAATCTTTTTAAAAGGTATTTCTTGTTCACACGATTCTCCTGAAATAAAAATGAGCTACGTCAGTCCTATTACATATGCAAATAGTCGAAACCCATGTGAGTCTGTGTAAGAACAGTCTCGCAACGGCCTTTACTGTCCTGTCCGCCTGTGTATCAAAACGCTGGCTGTAACATCTCATAAAACAATAGTCCAATCTCATTACAAACCATAAATCATTTAAATAAATACAACAACAGCTTATCACATAATCCGTAATTTATTTTGATTAAGCCTAATAGTTTTTAGTTCACTAAACGTACTCAGTAAGTTTTACCCCAACAACGTGGTGTAGATAAATTGCAATTATCCAAATGCATGATTTAAACTATTTGTGATATCGAAATTAAAAGTATGCTAAAAGTCTCGTTAAGAAACGTGTTCAAACGTGCATATCAACTGTCTAGTTCAAATTTATTGTTCAACTTGAGTCTCTTCCCTACGCCTAACTGCATTTCCATATGTCTACCTGGTTTCGGTCTCTGTTATAATTCAGTATCCATTTCTCTTTTTAATTAAGTTATGAAGGGAATAATGAAAGTCCCAAAGCATTTTGTGAATTGACAACAAAGCTGCACTAATAACTGAATCCTTGCTGATATTATTTCCGATACATAGTATGCACTTTTCCATCTATGGCGTTACTTTGCATCTATCGATTCGATTATCAGTACGTGTGGAAACGTATTTATAAAGAGGTGCAACATGCGTCTACATACATGTGCAGGTTCGCTTTTGTTTGCAATTTTTGCAATATGATATAACGGTGCGCACATCAGGTCAGGGTCACAACATTTATTTCCTAAAGCCAATCGAGAATGAATCATACCTAATTAATGAATGCTTGGTTCGGGACAGGCACATTTGCATCTTGTTCTTGAAGGTAGTAGTATTTGTATGGAATTAATCCGCCAATGTCTTTGCCTAATTGGAAATTGCCCTTTGTCTTCAAAAACCAGCATCGATTTAATTCTATATCAAAACTTAAGATACAATTTCTTTGAGTGTTAAGGGAACATCCGTATCGCAGTTTCAAAAACGTGTGAAAGGAAACAATTGTCTATTGCCGCGATGGATTATTTGCTGTTTTCATTCATTTGCTTCCAAGATATTTAATTATATTCATGTAATAATAGAAAGTTTCTTAAATGACTGCTGGTTTTTCAACCATTTCATCAATTTGTTTGCGGAAACATGCGATCATAATCATAAAAGAACATTTTAATTAATTCATTTTGTATGTTTTGCTTTTCTATTGACAAACAAACAGCTTATAAATAATAATGGAATTAAAACACAGAACATTAGAACACAGCAGCACGTTTTATTCGCAGGACCTCACGTTACAGCCTCATTACTCACATACTCAAAGACATTAATTGGCTAAATACACAGTCCAGAGTACAGTATAAAACAATAACTCTTACATACAAAACCTTACTTGAACAATCCCCGTAATTTGTCAAAAATATGTTAAAGGTGTAAAGACCCCAACGAGATCTAAGATATAAAAAAATAACTCTATACTACTAGTACCAAGAAGTCGGAACGCAATTTATACTGACATAAGTTATGTGAGTGTTGCCCCAAAGTTTTGGAATTCTATTCCGGCAGGAATAAGGGACTGTGACACGTTTGCTTCTTTTAAAAGTGCCATAAAGATACACTTTTTTATTGAGATATATGGGAACTAATTGTCATTATACATAAAAACACAAGCCTTATGTTTTCAGTTTAATACGGGTTTTTGGCCTTGGGCTTTAGCCCCTGGTCATAGTAGATAAACCATTTTTCGGAGTTGGCTGCCTGCCAATTGCTGTAAACATACAACGCATTATAGGGTGAGACTGGAGGGAAAAAATAGTTCATCATGGATTCAACAAAACTGCATTTTAAAGGTTAAGATCACCCAAAAAAGATCATTATAATGTTGTTGGAACATCAGTGAAAACCCTAAGGAATGTTATTATCATCTTCGCAAAGTGGAACGGAAAAGTACGACTATGTTCGAGTATTTACGGAGATTGTCCAATTAAGTTTAATTGGAGTCATTTGCCATTGTGAAACAAATCATCATGCCTGATTTTACCGTTATGTTTCGCATTTTACATTTTGTTTATATTCTGCAATTTCATATTCCATAATATATTTTACAAAAAGAAAAATTCCCGGAAAATTGCGACGAAAAGTAAATGATAAACAAAGAAGTCACGAGTGGATTTGTTTAAATATCAGCTGCATAATACCACATTTCCCCGCACCCCCAAAACAGTCATTTGAAAACAGTGGAGGGAGAGTTCAGGTTGTTCGTAACGAGCAGTCTGCACTCTTCCTGTAATGTTTTCCACTATGTCAGTAAATGTTAACACAGTTCACCCATTATTACTGATAAATGGTGAATTACGGCTTTCAATTTGGATGAGTCCAAGAAAATGCTTATGGAGCAAAGGGTTAAATATTTGTCATATGTGTCATACCAAGGTCACTTGCAAAAGGCATAGTAATGGTTCATCTGGTCTTCGATGCCATATAGTGCATAAAGTCATATAGTGCATTTTTTGCATGTCTAATATTGAACACTTTGTTCCAGAAATATACATTTCATGCACCCAAAAGAGAAAGTCATTAAAAAAAACCAGGAAAGGCAGCGTTCAGAATGCTCATAATGAGTCATATGATCTCTCCGTGCACTGATTTCCACACTGTAAATGGTGGCCCAATTCACCCATAACTGATAAGTGATGAATTAATGTCACGTAATTCTTTGAATTTGTAGGGGTAGGAAAATGCTTTTGGAGCAAAGTATTTAACTCTTTGCTCGATAAGCATTTTCTTGAACTCTTCCAAATTGAAAGTTTTCATTCCCCACTTATAAGTAATGTGTGACTTACGCTCATATTTACGGAAGATTTCAGATTGCTCATTACGAGCAAACTAAACTCTACTTACACTCTTTTTAAATGCCTGCTCACAATGGCTGTGCTTCATTCAAGAACCCTTATAACAAATTATTCATATTACAAGTTTTTAAAATCAGTATTATGGAGCAAAGGGTTAGTATTACTTTCTCGTAGTAATGCACTTTTTAATATTCATCCATTCACCTTGTGCTGTAAATAGTTGTAAATGAAAGTGTCTGTTATGTTCCATAAGCAAAAAATAACAAAATGGTTGGATGATCTAGTCTGAGGGATATGTGCAGAGATATTTTGTTCTGTGATATATTGAATTGTGTTGATTAATCTCATTAATAACAGTTTTTTTTCCTGTTCTTTGTTGGTCACAGTTACATGATATTTCCATGAATCTAGTATATACGGTACCCATGCTGCAGTGCTTGTATATTTTTTATGTATGCACCTTTTCAGATCACCTGGACATGACGTCTCAATGTGATCTATTGCGACCACAATCTGTCATTGTCCAATGTTAACTTTTGGCTTCAAACAACAATGATGTTCCTTTCATGGTCCCCATATAGGTTTACCCAAATATGTCCATTCACTGCAGATCTGCCATGGCAACACACAGGGAAAACCTTTGAAACTATCCTTGTCAGAAACTACTGGACCAGTTTTGAAACATTTTCAGTTTGTTTAATCTGTTGACAGGGCCATATATCGCTATTTTCCTAGGATGGTCCCCTTTTAAATGTATGTCAAGAGTTGAAGTGTATTCAATGTATAACTTTCTTGCTAGGGCAAATATCGCAAAAAAAATAAATAATAATACAAAGTGTCTTTTCGGAAACTACTGGTGCATTGTAAATTTCGCCGAAATGATCCTTCTTTGTTCATCTAACAGGTTTGCTGAAGCTGATGCAAAACAACCAAAAACAAAACTGTGGAGTTGGGGCTGGTTGTCTTCCAGCTATTAGACTATAGTGCTATAGAAGAATCTCCTTGTCTGAAAACAGTAACTGCTTTCAATATAATTTGGCATTAATGTTCCTTTGGTTGACCCTCAGTCGAGGATGTTCTAGCAGTTGCTATTGGCAGGGGGTCCAAGCATTGTTCCTTTTGTCTTATTTAAATGATTTACTATGTTTCTTTGCAAGTGTATGCTTATGTGTTCTAATGAGCTTCTCTTGTATTAATTCGTTCACTATGTGCTGTTAATTGTTATCAATAATTTTCTTTTCTATTTATGGTCAGTTTAGCCATGATCAAACACGTTATCCCAGTCCATGGTTTAGAGAATTATTTTCTTTCAAACCTTTTTTCCCAACATCTTTACCAGTGCTGTTTATTGCATTATTGCAGAATGTTGAATTTCTAAAACTTTGTCATACTATTTGTTTCTCATGTACTTTGGGCCTAGTGTTGTTGTGGTCCTGTAACCTAAGGTTTTTTAGTTCACCTGAGCCAAAGGCTCTAGATGATCTATTGGACTCACTCACTGTCCGTAGGTCTCCTCAAAAACCACTGTTTGCAAGTTGATAAAACTTGACATGGATGTTCCTTACATGGCCTCACTTTTACAGTTGTTCACATTATTCCAGTCAGTGCACAACTTGTTGCCATGCCGACAAAAAAACAAAACTATTAAATTCTTCTTGTCAGAAACTTCTGGCCTAGCCGAATTTCAAAATAATTTCTCTGAAATTTTCTTTGACTGAACCTCTCTGAACCTCCACCAAGTTTGCTCGAGTGGGTGCAATTTGTAAAACACACAGAAACAACGTGATGGAAGTTGATTTAACATTTACATATTTCTCAATATAATAAGGCAAAAAATTCAAAATGTTTCTGCCTAAACCTACTCTGTTAGCACTTTAAGTGCTTTGATTTTAACCATTGTTAACAATTTTAGCATTCTGTAGATAAATACAACCGTCCGTATACTGCTTTAGTGATGAATTTTATCATTTGTAATTTGTAATACATACTGATGCTTTGTATATATTGTTTGTATGTATACGTATATTTGTTTGTTAAGCACTTTTGAACGTATGTTTTTTAAGATAAATGTGCTATATAAATGTGGTATGTTAAATAAATAAATAAATAAGTAATATGTTCCCTTTAAATAGGTCGATGGTTACGCTGATTCAAAGTCTGCAAATACATTCTGTAGGAAACTTAAAATAGATATTACCGTACATTACCTTTACTTTATTTCTTAAGAGGCATTACATTTTCTTTAAGTATATGGAACATGTACAATATACACATGCATTTACAACTTGATAACTCGTATTCAACAACCCCTCCTTAGAGATGGTATGTTACCGATACGTCGACTTCTACTCTACTTTATTTCTTAAGAGGCATTACATTTTCTTTAAGTTTATGGAACATGTAAAAGATACACATGTATTTACAACTTGATAACTCGTATTCAGCACCCCCTCCCTAGGGATGGTATGTTACCGATACATTGACTTCTAAAGATAATTACCAATCACTAATCCGGGATATTAGGGTACCTACAGAGGTACATTACTATAAATATAAATCGATTGATTTTTATTTGAAGGATAGACGGTAATTAATCAGAAGAATTACAATTTAAATTTTGCTTTTGGGCGTTAAAGTACCGTTTCTAGTCAATTAGTAACCATTTTCTAGTCATTAGTAATCAAGTTCAAAATGTCAAGATATCTGTTATGACAAAATGATTAATCATTCATCAATCACTTCATCATATTCAATCATAGCAAACGCACAGCTCAACGTTCAGTACATCGTCAACAAAAATATGGGGACATAGCTTGACATTTGACGGATAAATCTATCGCCTGAACCGTAGACGAGAAGACAATGTGTTCTGTAGATGCATTACGCGAGGTTGCCAAGCTTTCCTGTCGACAACCAACGACATACCGACATGATTGGGGAGACGGAACCACAACCACCTATCAGACCACACCAACGTCTTTGCGAAACAGATCATGAACAAGATCCCTCAGCGCTGCGCAGAAGAACCAATTCCTATAATCTGTGCAGAAGAGCTGACCAAACTCAGAGAAAATTAATGGAATGATACCTGCCGCGAAGTCGTTGAGAAACTACCTACTTTCAACTCCACAAAGTCCACGCTGTACCGAGCTCGCAGAAAACAGACACCACGATTCTTCACCCTCCTCCAAGAAAAGATGAACGCCATCGGTCTGAGACAATCTAAATCTAAATATATTTTAACGAAATAAATATAACATTGTAGATAAACTATGTTTAGTACGCGAAACCGTTTGCATAGATGGATGTTTGATTCGTTTCTCTCTGACGTCAACATGTATGCAGGACATGACAAAAGAAGATGTAAAACATGTTCAATATCGTTTGTGTTACAACATTGACAGTATCTTTCATGGTAGGGCACCTGCGATTTTGGGTATCTACCTGTTACAACTGTGAGATTATGTACAGAAATCAATTTCAATTTATTTATTTACGTAAACAAAGGCCACCGGCCCAAAATACATAAACAAATGTTACAGATAATAATAAATCATGTGAAAAATAGGTTATGTCAATTTCTATATGTTAAATATAAATATGCTATATGCAAAACAAACAATACATTACAGAAAACACAAAATTCATGTCTTATGAAATAAATGTTCATAAATTATCAATTTCCCTCATAAGTTTTGTAATAAATATCATTAAAAGTTTTAATTTTTTACAATTATTAATTTTCATTAAGTTAATAAAATCAACTGTTTCAGTTCTTCCACAATACCAATTAAATAAATAGTTTTCCCTAACAATATAATATTTGGGGCAAATGAAAAATGCATGATACTCGTCTTCTAAAATAAGTAAGTATATATCAAGTTAAAATGTGTATACGCCTATCTAGTTATATAGAGAAAATTATGACCGATAATGTCGGTGAAACAATTCTTCTACGTGATAAGAGATTTGTAGTTTAAGGCTAGGAGTTGTACTAATTAATCCACGTGAAAAATTCGGAAACGCTTTAAGTTAAAAAAAAAAAGAACTTAAATGCTACTTAAAACATTTGACTATTTCAAACAAATTTGAATAAAAGCAATCAATCAAGGGAATAGCGTTTTCGGAAATGTCTTGTCTTGATAAGTATTCAAACTTTTGTCATCTCCCTTCAACAATTTGTCCGCTGTGTGACCTTATTAAAACAATGCTTATATATCATTAAAAGTTTTAATTTTTTACAATTATTAATTTTCATTAAGTTAATAAAATCAACTGTTTCAGTTCTTCCACAATACCAATTAAATAAATAGTTTTCCCTTACAATATAATATTTGAGGCAAATGAAAAATGCATGATACTCGTCTTCTAAAATAAGTAAGTATATATCAAGTTAAAATGTGTATACGCCTATATAGCTATATAGAGAAAATTATGACCAATAATGTCGGTGAAACAATTCTTCTATGTGATAAGTGATTTGTAGTTTAAGGCTAGGAGTTGTACTAATTAATCAACGTGAAAAATTCGGAAACGCTTTAAGTTAAAAAAAAAAAGAACTTAAATGCTACTTAAAACATTTGACTATTTCAAACAAATTTGAATAAAAGCTATCAATCAAGGGAATAGCGTTTTTGGAAGTGTCTTGTCTTGATAAGTATTCAAACTTTTGTCATCTCCCTTCAACAATTTGTCCGCTGTGTGACCTTATTAAAACAATGCTTATATGTTTGTGGTATGTTAGGATATTTTCCCATTTTCCTGAATACAATCTTAAGAAAATGATATGCCATACATAGCTTCACGACTGATGCGCTGGTGTCAGGATAGGCTTACCAACAGTACTGGTAACAAACACCGATATATGACTGAAATAGTGTTAAAAACGGCGTAATACACAATTCAAACGAATATGTACAACATTTTTTATAAACAGGGTTGGAGAATTACTATACTTGGCGTTACTTTGCCGGACATCATGGTACTGATCAAAGAAGATTTGTCCACTGCGTCTTGGCTTCTCACCTCTTGGTCACTAGGGTAAATAGACAACCCTTCTTATACACAAACTTTTTTTTTAAAAAGTGTAACGAAAGACGAATTGTTCATAATTAACTGGATTCAGTAATTTTACTTGCATTTATAGAACTATTTTATATTTTGCCTTGTTTTTAAATTTATTTACTGCAGATTTTTTTGCAGGTTAGGAAATGCTTAAAGTCTTGTTAGTAGATGTTGTTCATCCGTTGATTTCACTGCCAATGTATGATTTGAAATATTTATATTTGACTATAATTAATTGTATGTGTCTTCGTGTGTCACTCATATCAAATATCACCATTTGTTACAGATGATAAGAAAGCCACTATACATATACTGTGAACAATTATAGAAATATTCAGGGCTGTGAAAAATCATAATTATCAGTCACCCGGATAATATGTAATGACGTCACGTATATTACGTCACTACCCACGTCCATGTATGATTATAGGTTATTGACCCTGTACTGTGAAATCATCGTTGGACCGAGTTCTTTGCTTGACGTTGCCGAGCTTGCGAGGCTACGTTCGCCAAAGAACGAGGTCCAACGATGATTTCACAGTACAGGGTCAATAACCTTTTTATTGCATACTTTCATATTGTAAACTATTTAGTTTACACTGTGGATTTTTGTTTTAAAGCTAGAGTTGATAAATCTGCTTTCGAAATTGAAACAAACTGTTTGTTTACAAATGTAGTCATTTTGTTGTAAATGCCGTTTGGAAAGTTAAATTATAACGGTGACATTTTTTTTTAATGACGTCATACACGTGCATTACCAATATTTTAGACGCGCGTTTCAGACTGTTATTGTGTCTAACACTTACTGTTTGCATGAGACAGTAAGAAATTGTGCATGATCAGTATATGATAATTTAACATTACAAAGTCACGTTAGGAAAAATTATATATTTATGTCAGCTAAGTTTGTTTACATAAAAAAGTAGTCCCTAGCATGTTAATTATGCGGAATTTTCGCACGCCCTTATCTACGGTCATGATTAGTCCTTGACACCGGTCATGATAAAATAAATCATGACCACTTTCTTCAATGTAAAGTGAACGGAAAGATATGAAAGTATGCAATAAGTTCGCGTAATGTAAGCGTCATCACGACATTTTCTGTTGACTATAATTAACATCAGTTACTAGAAACGACACGAACAATTATCGAGTGGCTATGTAATATACAACTTATGCAATAGAACATTAAATGCAAGAATTATAATCCCGCATGATTTAACCCGCCAATTATAAACTCGTAATGTTACACTCACGTAATTATCGCCCCGGATTTAATTCATTATCAAAAGTTCAATAGTAAATCAACTCTATAGTTGACAAGAAACGGTTTTTTTTTTATTAAATGAAGCAATCAATTTGTTTTCACTATGCGAAACTCAGTTTTGTAATATCGAATATAAGGATATAATTATTGGTTGGAGTATAATTAATCAACCTAGACACTATTCTATTTGCAGGAATCTGGTCGGCTCTTTGACAGTTGGTATTGTGTATGATCGGTTTAACAAGTTAATGGTGTTGCTAGGCATTAACATGGGTATGGCATTGACCAGTATTGTGACTCCCTTTTGTACCACGTTGGTTACCATGATACTTGTCCAGTTTATTGGAGGTATTTTTGCAGTTGCTGGGCATTCTGGTAATCAAACTAATAATATATTCGAGGATAACGACAGTATCGCATTCAATTTGTGCTTCACAAAAAATATCAACATATCATGTAAAGTCATTACTTACGTACATTTATATCATAAATGACGTCGCCAGCATGAAATAACGTCATTCTATATGTTTCGGTACATAACTAGTGTAATAACAATGCCACGTAACGTCATAATGAAAAGCATTGAAAATGACCGCGCTATATAGCGACGTTATATATATTTTGCGCTAATAATCGTCGAATTGTAATTTATGATATAAATAGAATATAACATTCGTGGTCATTCAATACAAAAAATTATTAAACTCGTTTTCTAAAATTGCTAAAAAACTCGCCAACTCATTAAATAGAATATGCACCATTTAAAACCAGAATAAATTGTCTTGCCAAAAGACACTATTAGAAAATGACGTTATAATGGGCACAGTTTAATCAAGAAATTGATATCACCTTATGTTAATGGATACCTGCTTTAACCTTTTCCCACATATAGGCGCATGTTGACGCTTCTGCACCAGAAATTGCTTATAACGAGAAGGTTCGTCGTCTGCTACAATATATACAACTCTATTCAGTGACACTACTCTCATTTACAGAGATTATCTATATTTTTGCCCATATATTTTCAAAGTCGTCTACTGTAGATTTGCTGTATGTTTGAAATGTTACATGTACAATGTATTTCAGTATGCACAACCGATACACTCTTTGTTTGGAGAGACGATAGCCAACGTTACCTGCTCTTGATACATTTTGCGATAAGTCTTGGTGGTGTATTTTGTCCTCTAGTCTCGGATCCTTTCTTGGCCAAAGACCTGACCGACCACAGTAATTCTTCAAGTCTCGCGACAAATTCTTCATCAGAAGCTGCAATAAGACATTTAGCGGAATGTACCAGCAACGTATCAGGCGAGAACAAAGCAACCATTCTTTTTACTGAAAAGGGCATTACCACTATCAAAATGTCGACTGAGTTCAATTCAGAATCTAGTAAAGTATTGTTTAATAGTTCAATGGGAAATAATACGGAACCAATGGCATTAATCGTTAAATCTCGGGGCATGAATTTGTTTATTGCTTACGCCATCCTGTCTGCTTTTTGTGTAATAATTGTTTTGCTCTTTATCATTTTAAACGTCACCTATGGTAATGTTTACACAGAGATGAAGTCAAACCAAAACCACCAGGAGACGAACAATGAGCAAAGACAAGGACAAATGACAAAGAGGGTTGAAATTGTTTCTTTTGTGATTTTACAAGCATTATTGATCACACTATATGTTGGCATACAAAAACATTTAGCTGGCTTCTTCATGACATACGTCAGAACTGAATTACACTGGACGAAAACAGCAGGTACTAACGCAACTGCGGTGTTCTGGATCTCTTTGGGATTGGGCAGACTAGTTGCGGTATTCATTGTAAAGAGATGGAAACAACAAACACTTTCTGTGTGCTATACGGGTTTAGTTACAGTGGGCATTGCCGCCTTTGTAGCGTTTTCCATTTTGAATGTCGTACCATGTGTATTTATATCATTAGCAGTTTGTGGTTTCGCGATGGCACCACTGTTTGCGTTTATGTTTACCTGGCTGACAAATAACGTAACAACTGTCACTGGTAAAATCACCGGTGTTATATACACATTTATATCAATCAGCGGCATGGTGACTCCTGTCGTTTCAGGCCATCTCATGGAGTTTCACTCATACAATTGGTTTTTGTATATTATTGTTATACATATTGCTAGTTTCATTGTACTGTATACCTTTATCATATTTATGCATAACAGAAGGAAAAGACGGTCAACAACAACCATAGACTGACGGCGAGGTTACCAAGCATACTACTGTGTTATTACTATTGATTCTTTGTACTTAATAAAGTAATGCTGTAACCATTGACAACCTTCAATCAATTACCTGTGTAGGGAAAACGAGATATTGCTCTAGATGAACAAGTTCTCCTTAATCCACGATGGTTTCACGTCTGTATAAAAACACGTCTTCAATGCGTCCAGATAATAACATTCAGTCTTGCCTTATATGTTTATAAGGAATCCGCCGTGGCCGATTGGTTAAGCGTCGAGAGCGTTGGGGTGCCTTTGTGCAAGGCACAATTCCTAGCCTAGTACTTGTTTGTTTGCTCAGGGATCATGAATATGTGAACTGTCGCCGCGATATAACTGGACACATGTTGAAAACGGCATATGAACCCAATAAAAAGACGGTTTCACGTCTGTATAAAAACACGTCTTCAATGCATCCAGATAATTACATTCAGTTTTGCCTAAGGTGTGTGTTAAGTTATTAAACATTAAAATACCCTTTTTGTCATTCTGAATTAAATCCGTGAACTAATATATGGAGAACGTAATTATCTTAATATTTCCAGAGTCTGTTTTCTTAAATTATAGTTTTGAAAATAGTGTTTTGATACATGAAAAATGGTATCGTCCGATATTGAACATGGAATAGTCTTCTTATGAAATTCGGTGCTGACAGAGTGGTGAACATTAATACGCTGATAATATGAATTAAGGCAAAGCCTCAGAAAGTTTCGGAAAGTGCATTCAGTCTCACCTACTAAGCTGTTGTGCACTAACGCATTTACTATTTTCTCAATTGATAATGGATAGAGTTGTCACCCAGGGGTAGAGAGTTCAAGTTCAAGCCGAGTGAGTCAACTTACTTCCCGAATGTCAAAGACTACTTTTACCAGTGAATATTGAAAATTTCCCCAAGAGCTTCAAAGAGTATAGAACGTATTATGACCATGAAGTTTGAGGGAATATCCTGATAGCCATAATAGATGCATGAACATAAAATATGTTTATATGTCTTTGGATGAATGCATCAACATTTTGAAAAAAAAAAAAAAAAAACATTTCTGCCAACTGAACTTGAAATCAGACAAGCAGTTGCAGAGGAAAACGTTTAGATTTGTCATTTTACCATTTTTCTGATGCCACATTTCAGCAATGCTTTGAGCTAATCAATATCTCTTGAACAATTTATGTAGAGGGTTAATTAAAGAACGTTTTTTGCCAATTTATCTTGCCATAAGACATGCAGTTTAGGAGGAAAATTGTTATTTTACCCATTTCTGATACTTTTTGGCAGCATTGATCTTAAACCACTCTGGAAAGGGCAACATAATGTTTTTTTAAGCCAAATTATCTTGAAACAAGACCCCGCACTCTGATAATGCCTGGCAACATTGGTTTTTATTTAATAAATATGACTTGAATAAGTGTATGGATGGTCAGGTCACATAAGGTGTTTCCTGCCAAATTATACAGAAATACCAGAATAACTAAACATTGTGTCACTTTACTTCTTTTCTGATGGGACAGTTTCCAGAATTCAACACAGAATTTATTCTTTTGAAAATTTTGAAAGAGGACACCAAATCAATATTTCTGTGCAGTTCAGTTAAAATTGGTCAAGTAGTTTAACCCTTTCCCACATACAATAAATCTGCAACAGACAACTTTAAAAATATAAGCTAAAAAAAATGGAAATTCTCTATAGTTGTAGGTATAATTACTGAAAAAAAGTTGCAAACTTTGTGACAAAAGGAGAAATTGCTCATTTTGAGCAATTTCTCCTTTTGTCACAATGCTTTCTAAAGTCGTCTGCTGCAGATGCGTCTAAATGTGTCTACAGGTTGGAAAGGGTTAAAAGCAGCCGTTGTTTAAATAAATAGTTGCTGGTGGATATTGCTCAATGGATTGAGGATTATCACAAAAGCTGTGCTGATATTGATTAAATTGTATGTATTTAGCTACAGTGTAATTTTTTCCCCACTGAGATTTGAACTCAGAACTCCTGGCTAGACCAGGTGTTTTACCAGTTAAAACTATAAGGTCTCAAAATGTAGCTAAACACATTTAATTTACGATCAAGATTGTCCTCAAAGAAAGTCGCATTTGGTAAATGCCTCATGTTCTTTACCAAAAAAAGGAATTCCTAATAAATCAGAGCTTGTGATAGTTTAATTGTAATTGAAACAAGAGCGCCAAATGTCACAAAATACGCCTGTCCTGTTTTTTTGAGACCAAGTAGTGATAATTGGTTGTACGTCAGGCAAAATTAGAGAGCGGACACTGTTAGTACAGTTTTGGCCATTCTGAGGGACATAAGTGTGTAGTGACTAAGATAACATGGTAAGTTATTAAACCTGACCAAGGTATTCTGCCCATCAACATATTGTCTAAATTTGGTGATGATCGGATAAAGGCTTCACAAGTTATTTAGCTGACAAGACCAATTTTAGGTAATTTCTATAATTAAAGGGCGATAACTCTCGATTGACTGAAACGATATGGCTAATTATCGAACTTATCTGAGATATTATGCCAATACACATTCTGACAAAATTTGGTGTTGATTGGTCAAAGGCTTCTAAAGTTATTGAGCTGACAAGACCAATTTTAGGTAATTTCTATAATTAAAGGGCGATAACTCTCGATTGACATAAGCGATATGGCTAGTTATCAAACGTGTACGAGATATTATACTAATACACATTCTGACCAAATGTGATGATGATTGGACAAAGGCTTCTTAAGTTATTGAGCTGACAACATACTGGACGCTGCCCGCCAGCCCGCCTGTACGCCGCAGGTAAAACTATAATACGTTCCGTTAAAAAATGGGCGTATAAAAACCTAACCAATTATGTTTTTCTAAACATTAAATTGTTATCTTACAACACTATAATATTCTTATTACTGATTAGACTTATGCAACCATGTCGCTTATATCATCTCATGTATTTGCTATGTAAAACATGAGTATAAGAAGTTTTTCAAATGCATTTACCAATAGAATAAACCATGTTTTTCAAGGATTGAAATAGTATAATCAATATTTGAAGAGGATGAACAATTGGGCCAAACTATTTTTAAATCAGGCCAGTATTTTCAAAACAAATGCATTTCCATTGCAAAGAGGATAAGCATTAAGGAACATTCTTATGAAGGTGGATTGCAATGGACAAAGTGGTACAGAAGGAGACATTGTTTAACACTTTCCCACTTGTAGATGACGTTTGAAATCACTGTGGCAAAGGGAGATAACGCTCATAGTGAATATTTCATCCTTTTGCAAGTTTAGCTTTTATCCAAAGAGATTTTCCATATGTTGGCTTAGCTTTTTTTAATGCTGTCTGTGGGAAAGGGATATGAGGATGGAAAGAAAGTTCAGAACAATCTTTTGACCCTAGTTTGAAAGAAACAAACAACTTAAGTTTAACCCTTTTGCCTCTGCAGCAGACGGCCTTTTGAATACAGTGAATACAGTGACAAAAGAAGAAATTGCTCAAAATGAGCAATTTTTCCTTCTGCCACAATGTTTTCCTCTTTAAGTCATAGGTTGTTCATTCAATTATAGAGATTTTCTATTTTTTGACAAAATACGTTCAAAGTCATCTGCTGCAGAATTGTCGTATGACGGAAAGCGTTAATCATATTGAGTAATTATTTCAACTATTTTCAATAATTTTACTTTCATTTAAAGAGATTTTCTATTTGTTTTGCTTAGATGTTTTCAAAATGGTCTGTTGCATATTTATTTTATGTGAGAAAGGATTTAGGTTAATATTTTTTATTTAAACTAATATTCCATTCTAATTTGGGGCTACACCCCTAAACTCCTGCTTCATCTTTATTCAATTATACTGTGCAAAGACAAAAAAAAAATTGTAACAAAGAACAATAGGTGACTAGGTCAAACTGAATACACTTTGTGGCAACATATATAAACAATGTTTTTATGCCTGTCAGTAAAAATAACCATATTCAAGAATGCAAATCTTTTGAGTGGACATGCACAGTACATTTCACCTATATGAATCAATAAAAAAAAATCACAATTGAAGGTTATAATTTTATGCTAATCTAGTTTAACTGCCAATTTATCAAAGAATGATTATAACAGACATCATCAATTTAACGCTTTGAAGCTTTCCCTCATATGACAAATCTGCAGTAGACGACTTTGAAAATGTCTACTAAAAAATAAGGAACATCTCTATAATTGTTAAAACCTATATAGAATGAAGATAATTTGCCACACATTGGTCAACATCAGCCCCTTTGAATGAATGTTAAAATATTTCATTTCATGTTGCCAGACGCATCCTAAACTTGTTATCAACTGTAAACAACATCGGGGGCTGCGCCCCCGAACCCCTGCAATTTCAATCTGAAAGAACAAGTTTAGTTGCACACATAAAAAAAAAAATTGTTTACATCTAATTAGAAACCAGCATGTACATTCCAGCTTGCAAAATCCTTGATTGTATTGACTGTGTAGTGGACATGTACTAACATAATATGTTTAAACTTTAACCTATATGAATCCATAAAATCTTGTCGTAATTGAAGGTAGCAACAGAGTTAAGTAAATTCTGATTGAGAAGAAACATTTTTCACCAGTGTGCCTAAAACACCGTGGACGACCTCGGCAGTGTTTTGGTAGAACTTCTGCCTTTGGTGCGGTAGTCCCACATTTATTTGGACTGGGATGCGGGAGGTCGCAAGTCCGATCCCCAGTCGGGTCCAGCCAAAACCTTAAAAAATGGTAGATGTGACTGCCCTTCCTGATGCTCAGGGTTGCTGGGTTAGCATTACAACTGACTGGCTGGTGTCAGGATAAATGGACCAGAAGTACTGGTAACTTACACAGTACACGCCATCAGATAACTGGAAAATTGTTGAAAGCGGCGTAAAACATTTAGAAACACACCAAACAATGACACAGTTGAGAGACATAGCCAGTACAAGAGGTAGCAATGCCATAAAGCCAAAGTGTAACCGTACGGTGTCAGGTAAAATTTACTACTTGTCATAATGACTGTTCATTGATTCAAACCAGTACAAATGGGCAACTTGGATAGGGAATAGTCTTTTCTACAGATCTGCCAAGGTTCATTACATTCTACACATTCACACGGATGGACCCACCAATTGATCACTTATAATTAATAAGCTGATCCATCGGTTAAATGAATAGAAATTGGTATTAACTACTAAATATAAAGAAATTTTATCTTTAAAATAAAGAAGTAACAATAACAAAATCTAAAGTAAACCATCACTATCATGTCTTCCTCAAGGCGACGCAAGATTACAACATATATGAACAGAGAATATCTTCAGTGGTTCTACTTATCAGAGAAGCGGATGAACGAAAGACGAAACATACTGTACACCACTTCAGACTTGACTTCAAGTGCGTAAAAAACATTGGGTACGAAACGGAATCCTTGTTTCTTTTTAATCATTAAGAAGCATTGGACATGTCTGACACGGAAAGAATGTTGAGAGGTGCTTAAAAACTATTTATATAATCATATACTTGTGAGGATGCATCTCAAACTTATATGATGGCTCGGCAAAACACTCCGAGTCTGCACATTTTGGTTATCTTTACAAGCATGTTAAACATGAACGGCAACTCACATGTCAAATAATTATCATGTTTCGCACGAATATGGTTTCATGACACAAATATTAAACAAAACAACATGACTCCAATTGGGCCTAGCAATAAAAAAATAATGTGACAAATTTGCCTAAGAATAAACTGAGTGACCACGATTTGTGACAAATGGGCCATGATCAACCGTTTTGAATGAATCACGATAGCACCAGCTTACCTGACGGTCGTTGACTTTCAGCAGTTATGGACAGTTTAACACAATAAATCCATTGAACAGTTTTCTAAATGATAAAATGAAGGGTGTTTCCTGTATTGTGTTACCAACGAACGCATATCGGATCTACTAGATCGAAAAATGTAATCGAGTCGATACGGGCCAGAGGTCAAGAATTCGCCATTTTTAACGTGGTTAATGAAAAACTTGAAATTTGAATGCGCTTAGTGACACTGACGTCATTTTTATGGAATTGTTCTCTGAACAGAATCTTCGATACATGTTCAATGACGTACACATTTGATATACAGTCTGAAATCGGAAAATCGGATGTCCGAGTAGTCCCAAATTGCCCACAGACTTCGTTTTGTAACAAGCAAAAATAGCACCATAGTATATGTGACCTTTGACCCTTCGTAGATTTCTTGTATGTTAGAATAAGTTGAATATTTAAATGCTGCTGTCTGTCAAAGCGGCAGCGCTCCAGATCCGAGGGATGTACTTGTCCTCAAATCAAGAGGTTTTAAGTTTGAATCCAGGATTTACTTGAGCTAACTCCATTCCATATGGCGATTGGAAATCCATTTGCTGATCAGTATCAGGAGTTTTCCCCATTTATCTGCAATGGTTACCCCCTTCCCAGATGTAACACAATTGCAGCAGACAACTTTGAATCCATGTTCGCATTAACATGGGACACCTATGTAAATAAGAATATATTTACTACATAGGGTTGAAAACATTGTGGTAAATGTGCCACAATAGTTCCAAAAGTCGTTTGCTACATATGCGTCAGAAAGCGTCTGCATGTGGGAAAAGGTTAATGCAACACACATAACATTGCGTCACATCATCTGATCAAAGCCTATATAAGCTTATTTGTCCTCCAGTCAATATGTTAAGCTTACAATTTCAAACGCATTTATCGTATTAAGCAGTTGTCCTTACTCAGATGGAAAAACTCTTGAGTGGGATTTATATGTCTTCCCAAAGATGCCATACTTAGACAAAATATACACTCTCCTCGCTCAGATGGAAAACTAAAATGAGTGTGTGTTTTATTTGTATTCCTAAAGATACTATACATATACAAAATAGACACTGTCTTCGCTCAGATGATATACTATTTGAGTGTGTTTTATTTGTTTTCCTAAAGATGCTATACATAGACAAAATAGACACTGTCCTCGCTCAGATGGAAAACACTGAGTCGGTGTTTTATATGTCTTCCTAAAGATGCTATACATAGACACAATAGACACTGTCTTCGCTCAAATGGTATAATCTGAAAGTCCTCTGACTGAATGGCAGTATAGACCATATTTCATTAAGGAGATTTAAAGAATTGGTTGGGATGCTCTCAGTGCAGAACTCTGTCTCTCTCTGTCTCTCTGTATCTCTCTGTATCTGTCTCTGTCTCTGTCTCTCTCTCTCTGTCTGTCTCTGTCTGTCTCTCTCTATCTCTCTCTCTCTCTGTCTCTCTCTCTCTGTCTGTCTCTCTCTCTATGTCTGTCTGTCTCTCTATCTCTCTCTCTGTCTGTTTGTCTCTCTCTCTGTCTGTCTCTCTATGTCTCTCTCTCTGTCTCTCTTTCTCTCTCATACTCTTCCCCTTATCACCCCACCCTCTCTCTCTCACTCTCTAATCTCTCAATCTACCAATCATTCTCTCTTTCTCTCCCTCTCTCTCTCTCTTCTCTCTCTCTCTTTTCTCTTCTCTTTCTCTCTGTCTCTCTCTCTGTCTATGTTTGTCTCTGTCTCTGTCTCTCTCTCTTCTCTGCTCTCTCTCTCTCCTCTTTTCTCTTCTCTCTCCTCTCTCTCTCTCTCTCTCTTTGTGTCTCTCTCTATCTGTCTCTCTCTCTCTCATACTCTTCCCCTTATCACCCCACCTCTCTCTCTCTCACTCTCTATCTCTCAATCTACCAATCATTCTCTCTTTTTCTCCCTCGCTCTCTCTTTTTTCTTCCTTTCTCTCTCTTTTTCTCTTGTCTCTCTCTCTCTCTCTATATCTCTTCTCTCTCTCTCTCTGTATCTCTATACATATATATGTATGTCTGTTTCTGTCTCTCTCTCCCCGCATCCCCTCTCCCTTCTTCTTTCTCTCTCTCTCTCTCTCTCATTTCTTTCACTATCTTACTCTCTGTCTGACTGCGTCTCTCTATCTGCTCGTCTCTCTTTATTCGTCTATATTCGCATATTTCTCTCTATCTTTCTCTCTGTCTTTGCATGTGTGTGTGTCTCTCTATTATCTTCTTCTGCTCCCTATTCCTATGTCTCTGACTACCTATATCTTTGACTGTCTCTATGTCGCTGTCCTCCCCCTCTCTCTATATATCTCTTTCTCTTCGCTGTCTAACCTCTCTATACACTGGGTCTATCTGTCGCTGTATTTTCTCTATCTCTCTATATTTGGTGTGTAGTGGAGTGCCCTCTCTCATCTCTCTCTCTCTTCTCTCCTCTACTCTCTCTCTCTCTTCTCTATACTCCTCTCTCTCTCTATCTCTCTCATCTCTCTCACTTCTCTCTCTCTTTCTCTATCGCTCTCTCTCCCTCTTCTCCCTCTCTCTCGTCTCTCTTCTTTCTCGCTCTCTCTCTCTCTATCTCTTTCTCTCTTCTCGCTCTCCTCTCTCTCTCTCTCTCTTTCTATCTCTATCTCTCTCTCTCATCTCTATCTCTTTCTCTATCTTTCTCTCTGGTCCCTGTAGTTTGTGTGTGATGTGTGTTTTTGGTGTGTGTGTGTGTGTTTGTGTGTGTGTGTGCTTGTGTGTGAGTGTCTCTCTCTGTCTCCTCTCTGTCTCTGCTCTCTTTGTCTCTCTCTCTCTCTGTCTCTGTGTCTATCTGTCTCTGTCTGTCTCTCTCTGTTGTCTCTCTGTCTTCTCTCTGTCTGTCTGTCTGTCTTCTGTCTGTCTGTCTGTCTCTCTCTCTCTCAGTCCTCTCTCTCTTCTCTCTCTCTCTCCTCTCTCTCTCTCTGTCTCTCTCTGTCTGTCTCTCTCTCTATGTCTGTCTGTCTCTCTCTATCTCTCTCTCTGTCTGTCTTGTCTCTATCTCTGTCTGTCTCTTCTATGTCTTCGCTCTGTCTCTCTCTTCTCTCTCATACTCTTCCCCTTATCACCCCCCTCTCTCTCTCTCACTCTCTATCTCTAATCTACAATCTTCTCTCTTCTCTCCCTCCCCCCTCTCTGCTCTGTCTCTCCTCTCTTTCTCTTTCCTCCTTTCTATCAGTCTCGTCTCTTCTGGTCTAGTTTTGTCTCGTCTCTCTCTCTCTCTCTGATCTCTTCTCTCCTTGTCTCTCTCTGTCTCTCTGCTCTCTCTCTCTCTCTTCTCTCTCTGTCTCTCTCTATCTCTCTCTCTCTCTCCCCCTCATACTCTTACCCCTTAATCACCCCACCCCTCCTCTCTCACTCTCTATCTCTCAATCTACCAATCATTCTCTCTT
>JASEVX010000002.1:52573434-52741621 GCA_031761405.1 Serripes groenlandicus
ACAGAAACAGACATACATATATATGTATAGAGATACAGAGAGATAGAGAGACAGAGAGAGAGGGAGAGATAGAGAGAGAGAGAGAGAGAGACAGAGAGAGAGAGAAAGAAAGAGAGAGAGAGAGGGAGAAAAAGAGAGAATGATTGGTGGATTGAGAGATAGAGAGTGAGAGAGAGAGGGGTGTGGTGATAAGGGGAAGAGTATGAGAGAGAGAGACAGATAGAGACAGACAGAGAGAGAGAGAGACAGAGAGACAGAGAGAGACAGAGAGAGAGAGAGAGAGAGAGAGAGACAGAGAGAGAGAGAGAGAGAGAGAGAGAGAGAGAGAGAGAGAGAGAGAGAGAGAGAGAGAGAGAGAGAGAGAGAGAGAGACAGAGACAGAGACAGACATAGACAGAGAGAGAGACAGAGAGAAAGAGAAAGAGAGAGAGACAGAGAGAGAGAGAGAGGGAGAGAAAGAGAGAATGATTGGTAGATTGAGAGATAGAGAGTGAGAGAGAGAGAGGGTGGGGTGATAAGGGGAAGAGTATGAGAGAGAAAGAGAGACAGAGAGAGAGACATAGAGAGACAGACAGAGAGAGAGAGATAGAGAGAGACAGACAGACATAGAGAGAGAGACAGACAGAGAGAGAGACAGAGAGGGAGAGAGAGATAGAGAGAGAGACAGAGACAGACAGAGAGAGAGAGACAGAGACAGAGACAGATACAGAGAGATACAGAGAGACAGAGAGAGACAGAGTTCTGCACTGAGAGCATCCCAACCAATTCTTTAAATCTCCTTAATGAAATGTGGTCTATACTGCCATTCAGTCAGGGGGGGGGGGGGGGGAGGACTTTCAGATTATACCATTTGAGCGAAGACAGTGTCTATTGTGTCTATGTATAGCATCTTTAGGAAGACATATAAAACACCGACTCAGTGTTTTCCATCTGAGCGAGGACAATGTCTATTTTGTCTATGTATAGCATCTTTAGGAAAACAAATAAAACACACTCAAATAGTATATCATCTGAGCGAAGACAGTGTCTATTTTGTATATGTATAGTATCTTTAGGAATACAAATAAAACACACACTCATTTTAGTTTTCCATCTGAGCGAGGAGAGTGTATATTTTGTCTAAGTATGGCATCTTTGGGAAGACATATAAATCCCCACTCAAGAGTTTTTCCATCTGAGTAAGGACAACTGCTTAATACGATAAATGCGTTTGAAATTGTAAGCTTAACATATTGACTGGAGGACAAATAAGCTTATATAGGCTTTGATCAGATGATGTGACGCAATGTTATGTGTGTTGCCTTAACCTTTTCCCACATGCAGACGCTTTCTGACGCATATGTAGCAAACGACTTTTGGAACTATTGTGGCACATTTACCACAATGTTTTCAACCCTATGTAGTAAATATATTCTTATTTACATAGGTGTCCCATGTTAATGTGAACATGGATTCAAAGTTGTCTGCTGCAATTGTGTTACATCTGGGAAGGGGGTAACCATTGCAGATAAATGGGGAAAACTCCTGATACTGATCAGCAAATGGATTTCCAATCGCCATATGGAATGGAGTTAGCTCAAGTAAATCCTGGATTCAAACTTAAAACCTCTTGATTTGAGGACAAGTACATCCCTCGGATCTGGAGCGCTGCCGCTTTGACAGACAGCAGCATTTAAATATTCAACTTATTCTAACATACAAGAAATCTACGAAAGGTCAAAGGTCACATATACTATGGTGCTATTTTTGCTTGTTACAAAACGAAGTCTGTGGGCAATTTGGGACTACTCGGACATCCGATTTTCTGATTTCAGACTGTATATCAAATGTGTACGTCATTGAACATGTATCGAAGATTCTGTTCAGAGAACAATTCCATAAAAATGACGTCAGTGTCACTAAGCGCATTCAAATTTCAAGCTTTTCATTAACCACGTTAAAAATGGCGAATTCTTGACCTCTGGCCCGTATCGACTCGATTACATGTTTCGATCTAGTAGATCCGATATGCGTTCGTTGGTAACACAATACAGGAAACACCCGTCATGTTATCATTTAGAAAACTGTTCAATGGATTTATTGTGTTAAATTGTCCATAACTGCTGAAAGTCAACGACCGTCAGGTAAGCTGGTGCTATCGTGATTCATTCAAAACGGTTGATCATGGCCCATTTGTCACAAATCGTGGTCACTCAGTTTATTCTTAGGCAAATTTGTCACATTATTTGTTTATTGCTAGGCCCAATAGGAGTCATGTTGTTTTGTTTAATCTTTGTGTCACGAAACCATATTCGTGCGAAACATGATAATTATTTGACATGTGAGTTGCCGTTCATGTTTAACATGCTTATAAAGATAACCAAAATGTGCAGACTCGGAGTGTTTTGCCGAGCCATCATGTAAGTTTGAGATGCATCCTCACAAGTATATGATTATATAAATAGTTTTTAAGCACCTCTCAACATTCTTTCCGTGTCAGACATGTCCAATGCTTCTTAATGCTTAAAATGAAACAAGGATTCCGTTTCGTACCCAATGTTTTTTACGCACTTGAAGTAAAGTCTGAAGTGGTGTACAGTATGTTTCGTCTTTCGTTCATCCGCTTCTCTGATAAGTAGAACCACTGAAGATATTCTCTGTTCATATATGTTGTAATCTTGCGTCGCCTTGAGGAAGACATGATAGTGATGGTTTACTTTAGATTTTGTTATTGTTACTTCTTTATTTTAAAGATAAAATTTCTTTATATTTAGTAGTTAATACCAATTTCTATTCATTTAACCGATGGACCAGCTTATTAATTATAAGTGATCAATTGGTGGGTCCATCCGTGTGAATGTGTAGAATGTAATGAACCTTGGCAGATCTGTAGAAAAGACAATTCCCTATCCAAGTTGCCCATTTGTACTGGTTTGAATCAATGAACAGTCATTATGACAAGTAGTAAATTTTACCTGACACCGTACGGTTACACCTTGGCTTTATGGCATTGCTACCTCTTGTACTGGCTATGTCTCTCAACTGCGTCATTGTTTGGTGTGTTTCTAAATGTTTTACGCCGCTTTCAACAATTCTCTAGTTATCTGATGGCGTGTACTGGGTAAGTTACCAGTACTTCTGGTCCATTTATCCTGACACCAGCCAGTCAGTTGTAATGCTAACCCAGCAACCCTGAGCATCAGGAAGGGCAGTCACATCTACATTTTTTAAGGTTTTGGCTGGACCCGACTGGGGATCGGACTTGCGACCTCCCGCGTCCCAGTCCAAATAAATGTGGGACTACCGCACCAAAGGCAGAAGTTCTACCAAAACACTGCCGAGGTCGTCCACGGTGTTTTAGGCACACTGGTGAAAAAAGTTTCTTCTCAATCAGAATTTACTTAACTCTGTTGCTACCTTCAATTACGACAAGATTTTATGGATTCATATAGGTTAAAGTTTAAACATATTATGTTAGTACATGTCCACTACACAGTCAATACAATCAAGGATTTTGCAAGCTGGAATGTACATGCTGGTTTCTAATTAGATGTAAACAATTTTTTTTTTTATGTGTGCAACTAAACTTGTTCTTTCAGATTGAAATTGCAGGGGTTCGGGTGCGCAGCCCCTGATGTTGTTTACAGTTGATAACAAGTTTAGGATGCGTCTGGCAACATGAAATGAAATATTTTAACATTCATTCAAAGGGGCTGATGTTGACCAATGTGTGGCAAATTATCTTCATTCTATATAGGTTTTAACAATTATAGAGATGTTCCTTATTTTTTAGTAGACATTTTCAAAGTCGTCTACTGCAGATTTGTCATATGAGGGAAAGCTTCAAAGCGTTAAATTGATGATGTCTGTTATAATCATTCTTTGATAAATTGGCAGTTAAACTAGATTAGCATAAAATTATAACCTTCAATTGTGATTTTTTTTTATTGATTCATATAGGTGAAATGTACTGTGCATGTCCACTCAAAAGATTTGCATTCTTGAATATGGTTATTTTTACTGACAGGCATGAAAACATTGTTTATATATGTTGCCACAAAGTGTATTCAGTTTGACCTAGTCACCTATTGTTCTTTGTTACAATTTTTTTTTTTTGTCTTTGCACAGTATAATTGAATAAAGATGAAGCAGGAGTTTAGGGGTGTAGCCCCAAATTAGAATGGAATATTAGTTTAAATAAAAAATATTAACCTAAATCCTTTCTCACATAAAATAAATATGCAACAGACCATTTTGAAAACATCTAAGCAAAACAAATAGAAAATCGCTTTAAATGAAAGTAATATTATTGAAAATAGTTGAAATAATTACTCAATATGATTAACCCTTTCCGTCATACGACAATTCTGCAGCAGATGACTTTGAACGTATTTTGTCAAAAAATAGAAAATCTCTATAATTGAATGAACAACCTATGAATTAAAGAGGAAAACATTGTGGCAAAAGGAAAAATTGCTCATTTTGAGCAATTTCTTCTTTTGCCACTGTATTCACTGTATTCAAAAGGCCGTCTGCTGCAGAGGCAAAAGGGTTAAACTTAAGTTGTTTGTTTCTTTCAAACTAGGGTCTAAAGATTGTTCTGAACTTTCTTTCCATCCTCATATCCCTTTCCCACAGACAGCATTAAAAACAGCTAAGCCAAAATATGGAAAATCTCTTTGGATAAAAGCTAAACTTGCAAAAGGATGAAATATTCACTATGAGCGTTATCTCCCTTTGCCACAGTGATTTCAAACGTCATCTACAAGTGGGAAAGTGTTAAACAATGTCTCCTTCTGTACCACTTTGTCCATTGCAATCCACCTTCATAAGAATGTTCCTTAATGCTTATCCTCTTTGCAATGGAAATGCATTTGTTTTGAAAATACTGGCCTGATTTTAAAATAATTTGGCCCAATTGTTCATCCTCTTCAAATATTGATTATACTATTTCAATCCTTGAAAAACATGGTTTATTCTACTGGTAAATGCATTTGAAAAACTTCTTATACTCATGTTTTACATAGCAAATACATGATATGATATAAGCGACATGGTTGCATAAGTCTAATCAGTAATAAGAATATTATAGTGTTGTAAGATAACAATTTAATGTTTAGAAAAACATAATTGGTTAGGTTTTTATACGCCCATTTTTTAACGGAACGTATTATAGTTTTACCTGCGGCGTACAGGCGGGCTGGCGGGCAGCGTCCAGTATGTTGTCAGCTCAATAACTTAAGAAGCCTTTGTCCAATCATCATCACATTTGGTCAGAATGTGTATTAGTATAATATCTCGTACACGTTTGATAACTAGCCATATCGCTTATGTCAATCGAGATTTATCGCCCTTTAATTATAGAAATTACCTAAAATTGGTCTTGTCAGCTCAATAACTTTAGAAGCCTTTGACCAATCAACACCAAATTTTGTCAGAATGTGTATTGGCATAATATCTCAGATAAGTTTGATAATTAGCCATATCGTTTTAGTCAATCGAGAGTTATCGCCCTTTAATTATAGAAATTACCTAAAATTGGTCTTGTCAGCTAAATAACTTGTGAAGCCTTTATCCGATCATCACCAAATTGAAACAATATGTTGATGGGCAGAATATCTTGGTCAGGTTTAATAACTTACCATGTTATCTTAGTCACTACACACTTATGTCCCTCAGAATGGCCAAAACTGTACTAACAGTGTCCGCTCTCTAAATTTGCCTGACGTACAACCAATTATCACTACTTGGTCTCAAAAAAACAGGACAGGCGTATTTTGTGACATTTGGCGCTCTTGTTTCAATTACAATTAAACTATCACAAGCTCTGATTTATTAGGAATTCCTTTTTTTGGTAAAGAACATGAGGCAATTACCAAATGCGACTTTCTTTGAGGACAATCTTGATCGTAAATTAAATGTGTTTAGCTACATTTTGAGACCTTATAGTTTTAACTGGTAAAACACCTGCTCTAGCCAGGAGTTCTGAGTTCAAATCTCAGTGGGGAAAAAATTACACTGTAGCTAAATACATACAATTTAATCAATATCAGCACAGCTTTTGTGATAATCCTCAATCCATTGAGCAATATCCACCAGCAACTATTTATTTAAACAACGGCTGCTTTTAACCCTTTCCAACCTGTAGACACATTTAGACGCATCTGCAGCAGACGACTTTAGAAAACATTGTGACAAAAGGAGAAATTGCTCAAAATGAGCAATTTCTCCTTTTGTCACAAAGTTTGCAACTTTTTTTCAGTAATTATACCTACAACTATAGAGAATTTCCATTTTTTTTAGCTTATATTTTTAAAGTTGTCTGTTGCAGATTTATTGTATGTGGGAAAGGGTTAAACTACTTGACCAATTTTAACTGAACTGCACAGATATATTGATTTGGTGTCCTCTTTCAAAATTTTCAAAAGAATAAATTCTGTGTTGAATTCTGGAAACTGTCCCATCAGAAAAGAAGAAAAGTGACACAATGTTTAGTTATTCTGGTATTTCTGTATAATTTGGCAGGAAACACCTTATGTGACCTGACCATCCATACACTTATTCAAGTCATATTTATTAAATAAAAACCAATGTTGCCAGGCATTATCAGAGTGAGGGGTCTTGTTTCAAGATAATTTGGCTTAAAAAAACATTATGTTGCCCTTTCCAGAGTGGTTTAAGATCAATGCTGCCAAAAAGTATCAGAAATGGGTAAAATAACAATTTTCCTCCTAAACTGCATGTCTTATGGCAAGATAAATTGGCAAAAAACGTTCTTTAATTAACCCTCTACATAAATTGTTCAAGAGATATTGATTAGTTCAAAGCATTGCTGAAATGTGGCATCAGAAAAATGGTAAAATGACAAATCTAAACGTTTTCCTCTGCAACTGCTTGTCTGATTTCAAGTTCAGTTGGCAGAAATGTTTTTTTTGTTTTTTTTTTCAAAATGTTGATGCATTTATCCAAAGACATATAAACATATTTTATATGTTAATTCATGCATCTATTATGGCTATCAGGATATTCCCTCAAACTTCATGGTCGTAATACGTTCTATACTCTTTGAAGCTCTTGGGGAAATGTTCAATATTCACTGGTAAAAGTAGTCTTTGACATTCGGGAAGTAAGTTGACTCACTCGGCTTGAACTTGAACTCTCTACCCCTGGGTGACAACTCTATCCATTATCAATTGAGAACATAGTAAATGCGTTAGTGCACAACAGCTTAGTAGGTGAGACTGAATGCACTTTCCGAAACTTTCTGAGGCTTTGCCTTAATTCATATTATCAGCGTATTAATGTTCACCACTCTGTCAGCACCGAATTTCATAAGAAGACTATTCCATGTTCAATATCGGACGATACCATTTTTCATGTATCAAAACACTATTTTCAAAACTATAATTTAAGAAAACAGACTCTGGAAATATTAAGATAATTACGTTCTCCATATATTAGTTCACGGATTTAATTCAGAATGACAAAAAGGGTATTTTAATGTTTAATAACTTAACACACACCTTAGGCAAAACTGAATGTAATTATCTGGATGCATTGAAGACGTGTTTTTATACAGACGTGAAACCGTCTTTTTATTGGGTTCATATGCCGTTTTCAACATGTGTCCAGTTATATCGCGGCGACAGTTCACATATTCATGATCCCTGAGCAAACAAACAAGTACTAGGCTAGGAATTGTGCCTTGCACAAAGGCACCCCAACGCTCTCGACGCTTAACCAATCGGCCACGGCGGATTCCTTATAAACATATAAGGCAAGACTGAATGTTATTATCTGGACGCATTGAAGACGTGTTTTTATACAGACGTGAAACCATCGTGGATTAAGGAGAACTTGTTCATCTAGAGCAATATCTCGTTTTCCCTACACAGGTTTTATAATACCGCCTGCTGTAGACACGTCAATTGTCTAGTAGGGTTGACCCTTTCCAACTTTTCAACTCTGACACCTCTGCAGCAAAATAATTTTGAAAACATTGTGGCAATAGGAGAAATTGTTCGAGATGAGCAATATCTCCCATTGCCACATTTTTTTTTTTTTAACTCTATTCAACAATAATACAATTATATGTACAGTGTCAATATGTTTTCCTAGATGTTTGCATAGTCGTCTGCTTCAAATGTGTTGTGTGTTGGAAAGGGTCAAATAACATCAGTCTGTCAAGAATACATCATATAACCCAGTCTCTCTGTAACTTTTATCTTATATGGCTATGACTTTCTTAAACGTTGTTCAGGTATCTGCAGCAGACGACCTTTGAAACATGTAGGAACAAGAGAAATTAAACATAATCATGTCCAGGAAACGGATCCGAGAGTGACACATACCAGCATTCTAAGAAAATTACCATTACTAGAACATCAACACGACTTGAACCCTTTACCACATACAAACGCGTTCTGATGCCTTTGCAGCAGACAACAATTGAATACAATGTGACAACAGATGAAATTGCTCAAACCGAGCAAGTTCTCCTTTTACCACAATATTTCAACTTGATTAGATAACAGTGTTTCATTTACAGACATTCTTCACACCCGTCTGCTGTAGACACGTCAGTTGTGGACAGTATAATGGAAAGGGTCAAACAGCACCTGCCTGCTAAGGGCATAAACACATCCTGTAACACAATCTCTATGTAATTTCATTTATGTAATACTACCGACTTTTCACGGAGTTAAACACACATTAGCCGTGTCTAGCGATATTGGTTCTTAGTGCACAGTCTCACCAGTGACTTCACCTTTTGCCAAAATGATATATAGACATACAACCTTTCCCACATACTACACATTTGTAGCTGAAGACTTTGAAAACATTTGGTGAACAAATTGGAAAGTCTCTTTCTATAAACGTTTAGTTTTAGAATACGGTTGATATCATTGTGGCAAATAGTAATTTTTCCTTTTGTCAAAAAGTTTTTAAAAGTCGTTTGCTGCAGAGGCTTCAAATTATGCCAAAGATTTAATGAATGTATGAAAAAATCTAGACGCCTAGACCCACTAGCTGTACGCTAATGTGATCTAAAGGATTCAACGTCGAAATGTTAATAAGTTAGAAATACACTGCGTGTGCCTAGGCACGAGAAAATATGTCATAAATTATAATTATGACTGACTTTCGGTAAGTAAGATAATCAGGATCAACCTTAGAAACGTCTTATAAAGTTAGCGTAAAGTCCGTCGACTGTCTGTTTCGAAAGTAATCTGTCTGATCTGAACCTTTGTTGAGGATTGATGTGGTTTCGTCAGGAGGGTCCGTCGGAGTATTTTTACGGTGGTGCGCATTGTATGCACCTTAAATAAGTTTGCGTATAAAATCTTTATCATTATCGTATTAACTGTAGTTGTTTTCATAGAAAACCTAAATTTAAAATAAGTCGTATCTGAAACAAGAGGATGACACTGAAATATGAACGGTTTGATCATACCGTGCGCCTTTGTTGAGCACCGAGGTTTTTTCGCTTGGTTGGCTTTGGGGGCGTATTGCACCTGTATCATTATTTTTATTAGCTGCAGTTCTTTTCGTAAAAACCGTTTATTTAAGGTAGGTTCATTGAAACGAAATATAGTCGTTTCCGAAACATGAGAATGACAAATGTGAAATGACATACACAGATATTAGAAGCAAGTCTTCTTTTTATACGGTATTCATTTGTTTCTATGTAAATATGTACGTACTTCTCGTCTTACTTATTACATAGGGCTGATTTGACTTCAAGCGTGTCTGCAGCAGACGACTTTTTAAGTGCGGGAAACAATTAAAAATATTTTGACTCTTTCCGACATATAACTAATCAGCAGCAGACGAGTTTGAAAACATATTGCGTCTATAAGTAAAGTTAGTGTTTTTGTGGCGATTGGTTTGACAATCGCCACAATGCTAACAGAAACAACAACAACGAAAAAATGGTTAAATTAAGATGACTGTTCTCTACTTGGTCATTAATACTGTACACAACATCATCTTCAATGTCTATTAGTAGAACAGGCTGCAAGCGTGATATAACAGTTATGTTATAGGGTCTGTGTTTATAACGAAACTTTACGTACGAATTTTCACGAATGTACTTTATCTACCCTTGTCAAGTGCAACGGTCCGAATAACGTAGTCAAGCATCCACGGTCATAATTGTTCATGAGGAAATGAGTGGTGCAGTGTTAGAACATCGACCTCTCGTTCTAAAGGTCCCGGGTTATAATTCCGAGATGAGGGGCTCCTTTCATTCAGCCGAGAGTATTGGCTAAGTCTCTAGGAGTGACTATAAGCTATAAGGTGGTTTCGCAACCGATGTAAAATAAATAAGTTTCAATTTTCAAAATATCGTAACAATCTGATGGGTTTCTGTACTGTCAGTAGTTTGGTATACACTTAACTTTCCCACATACAGCAGACGACTTTGAAAACATCGAAACAAAAATGCGGTAATTCTCAAACATGTAAATATTATTATTAAATAAACAAGAATACTTTTAGACACAATGAGAAAAGACATCGTATGAGCATTTCTACATTTGTCACAGTGTGTTTCAAATGGCCTCTGCTGAAAATGTGTCAAAACGCGTCCGCCAGTGGGAAATGGTTAAGTACATACTTATCACCGATCAATGTACAGAGGTGTGCGGGTCTTCTACTATCTCATTCGTGGTCACGGTATAAACATATGAGTATGAATAATCATAGCGGGCTGCTTAATTAACCTTCTGTATCATAACCATTCAACACACTGCGATGTCACAGATGTCACGTGGAAATAGTTTCGTTAAATTTTATCATTTCGAACATACAACAAATCTGTAGCTTTAAAAACATTTAGGTAAAACCTTGAAAACAATGCCTATAATTGAAAGTTATTACTATTGCATAGAGTTGCAAGCATTGTAACAAAATGAAAAGTTGTTCTATTTCTCCTTTTACCACGCTATTTCCAAAGGCGTCTGGTACAAATTCGTCAAAATACATATCCAGGTGAGAAAGAGTTACAACTTTCCATAAAACAGACGACTTTTAAATCGTTATGGTAAAATAAGAAACGGTAAAATGAAGTCGTTGATGAAATGTCTTACGTCTTCAGATGATTTAGATTTAATGGAGTTTCACACCGTTTTCAACATATTTTCAGTTATATCATGCGTTTCACCGACCTTGGCATTCTATTACAAGTATTCCACACAACATACTTCATAGACAACTGCTAACCTTTCAACAACGATTGAAACAACGTCCGTCAACCATCCAGAAGATTATATGACCGATCCGGGATTCGAACTCATGAATATATAGCCCGTGTCGTTTTCGGATGTAATTGATTGAAGGTTGTCAATGGTTACAGCATTACTTTATTAAGTACAAAGAATCAATAGTATTAACACAGTAGCGTGCTTGGTAACCTCGCCGTCAGTCTATGGTTGTTGTTGACCGTCTTTTCCTTCTTTTATGCAGAAATATGATAAAGGTATACAGTACAATGAAACTAGCAATATGTATAACAATAATATACAAAAACCAATTGTATGAGTGAAACTCCATGAGATGGCCTGAAACGACAGGAGTCACCATGCCGCTGATTGATATAAATGTGTATATAACACCGGTGATTTTACCAGTGACAGTTGTTACGTTCTTTGTCAGCCAGGTAAACATAAACGCAAACAGTGGTGCCATCGCGAAACCACAAACGGCTAATGATATAAATACACATGGTACGACATTCAAAATGGAAAACGCTACAAAAGCTGCAATGCCCACTGTAACTAAACCCGTATAGCACACAAAAAGTGTTTGTTGTTTCCATCTCTTTACAATGAATACCGCAACTAGTCTGCCCAATCCCAAAGAGATCCAGAACACCGCAGTTGCGTTAGTACCTGCTGTGTTCGTCCAGTGTAATTCAGTTATGACGTATGTCATGAAGAAGCCAGCTAAATGTTTTTGTATGCCAACATATAGTGTGATCAATAATGCTTGTAAAATCACAAAAGAAACAATTTCAACCCTCTTTGTCATTTGTCCTTGTCTTTGCTCATTGTTCGTCTCCTGGTGGTTTTGGTTTGACTTCATCTCTGTGTAAACATTACCATAGGTGACGTTTAAAATGATAAAAAGCAAAACAATTATTACACAAAAAGCAGCCAGGATGGCGTAAGCAATAAACAAATTCATGCCCCGAGATTTAACGATTAATGCCATTGGTTCCGTATTATTTCCCATTGAACTATTAAACAATACTTTACTAGATTCTGAATTGAACTCAGTCGACATTTCGATAGTGGTAATGCCCTTTTCAGTAAAAAGAATGGTTGCTTTGTTCTCGCCTGATACGTTGCTGGTATATTCCGCTAAATGTCTTATTGCAGCTTCTGATGAAGAATTTGTCGCGAGACTTGAAGAATTACTGTGGTCGGTCAGGTCTTTGGCCAAGAAAGGATCCGAGACTAGAGGACAAAAGACACCACCAAGACTTATCGCAAAATGTATCAAGAGCAGGTAACGTTGGCTATCGTCTCTCCAAACAAAGAGTGTATCGGTTGTGCATACTAAAATACATTGTACATGTAAGGCGTTAGCCATTTCAAACATACAGCAAATCTACAGTAGACGACTTTGAAAATATATGGGCAAAAATATAGATTATCTCTGTAAATGAGAGTAGTGTCACTGAATAGAGTTGTATATATTGTAGCAGACGACGAACCTTCTCGTTATAAGCAATTTCTGGTGCAGAAGCGTCAACATGCGCCTATATGTGGGAAAAGGTTAAAGCAGGTATCCATTAACATAAGGTGATATCAATTTCTTGATTAAACTGTGCCATTTATAACGCCATTTTCTAATTGTGTCTTTTGGCAAGACAATTTATTCTGGTTTTTAAATGGTGCATATTCTATTTAATGATTTGGCGAGTTTTTAGCAATTTTAGAAAACGAGTTTAATAATTTTTTGTATTGAATGACCACGAATGTTATATTCTATTTATATTATAAATTCCAATTCGAAGATTATTAGCGCAAAATATATATAACGTCGCTATATAGCGCGGTCATTTTCAATGCTTTTCATTATGACGTTAAGTGGCATTGTTATTACACTAGTTATTTACCGAAAAATATAGAATGACGTTATTTCATGCTGGCGACGTCATTTATGATATAAATGTACGTAAGTAATGACTTTACATGATATGTTGATATTTTTTGTGAAGCACAAATTGAATGCGATACTGTCGTTATCTTCGAATATATTATTAGTTTGATTACCAGAATGCCCAGCAACTGCAAAAATACCTCCAATAAACTGGACAAGTATCATGGTAACCAACGTGGTACAAAAGGGAGTCACAATACTGGTCAATGCCATACCCATGTTAATGCCTAGCAACACCATTAACTTGTTAAACCGATCATACAAAATACCAACTGTCAAAGAGCCGACCAGATTCCTGCAAATAGAATAGTGTCTAGGTTGATTAATTATACTCCAACCAATACTTATATCTTTATATTCGATATTACAAAACTGGGTTTCGCATAGTGAAAACAAATTGATTGCTTCATTTAATAAAAAAAACACCGTTTCTTGTCAACTATAGAGTTGATTTACTATTGAACTTTTGATATTGAATTAAATCCGGGGCGATAATTACGTGAGTGTAACATTACGAGTTTATAATTGGCGGGTTAAATCATGCGGGATTATAATTCTTGCATTTAATGTTCTATTGTTACGGAGCCCCTAAAGTGACATTCAATATATTGTTTTAGTATGCAAATAAAAAAGTATCGAATTTTTATTTCGTTTTTACGAAATAAGTATTTCGTTTAAACGAAATGATTATTTCGTTAATACGAAATAAATTGGCTTATTTGCATATTAAAAAAAAGTATCGAATTATTATTTCGTAAAAACGAAATAAAAATGCGATACTTTTGTTTAATATGCAAATTAGATGTTTTATTTGCATATTAAAAAAAAGTATCGAATTATTATTTCGTAAAAACGAAATAAAAATGCGATACTTTTGTTTAATATGCAAATTAGATGTTTTATTTGCATACTAAAACAATATATTGAATGTCACTTTAGGGGCTCCGTACTATTGCATAAGTTGTATATTACATAGCCACTCGATAATTGTTCGTGTCGTTTCTAGTAACTGACGTTAATTATAGTCAACAGAAAATGTCGTGATGACGCTTACATGACGCGAACTTATTGCATACTTTCATATATTTCCGTTCACTTTACATTGAAGAAAGTGGTCATGATTTATTTTATCATGACCGGTGTCAAGGAATTATCATGACCGTAGATAAGGGCGTGCGAAAATTCCGCATAGTTAACATGCTAGGGACTACTTTTTTATGTAAACAAACTTAGCTGACATAAATATATAATTTTTCCTAACGTGACTTTGTAATGTTAAATTATCATATACTGATCATGCACAATTTCTTACTGTCTCATGCAAACAGTAAGTGTTTGACACAATAACAGTCTGAAACGCGCGTCTAAAATATTGGTAATGCACGTGTATGACGTCATTAAAAAAAAATACGTCACCGTTATAATTCAACTTTCCAAACGGCATTTACAACAAAATGACTACATTTGTAAACAAACAGTTTGTTTCAATTTCGAAAGCAGATTTATCAACTCTAGCTTTAAAACAAAAATCCACAGTGTAAACTAAATAGTTTACAATATGAAAGTATGCAATAAAAAGGTTATTGACTCTGTACTGTGAAATCATCGTTGGACCTCGTTCTTTGGCGAACGTAGCCTCGCAAGCTCGGCAACGTCAAGCAAAGAACTCGGTCCAACGATGATTTCACAGTACAGGGTCAATAACCTATAATCATACATGGACGTGGGTAGTGACGTAATATACGTGACGTCATTACATATTATCCGGGTGACTGATAATTATGATTTTTCACAGCCCTAAATATTTCTATAATTGTTCACAGTATATGTATAGTGGCTTTCTTATCATCTGTAACAAATGGTGATATTTGATATGAGTGACACACGAAGACACATACAATTAATTATAGTCAAATATAAATATTTCAAATCATACATTGGCAGTTGAATCAAAGGATGAACAACATCTACTAACAAGACTTTAAGCATTTCCTAACCTGCAAAAAAATCTGCAGTAAATAAATTTAAAAACAAGGCAAAATATAAAATAGTTCTATAAATGCAAGTAAAATTACTGAATCTAGTTAATTATGAACAATTCGTCTTTCGTTACACTTTTTCAAAAAAAAGTTTGTGTATAAGAAGGGTTGTCTATTTACCCTAGTGACCAAGAGGTGAGAAGCCAAGACGCAGTGGACAAATCTTCTTTGATCAGTACCATGATGTCCGGCAAAGTAATGCCAAGTATAGTAATTCTCCAACCCTTTTTATAAAAAATGTTGTACATATTCGTTTGAATTGTGTATTACGCCGTTTTTAACACTATTTCAGTCATATATCGGTGTTTGTTACCAGTACTGTTGGTAAGCCTATCCTGACACCAGCGCATCAGTCGTGAAGCTATGTATGGCATATCATTTTCTTAAGATTGTATTCAGGAAAATGGGAAAATATCCTAACATACCACAAACATATAAGCATTGTTTTAATAAGGTCACACAGCGGACAAATTGTTGAAGGGAGATGACAAAAGTTTGAATACTTATCAAGACAAGACACTTCCGAAAACGCTATTCCCTTGATTGATTGCTTTTATTCAAATTTGTTTGAAATAGTCAAATGTTTTAAGTAGCATTTAAGTTCTTTTTTTTTTTAACTTAAATCGTTTCCGAATTTTTCACGTTGATTAAATAGTACAACTCCTAGCCTTAAACTACAAATCACTTATCACGTAGAAGAATTGTTTCACCGACATTATCGGTCATAATTTTCTCTATATAGCTATATAGGCGTATACACATTTTAACTTGATATATACTTACTTATTTTAGAAGACGAGTATCATGCATTTTTCATTTGCCCCAAATATTATATTGTAAGGGAAAACTATTTATTTAATTGGTATTGTGGAAGAACTGAAACAGTTGATTTTATTAACTTAATGAAAATTAATAATTGTAAAAAATTAAAACTTTTAATGATATATAAGCATTGTTTTAATAAGGTCACACAGCGGACAAATTGTTGAAGGGAGATGACAAAAGTTTGAATACTTATCAAGACAAGACACTTCCGAAACGCTATTCCCTTGATTGATTGCTTTTATTCAAATTTGTTTGAAATAGTCAAATGTTTTAAGTAGCATTTAAGTTTTTTTTTTTTTTAACTTAAAGCGTTTCCGAACTTTTCACGTGGATTAATTAGTACAACTCCTAGCCTTAAACTACAAATCTCTTATCACGTAGAAGAATTGTTTCACCGACATTATCTGTCATAATTTTCTCTATATAACTATATAGGCGTATACACATTTTAACTTGATATATACTTACTTATTTTAGAAGACGAGTATCATACATTTTTCATTTGCCCCAAATATTATATTGTAAGGGAAAACTATTTATTTAATTGGTATTGTGGAAGAACTGAAACAGTTGATTTTATTAACTTAATGAAAATTAATAATTGTAAAAAATTAAAACTTATGAGGGAAATTGATAATTTGTAGGAACATTTATTTCATAAGACATGAATTTTGTGTTTTCTGTAATGTATTGTTTGTTTTGCATATAGCATATTTATATTTAACATATAGAAATTGACATAACCTATTTTTCACATGATTTATTATTATCTGTAACATTTGTTTATGTATTTTGGGCCGGTGGCCTTTGTTTACGTAAATAAATAAATTGAAATTGATTTCTGTACATAATCTCACAGTTGTAACAGGTAGATACCCAACATCGCAGGTGCCCTACCATGAAAGATACTGTCAATGTTGTAACACAAACGATATTGAACATGTTTTACATCTCCTTTTGTCATGTCCTGCATACATGTTGACGTCAGAGAGAAACGAATCAAACATCCATCTATGCAAACGGTTTCGCGTACTAAACATAGTTTATCTACAATGTTATATTTATTTCGTTAAAATATATTTAGATTTAGATTGTCTCAGACCGATGGCGTTCATCTTTTCTTGGAGGAGGGTGAAGAATCGTGGTGTCTGTTTTCTGCGAGCTCGGTACAGCGTGGACTTTGTGGAGTTGAAAGTAGGTAGTTTCTCAACGACTTCGCGGCAGGTATCATTCCATCAATTTTCTCTGAGTTTGGTCAGCTCTTATGCACAGATTGTAGGAATTGGTTCTTCTGCGCAGCGCTGAGGGATCTTGTTCATGATCTGTTTCGCAAAGACGTTGGTGTGGTCTGATAGGTGGTTGTGGTTCCGTCTCCCCAATCATGTCGGTATGTCGTTGGTTGTCGACAGGAAAGCTTGGCAACCTCGCGCAATGCATCTCCAGAACACATTGTCTTCTCGTCTACGGTTCAGGCGATAGATTTATCCGTCAAATGTCAAGCTATGTCCCCATATTTTTGTTGACGATGTACTGAACGTTGAGCTGTGCGTTTGCTATGATTGAATATGATGAAGTGATTGATGAATGATTAATCATTTTGTCACAACAGATATCTTGACATTTTGAACTTGATTACTAATGACTAGAAAATGGTTACTAATTGACTAGAAACGGTACTTTAACGCCCAAAAGCACAATTTAAATTGTAATTCTTCTGATTAATTACCGTCTATCCTTCAAATAAAAATCAATCGATTTATATTTATAGTTATGTACCTCTGTAGGTACTCTCTTATCCCGGATTAGTGATTGGTAATTATCTTTAGAAGTCAATGTATCGGTAACATACCATCCCTAGGGAGGGGGTGCTGAATACGAGTTATCAAGTTGTAAATACATGTGTATCTTTTACATGTTCCATAAACTTAAAGAAAATGTAATGCCTCTTAAGAAATAAAGTAGAGTAGAAGTCGACGTATCGGTAACATACCATCTCTAAGGAGGGGTTGTTGAATACGAGTTATCAAGTTGTAAATGCATGTGTATATTGTACATGTTCCATATACTTAAAGAAAATGTAATGCCTCTTAAGAAATAAAGTAAAGGTAATGTACGGTAATATCTATTTTAAGTTTCCTACAGAATGTATTTGCACACTTTGAATCAGCGTAACCATCGACCTATTTAAAGGGAACATATTACTTATTTATTTATTTTTTTAACATACCACATATATCTTAAAAAATATACGTTCAAAAGTGCTTAACAAACAAATATACGTATACATACAAACAATATATAAAAAGCATCAGTATGTATTACAAATTACAAATGATAAAATGCATCACTAAAGCAGTATACGGACGGTTGTATTTATCTACAGAATGCTAAAACTGTTAACAAGGGTTAAAATCAAAGCACTTAAAGTGCTAACAGACTTGGGGCTACAGGACGGTTTGAGAAGTAGGGAAAATGTGAAAGGAAATGAAAATTGCATGTTCATGTATTTATTGTTAAGAAGTTGAAAGATCATATCAAAAATAGTTAATATTATGAAACTGGCAATTGGAAAACAGGAGGACCATGTTGGCACTAAATCGCTAACTTCGAAGCTAGAGCTCACACGTATACACATTTAAGACATGAAGAATCAAAGGAAAATTTGACAGTATGTTTAGGCAGAAACATTTTGAAGTTTTTGCCTTATTATATTGAGAAATATGTAAATGTTAAACCAGAAGTTTCTGACAAGAAGAATTTAATAGGTGTTTTTTTTGTCGGCATGGCAACAAGTTGTGCACTGACTGGAATAATGTGAACAACTGTAAAAGTGAGGCCATGTAAGGAACATCCATGTCAAGTTTTATCAACTTGCAAACAGTGGTTTTTGAGGAGACCTACGGACAGTGAGTGAGTCCAATAGATCATCTAGAGCCTTTGGCTCAGGTGAACTAAAAAAACTTAGGTTACAGGACCACAACAACACTAGGCCCAAAGTACATGAGAAACAAATAGTATGACAAAGTTTTAGAAATTCAACATTCTGCAACAATGCAATAAACAGCACTGGTAATGATGTTGGGAAAAAAGGTTTGAAAGAAAATAATTCTCTAAACCATGGACTGGGATAACGTGTTTGATCATGGCTAAACTGAACATAAATAGAAAAGAAAATTATTGATAACAATTAACAGCACATAGTGAACGAATTAATACAAGAGAAGCTCATTAGAACACATAAGCATACACTTGCAAAGAAACATAATAAATCATTTAAATAAGACAAAAGGAACAATGCTTGGACCCCCTGCCAATAGCAACTGCTAGAACATCCTCGACTGAGGGTCAACCAAAGGAACATTAATGCCAAATTATATTGAAAGCAGTTACTGTTTTCAGACAAGGAGATTCTTCTATAGCACTATAGTCTAATAGCTGGAAGACAACCAGCCCCAACTCCACAGTTTTGTTTTTGGTTGTTTTGCATCAGCTTCAGCAAACCTGTTAGATGAACAAAGAAGGATCATTTCGGCGAAATTTACAATGCACCAGTAGTTTCCGAAAAGACACTTTGTATTATTATTTATTTATTTTGCGATATTTGCCCTAGCAAGAAAGTTATACATTGAATACACTTCAACTCTTGACATACATTTAAAAGGGGACCATCCTAGGAAAATAGCGATATATGGCCCTGTCAACAGATTAAACAAACTGAAAATGTTTCAAAACTGGTCCAGTAGTTTCTGACAAGGATAGTTTCAAAGGTTTTCCCTGTGTGTTGCCATGGCAGATCTGCAGTGAATGGACATATTTGGGGAAACCTATATGGGGACCATGAAAGGAACATCATTGTTGTTTGAAGCCAAAAGTTAACATTGGACAATGACAGATTGTGGTCGCAATAGATCACATTGAGCCGTCATGTCCAGGTGATCTGAAAAGGTGCATACATAAAAAATATACAAGCACTGCAGCATGGGTACCGTATATACTAGATTCATGGAAATATCATGTAACTGTGACCAACAAAGAACAGGAAAAAAACCTGTTATTGATGAGATTAATCAACACAATTCAATATATCACAGAACAAAATATCTCTGCACATATCCCTCAGACTAGATCATCCATCCATTTCGTTATTTTTTGCTTATGGAACATAACAGACACTTTCATTTACAACTATTTACAGCACAAGGTGAATGGATGAATATTAAAAAGTGCATTACTACGAGAAAGTAATACTAACCCTTTGCTCCATAATACTGATTTTAAAAACTTGTAATATGAATAATTTGTTATAAGGGTTCTTGAATGAAGCACAGCCATTGTGAGCAGGCATTTAAAAAGAGTGTAAGTAGAGTTTAGTTTGCTCGTAATGAGCAATCTGAAATCTTCCGTAAATATGAGCGTAAGTCACACATTACTTATAAGTGGGGAATGAAAACTTTCAATTTGGAAGAGTTCAAGAAAATGCTTATCGAGCAAAGAGTTAAATACTTTGCTCCAAAAGCATTTTCCTACCCCTACAAATTCAAAGAATTACGTGACATTAATTCATCACTTATCAGTTATGGGTGAATTGGGCCACCATTTACAGTGTGGAAATCAGTGCACGGGGAGATCATATGACTCATTATGAGCATTCTGAACGCTGCCTTTCCTGGTTTTTTTTTAATGACTTTCTCTTTTGGGTGCATGAAATGTATATTTCTGGAACAAAGTGTTCAATATTAGACATGCGAAAAATGCACTATATGACTTTATGCACTATATGGCTGTCGAAGACCAGATGTACCATTACTATGCCTTTTGCAAGTGACCTTGATATGACACATATGACAAATATTTAACCCTTTGCTCCATAAGCATTTTCTTGGACTCATCCAAATTGAAAGCCGTAATTCACCATTTATCAGTAATAATGGGTGAACTGTGTTAACATTTACTGACATAGTGGAAAACATTACAGGAAGAGTGCAGACTGCTCGTTACGAACAACCTGAACTCTCCCTCCACTGTTTTCAAATGACTGTTTTTTGGGTGCGGGGAAATGTGGTATTATGCAGCTGATATTTAAACAAATCCACTCGTGACTTCTTTGTTTATCATTTACTTTTCGTCGCAATTTTCCGGGAATTTTTCTTTTTGTAAAATATATTATGGAATATGAAATTGCAGAATATAAACAAAATGTAAAATGCGAAACATAACGGTAAAATCAGGCATGATGATTTGTTTCACAATGGCAAATGACTCCAATTAAACTTAATTGGACAATCTCCGTAAACACTCGAACATAGTCGTACTTTTCCGTTCCACTTTGCGAAGATGATAATAACATTCCTTAGGGTTTTCACTGATGTTCCAACAACATTATAATGATCTTTTTTGGGTGATCTTAACCTTTAAAATGCAGTTTTGTTGAATCCATGATGAACTATTTTTTCCCTCCAGTCTCACCCTATAATGCGTTGTATGTTTACAGCAATTGGCAGGCAGCCAACTCCGAAAAATGGTTTATCTACTATGACCAGGGGCTAAAGCCCAAGGCCAAAAACCCGTATTAAACTGAAAACATAAGGCTTGTGTTTTTATGTATAATGACAATTAGTTCCCATATATCTCAATAAAAAAGTGTATCTTTATGGCACTTTTAAAAGAAGCAAACGTGTCACAGTCCCTTATTCCTGCCGGAATAGAATTCCAAAACTTTGGGGCAACACTCACATAACTTATGTCAGTATAAATTGCGTTCCGACTTCTTGGTACTAGTAGTATAGAGTTATTTTTTTTATATCTTAGATCTCGTTGGGGTCTTTACACCTTTAACATATTTTTGACAAATTACGGGGATTGTTCAAGTAAGGTTTTGTATGTAAGAGTTATTGTTTTATACTGTACTCTGAACTGTGTATTTAGCCAATTAATGTCTTTGAGTATGTGAGTAATGAGGCTGTAACGTGAGGTCCTGCGAATAAAACGTGCTGCTGTGTTCTAATGTTCTGTTTATAATAATTCCATTATTATTTATAAGCTGTGGGTAAACCAGACACTCCAAGAAAGACACTCCAAGAAAGACACTCCAAGAACGGACACTCCAAGAACGGACACTCCAAGAAAGACACTCCAAGAAAGACAAACCAAGAACGGACACATCAGGAAAATCCAAATGCGGACACTCCAAGAAAGACACTCCATGAACGGACTCTCCAAGAAAGGACACTTCAGGAAAGAAAAAACAAGGACGGACACACCAAGAACGGAAACATCAGGAAAATCCAAATGCAGACACTCCAAGTAAGACACTCCAAGAACGGACTCTCCAAGAAAGGACACTTCAGGAAAGAAAAAACAAGGACGGACAAACCAAGAACGGACACATCAGGAAAATCCAAATGCAGACACTCCAAGAAAGACACTCCAAGAACGGACTCTCCAAGAAAGGACACTTCAGGAAAGAAAAAACAAGGACGGACAAACCAAGAACGGACACATCAGGAAAATGTCTGTGTTCTCATCGTAATAATAGCTAGCTCTTATAAGGCTCTACATCGCTGACGCAATATCAGATATTATGATCAATTTCATTTCTGAACTATGAGAGAGACGTTTCTAGCAATGTGATTGTTTTCTTCTTGAAAAGTATTGTATATCTTTTCGTGCTATGATTTTGTATATACCGTTTGTGCCCCCATAATACAGCCGTCACACCGGACTGGCGTCCCTACGGCGTCCCTACGGCGACCCAGGACGTGGAAGGGACCCCATGGACGCCGTAGGGTCGTGGTGAGAACGCATCAAGACGCCGTGGGGACCCCAAGGACGCCGAAGGTCGCAGAGCGACGGCGTTTACTTTGGACATGTTCAAAGTAAACGCCGAGGTTCGGCGACCTGAGCGCGTCCTGGCTCAGGACGCCGTGGGATCGCCCTGAGGTCGCCATGGTCGCCGTAGCATCGCAGTAGGAACCCGAACAACGCCAAAGGAACGTAGTACAGACGTGGTAGAGTCGCCATGTAAACGCGGAGAAAAGGATCGGGGGAACCAATGGCGACCTTACTGCGTCCTTACCACGTCGATGGGGTTCTTACCACGACCCCATCACGTCTATGGCGTCCTTACCGCGATGTCAGGGCGGATATTTCGGGATTTGAGCTATTGTCCGCGACCTTACAACGTTCTCAATGCGTCCCTGCGGCGTTAATGGCGTTTCTACGGGGTGCCTACTACGACTATTGCGTTTCTACGGAGTTTGCACTGCGTTCCTAGCGCGTTCCTACTGTTCGCCCTCGAAGAGCTATAAAACCCAATATTTCATCCTATCTTTATCAGTGTATTTCTCGTACTCACCATCATCAGGGCCGAATAAATGATGAACTTGCTCGCACTGCAACATATACTTATTGTCCAGCAGCAGCAGCAGGCAGATGATCATGTCATAGCTGTAAAACTGATCAGACGGCGAAGGAGAAGAAGGGCAAGGCTAAGAAGATGCTGGGTTAGACCATGGCTCGGTGATGTCCGAAAGAACAGTGGAGTTTTATACTCGCAGCGAGGACGCCGTTGGGTCGCCCTGCAGTCGCCGTGGGAACGCCATGCACGCGGTAAGGTCGTGGTAGAAACGCTAAGAACGCAGTGGGGTCGCAGTGTGGTCGCCGCTGATCGCCGTATGGACGCCGCAGTGACGCCGTGTAAACTCAATAGAAACTCCAAGGACGCAGTAAGAACGCGGTAAGGTCGTGTTGGGAACGCCGTGTACATACACAGATCGCAGAGCACAGAACTCCGGTGTGACGGCTGACTCGAAATCTGGATACGTTTAGAAAAATCATTGGCGTTCTCAATGCGACCATCGGCGTTCTCCAAAATATGACAGTTTAGGTCGCGGTAAGGACGCCAGTCCGGTGTGACGGCAGTAGTTGGAGCATACCTTATGCAGCTGTACTTTTGCCGTATGTCGGTGATACTTGTGTCATCATATGTTATATAACTGCAATGTTCTCTTGTTGAATGCGCAATATATATACACAATACAATATATACAAATCTCGATTGATTTCAATTGATTTCAGCTCCATGCGACTCCTGCGCAGAAATCATTGAAAAAGTGTTTTCAAACATTTTCCCCAAGGGAAGAGTGTCCGTTCTTGGAGTGTCCGTATTTGGATTTTCCTGTTGTGTCCGTTCTTGGTTTGTCTTTCTTGAAGTGTCCTTTCTTGGAGTGTCCGTTCTTGGAGCGTCTTTCTTGGAGTGTCCGTATTTGGATTTTCTTCATGTGTCCGTTCTTGGTTTGTCCGTCCTTGTTTTTTCTTTCCTGAAGTGTCCTTTCTTGGAGAGTCCGTTCTTGGAGTGTCTTTCTTGGAGTGTCTGCATTTGGATTTTCCTGATGTTTCCGTTCTTGGTTTGTCCGTCCTTGTTTTTTCTTTCCTGAAGTGTCCTTTCTTGGAGTGTCCATTCTTGGAGTGTCTTTCTTGGAGTGTCTGTATTTGGATTTTCCTGATGTGTCCGTTCTTGGTTTGTCTTTCTTGGAGTGTCTTTCCTGGAGTGTCCGTTCTCGGAGTGTCCATTCTTGGAGTGTCTTTCTTGGAGTGTTTTTCTTGGAGTGTCTGTGTTCTCAAGCTGTGTGTTTGTCAATAGAAAAGCAAAACATACAAAATGAATTAATTAAAATGTTCTTTTATGATTATGATCGCATGTTTCGGCAAACAAATTGATGAAATGGTTGAAAAACCAGCAGTCATTTAAGAAACTTTCTATTATTACATGAATATAATCAAATATCTTGGAAGCAAATGAATGAAAACAGCAAATAATCCATCGCGGCAATAGACAATTGTTTCTTTTCATCGATCCTTAATTAACACACCTTGTAGTAATGAAAGAAAATAACATAATGCATCTGTATCTAGAAATTGTGTAAACGTTAAGTACATGTTATCGAAATACGCGTCATATATCACTTTATGTGATTATATAATATGTCAAGAGTGTTTATTTATTATCCCTTTTGATAAACTCGTTAACTAAGCTGAATATGACCTCGGCATAATTATTGGCGGCATTGTTATACGGTTTACTGACGAAATTAAAATAGCTTTGGAAAACCCGATTTTCTTTTTGTGCTTCGTCATGTGATAAAAAGAATCTGACATTCGTTGCTCGCTAAATAACACATTTCTTGAACTCGTTAAAATAACACTTTATATAAAATGACAACTCATGACAGATCCTATATGTTTATATAAAATTTAAAATGATATCTAACTCGGATTTGAACATTTCTCACTGACTTCACTAATCATACATTTAAACACAACACTCAACTCGGAGAAGAACGTCTAAAATTGTATTTCCGTATTAAAACACAAACACATTTTGTCGACAATGCAATTTTCTTGAAAGAATGCGAATATTTGGTAAGGCAAATGTAATGTATATGCTAATGAATTAAATTTGGTTAAATATTAACAAAGTCACAAGAGTTTCAGTGTTTAAATTATGATAGAAATCAAAGAAACATATACCTTAAACATTATTGCGCATTTATAACTAAACATGCATAGTCTCTTGATCACACGTTTTTTGAAACTGCGATACGGATGTTCCCTTAACACTCAAAGAAATTGTATCTTAAGTTTTGATATAGAATTAAATCGATGCTGGTTTTTGAAGACAAAGGGCAATTTCCAATTAGGCAAAGACATTGGCGGATTAATTCCATACAAATACTACTACCTTCAAGAACAAGATGCAAATGTGCCTGTCCCGAACCAAGCATTCATTAATTAGGTATGATTCATTCTCGATTGGCTTTAGGAAATAAATGTTGTGACCCTGACCTGATGTGCGCACCGTTATATCATATTGCAAACATTGCAAACAAAAGCGAACCTGCACATGTATGTAGACGCATGTTGCACCTCTTTATAAATACGTTTCCACACGTACTGATAATCGAATCGATAGATGCAAAGTAACGCCATAGATGGAAAAGTGCATACTATGTATCGGAAATAATATCAGCAAGGATTCAGTTATTAGTGCAGCTTTGTTGTCAATTCACAAAATGCTTTGGGACTTTCATTATTCCCTTCATAACTTAATTAAAAAGAGAAATGGATACTGAATTATAACAGAGACCGAAACCAGGTAGACATATGGAAATGCAGTTAGGCGTAGGGAAGAGACTCAAGTTGAACAATAAATTTGAACTAGACAGTTGATATGCACGTTTGAACACGTTTCTTAACGAGACTTTTAGCATACTTTTAATTTCGATATCACAAATAGTTTAAATCATGCATTTGGATAATTGCAATTTATCTGCACCACGTTGTTGGGGTAAAACTTACTGAGTACGTTTAGTGAACTAAAAACTATTAGGCTTAATCAAAATAAATTACGGATTATGTGATAAGCTGTTGTTGTATTTATTTAAATGATTTATGGTTTGTAATGAGATTGGACTATTGTTTTATGAGATGTTACAGCCAGCGTTTTGATACACAGGCGGACAGGACAGTAAAGGCCATTGCGAAACTGTTCTTACACAGACTCACATGGGTTTCGACTATTTGCATATGTAATATGACTGACGTAGCTCATTTTTATTTCAGGAGAATCGTGTGAACAAGAAATACCTTTTAAAAAGATTAACAGTGCACGTATAATGAATGGTCTTTGCATTATTTTAAAATAGTAATAAACTGAAAACAGCATGGCAAAAGGCATTATTTACCAGGATTTAACTAGCAATCATTTATCTTTTATCATGCTGTTGCATTGTTTTTGGTTGATAAACTGCCTGCCTGATAAACTTAGCTTTATCAGTCACCTCACGTTTATCAGGCACCTCATCATTATACATTTTGACCTTCACGGAACTACTTTCACGGGGTCATTTCCGGTTGTTTTGTTTACATTGGATACTACGAATACTACGTATTTTGATAAGTTGAAAACAAAACAAGGAAACAAAAAAAAGATTTATGTGTTTTACTTTTATTTATTTTTATTAATAAAATCCTTTAATAAATTTTCTTTTTAAATTATCTTGTAGCATTGGCAAAGAATATCGATCAACCTTGATCCTCACTTTACGCAGAGTCCACAATGTTGGTTTTCTCGCGGGACGGCTCATATACTTGTTGTAAAGAGTTGAAAACATTGTGGCAATAGTAGAAATCCCCCAACATGAGTCCACACTGTTGGTTTTCTCGTGGGACGGCTCAATTAATTGTTGTAAAGAGTTAAAAACATTGTGGCAATAGTAGAAATCCCCCAACATGAGTCCACACTGTTGGTTTTCTCGCGGGACGGCTCAATTAATTGTTGTAAAGAGTTGAAAACATTGTGGCAATAAAAGAAATATTGCTCAATATGAGCAAATTCTTCTTTTGTCAGAATTTGTGCACAAGTCGTCTTCTGCAGATGTCTCAAAATAAGTTAAGGGTTAAATCTGAGACAGCAAAACATCTGTTTACAGAACATAAAGTAACATACTTACAAAACATCTGTTTACAGAACATAAAGTAACATACTTACAAAACATCTGTTTACAGAACATAACGTAACATACTTACAAAACATCTGTTTACAGAACATAAAGTAACATACTTACAAAACATCTGTTTACAGAACATAAAGTAACATACTTACAAAACATTTGTTTACAGAACATAAATTAACATACTTACAACAAAATTGTTTACAGAACATGAAGGAACATACTTACAAAACATCTGTTTACAGAACATAAAGGAACATACTTACAAAACGTTTGTTTATAGAACATGAAGTAACATATTTATGCAGTCTGGTCCAACATAAGCTGGTACATAACTGTTCCAAAATGTCAAACATTTGGGGGGAAAAGTGCATTATTCAAAAGTGTTGTAGACAAACAATTCAGAAGACGATATCACTTTTAAACAAAACAATCTGTTAACAGAACAACCAATATCATACTAATGCAATTTTGGGATATCAATTTAGCAGTCATAAATAATTTGAACAGCCTGTTAACAGTACATAGACTATCATACTCATGCAATCTGGGACATCAATTTAGCAGTCATAAATAATTTAAACCACCTGTTAACAGAACATAGACTAGCAACTTATGCAATCTGGGACACTAATTTAGAAGACAGAAACAATTTAAACAACGTGTTAAAAGAACATAGAATAACATACTTATGCAATCATGGACATCAATCAATTTAAAGTCAGAAACAATTTAAACAACCTGTTAACAGAACATAGAATAGTATACTTATGCAATCTGGGACATCAATTTACATGTAGCAGTGAGATATAATGTAAACAAACTGTTAACAGAACATAGAATAGTATACTTATGCTATCACGGACACCAAGTAGGCAGAAAGAAATAATTTAAGCAATCTGTTAACAGAACATAGAATAACATACTTATGATACCTGGGACATCAATTTAGAAGTCAGAAACAATTTAAACAAACTGTTAAAAGAACATAGTCTAGTATACTTATGCAATCTAGGACACTAATTTAGCAGACAGAAATAATTAAACCTCCTGTTAACAGAAAATAGATAAGCATTCTTATGTAGGTCTGGGACATCAATTTACATGTACAGTCAGTACTAGATAAGGAGACGTAAACAGGTATTTCTTATATGGTATCTCTCTTAGCACTCATTACAACTTAGGTACTCAAAAGATTCGTCTCACTGAGACGATTCTTTTGAGTACCCACAACATAGGTTCTGTAGGTCAAAAAGGGATTTTAGAACATGAAAAACGCTCCTTATCTAGAGTTCTGTACATGTAGCAGTCAGACGTAATTTAAACAACCTGTTAACAGAACATAGAATAACATACCTATGCAATCTGGGACATCGTAGGCTGGTACGTAATTCCCATCATTTTGGCAAAAGAACATGCCGTTAAAGCCTGTGCTGGTAGGAGGAATGTCGTATTTTTCATTACAGGACATCGTATAGAGCTTATTGTTAGTGTTACCAGTGTAACTTAGGTCAAGGGCACCGTTCACGGGGGCATCAAGGGCAGGGCAGCTTGTTTCTGTAACAAAAAGGAGAGCTATTAACGCTTACCCCAATATAGACGCTTTCTGGCTTCTCTGCAGCAGACGACTTTTGAAAATATTGTAACAAAAGAATAATTGCTCATAATGAGCAATGTCTCCTTTTGCCACGATGTTTTCAACCCTATTCAATAATTTAACTTTTAATCATAGAGATAATTCCTCTCTTTTTCAAAATGTTTTCAAAGTCGTCTGCTGCAAATTGTTGTATGTGGGTTAATCCTTTCCCTCTTACACAAATCAGCCTCAGAGGACTTTCAAAACAAATAGAAAAGATTATTGAAACTCTCAATGAGGAATGAAGGTATCATAAATGAAAAGGTATACAAACATTGAGGCAAAAGTCATCTGTTGCAGAGGCGTCAGAAAGCTTCTGTATGTGGTTAAGGGTAAACTATTTGCAGGATAGCAGCATATTTGGCCTTATTAAAACATAGTGAATCTGGATTGGGACCCACAACACTAGGTGCCTCAACCGAGATCCAAACTGTTTCACACTCAGAGTCTATTGCAGCAAGCACTTGGAAGAAAGATAATATGTTTAAAAAATTTAAGCAGACAGAAATAACCTAGTATGGAAATGGTTAAAGGAGAGATGATATATTATTGAACCAAGCCACACATAGATATCTACCATCAAAATGTGTTTATTTGTAACCCTATCCCACATAAAGACACTTTCTGACGCCTCTGTCGCAGTCAACAGCATGTCACGTGACTGACTCAAAGGATTCATCGCCAATAACCGTTTTTCTTTTGAAACTGTGGGTTACGTCTTTGTTCGAAGGCAGCTGGTTGCTTTTATAAAATTACAGCATACAGCACTGGTTATAGAAATTCAGGACACACACACAACTCTAAATTCAGCGTAAATTAAGCCGTTTGTGGAAACCATAATCCTGACGTTCCCAGAATCTCATATGTTGGCACTTCTGCAGGAGATGACTTTTGAAAATAAAGTGACAAAAGGTGAAATTGCCACAATGTTTTTAAAACTTTTCAATTATTCTACTTTCCCTATTAGAGGCAAAGATTTTCTGCTGCTGATCTGTTGTGTGTGGGAAAGGGATAAAGGGTTATTTATGTTCTAAAATCCATAATAACCCGCGTAGGCTAATTCGGGCGGACACATTCTGTCTCAGATGGGTAGAGGTATAGAGAAATGATTCCTGAAACAGAAATTTTCACAGGAGTGTCTGTCCGGGTCGATACTTTACGCAGAGTCCACAATGATGGTTTTCTCAAGGAACGGCTCATATTTATGTTGTGAGTACTCCAAACGTTCCGTTTCATCAATATGGTACTTTTAGAGTACCCACAACATTGGTTGTAATAATGTCATTTGAATAAGACAGTAATTGTAGAGAAAACAGAAGACTATTCTTTCTTAATATCATCTTTACTGAAAGCACTTACCATTGCAATATGGCCTTTTGCCCGATCCCCAGCTCCACGCCCCGACAGAGAGATCACTAGAGCTGTAATCTCGCTCGCATACAATTAGGTCACTCCCTACCAGTGGTAGATTGTAGCTACAGGACAGGGCGCATTCGGTACCGTAGGTATAGGTGGCGCCGACACAGACATACTCCATGTTGGTATCATTTATCGTGACCGTCGGGTGCTGACATGCTGTTTCTGAAATATGAAATGTGAAATACTTATTAACCCTTTCCCACATACCACAAATCCGCAGCAGATGACTTTGAAATCATTACAGCTAAAATGGGGAAAATCTCTATAAATGAAAGCAAAATCATTGAATAAAGTTTTTATTTTTCCTTTTGCCACACTATTTTAAAATGTCGTCTGCTGCAGAGGCGTCAGAAAGCGTCTGTATGTGGCAAAGGGTTAAAAGTATTTGTCTTAATACATACAACAAATCTGCATCAGTTAATTTTGAAAAAGAAAACATCAGGTAAATTGATATAAAATATATATATAGATGATATATGTTGTAGCAAAAGGAAAATTTCATTTTTTTACCACAATGTTTTCACAAGTCAGTTGCTACAGAATGCATCAATATGTGTCTCATTTGGTTAACCCTTTGCTATAACATAATTATCTCCTTCTTTTTTCCCACTTGTGTCCTGTCTCCCGTAGGGAACCTTTATGCGGACCAGGTTTTCTATTTTAATCCTCCTTCCTTTGGGAACCCTGTAGACCAGGCTGTTAATATCTGCCCCCCCCCCCCCACCCCCCACCCCCCTCCCCCTCACCCACACACCTAGGGAATTATGCTGACCAGGATTTCTATTTTAATCCTCCATCCTTTGGGAACCCTGTATACCAGGTTGTTAATGTCTGCCTCGCCCACCCCCCCCCCACCCCCACCCACCCACCCACACACCTAGGGAATTATGCGGACCAGGTTTTCTATTTTAATCCTCCTTCCTTTGGGAACCCTGTAGACCAGGTTGTCCATTCCCCCCACCGCCCTTCCTAGTGAGCTCTTGAACCAGCTTGTCCATTTCTTCCCATGCCCACCCCTTCCCCCCACCCCTTGGGAACCCTGTAGACCAGGTTGTGGAATTCCTCCTCAACCCTCCCCAACCCTAGGGTATTTTGCGAACAATGTTTTACATTTCTTCCCCCCCCCCCCCCCCCCGCCCATGTAGAACAAGTTGTCCATTCCCCTTCCTAGGCCACCATGTAAAAACAAGTTGTCCATTCCCCTTCCTAGGCCACCATGTAAAAACAAGTTGTCCATTCCCCCCCCCCCCCAGGGCACCATGTAAAGTTGTCCATTCCCCCCTCTAGGGAACCATTTAGAACAAGTTCCCCCCCCCCCCCGACACACACACACACACCTCTAGGGAACCATGTAGAGAAGAACCATGTAGAACAAGTTGTCTGTTCCCACCTTCACCCCCCCCCCCCCCCCATCCCTAGGGAACCATGTGGACCAACCAGGTCCCCCCCCCCCCCCCCCCTAGAGAACCATGTAGAACAAGTTGTCGCATTGTTCATCCCCCTCTCCCAAATGGAACTCGTTGTCCGTTCCCCCTCCCCCCTAGGGAACCATGGGAACCATGTATAATAAGTTGTCCATTTCTTCCCCTCTCCCCAATGGAACTCGTTGTCCATTTCCCCCTCCCCCTATGTAGAACAAGTTGTCCATGACTCCCCTGTCCCAAATGGAACTTGTTGTCCATCCCACCCCCTTCTCCCCTAGGGAACCATGTACAATAAGTTGTCCATGACTCCCCTGTCCCCAATGGAACTCGTTGTCCATCCCCCCATCCCCCCTAGGGAACCATGTAGAATAGGTTGTCCATGTCTCCCCCTCTCCCCAATGGAACTCGTTGTCCATTTCCCCCTCCCCCTATGTAGAACAAGTTGTCCATGACTCCCCTGTCCCAAATGGAACTTGTTGTCCATCCCACCCCCCCCCCCCTCCCCCCCCCCCCCCTAGGGAACCATGTAGAATAGGTTGTCCATGTCTCTCCCTCTCCCCAATGGAAATCGTTGTCCATTCCCCCCTCCCCCCTCCCCCTATGGAACAATGTAGAATAATTGTCTATATCTCCCCCTCTCCCCAATGGAACTCGTTGTCCATTCCCCCCTCCCCCAAACGGAACCATGTAGAATAAGTTGTTTATGTCTCCCTCTCTCCAAAATATATTTCGTTGTCAATTTATTCCTCCCCCTAGGGAACCATGTAGAGTAAGTTGTCCATGTCTCTCCCTCTCCCCAATGGAACTCGTCTTTCATTCCCCGTCCCCCTTAGGGAACCATGTAGATTATGTTGTCCATGTCTCCCCCTCTTCCCAATGGAACTCGTAGTCCATTCCCCCTCCCCCTTAGGGAAACATGTAGAACAAGTTGTTTATGTCTCCCCCTCCCCCCAATGTAACTCGTTGTCCATTCCCCCCTCCCCCTAGGGAACCATATAGAATAAGTTGTTCATGTCTCCCCCTCTCCCCAATGGAACTCGTTGTCAATTTCCCCCTCCCTTTAGGGAACCATGTATAATAAGTTGTCCATGTCTCCCCCTCTCCACAATGGAACTCGTTGTACATATGACCACTTGTATATACCAATATACCAATGTTTTGTTGCATTAGTTTGTATTTTTCGTTGCTGTATGTATGCTATACTTACCACATGGGTATAGGACCCTCTGGTAGAATTTGAATAAACTTGAAACTTAAAACTATTATATCAATGAGCTAATACCTTCGACCCTTATTTCAATAATGCATTCCGGTGATTCATTGCCAATATTATCCTTGGCTGTGTACATCACAAATGAGCTTTCATTCTGAAAAACAGAGCCACTCTGCTGTCCCCCTGTTTGATTGAATGTAGGACTGGCATCCAAGTTGTCTGTAACTGTCGGAAGGACCCATTCCACAGTTACGGAGCTCGAGCTTCTGTCTGCGTAAAATATCTGTGGTGTTTTGCAGGTCAACGTAGGTGGTACACTATCTGTAAATTAAAAAAAGCAGTATCTGTTGATGTGGGACCTGATTGAATTTGCGTACAGTGAGGACTCAGGTTAGACCGTGCATTATGCTCAGTCCGACCAGAGCCTTCACTCTCCATATATATGTCATTTTTTACCACAAAATGTTCAAATCAAATTGATTCAATAACATTTGATTCAATAACATTTTATCTCCGATAATTGTGCAAAGTCACGGTGTACTGTATGTGGGAAAAGTGTAAATGGCAAAGTCTATAAAAAAAAAAAAGAAAGGACAAGCATATTTTTATTCTAAAGAAAACTGACAAATCTAGGTGTGTTGCATAAGAAAATATGTTGTATTCCAGCCCACTTTGTACGAAAGCAGCATCTGACAAGTATTACTTGATAACATTGACATAATCCTGACCTTTGACCTAGCCTGATCCTGACCTTTGACCTGGCCTGATCCTGACCTTTGACCTGGCCTGATCCTGACCTTTGTGCAAATACGTAAGAGAAATGTATTATTTTCAAAAGAAGAAATTGCCCAATATAAACATTTTCACGTTTTACCACAATGTTTAAAAAACAAAATGCGTCTGCATATTGGAAAATAGTATGATTTACCCAAGCAGGTAATGGTTTCCAGCAATGACCATGTTCCGTCTGCTTGGCACTGTATGTAAGGGGGACCACTCATTGTATAGTCAGTGTCGCAGGATATATCGCATACTTGAAGATAGTCGTAGGCGGTAGAGCTACATGATACCTGGCCATTCTCCAGAGTTGGTGGCGAGCCACAGCTAATCTCTGGAAAGTTAAGTTTATCAAAAATACCATTACCCGTACACACACAGTTCGAGACATCTGCATCAGTCGAAGAAAGGGGAAATTGCTGCTCATATTTAGCAATCAGCAATCAGCAATCACTGAAGACTGGTTGAAAACATTGTGGAAAAATGCTCATAACTTTGTCGAAATGTTTTCAGCTTTTTTTAATGATCATTTTTCATTAAAAATGGTGTTCGATTTTTCAACGTCGTCTGCTGCAGATTTGTTGTATGTGGGAAAGATATTTACAAGACAATACGTACCTCCTGCGTGTACAGAAGAAGACAGCATATATCTTCAATATCTACGTGTAAGGCTACAGTTTAATCATAGCGAGTGTAGTGACATAATCATTTATTTAATATTTAATAAAATGATAATAAATTTCGTTATTAACATGTTCCCACATTCAGACGAATTCTGACACAAATACTTGGCACAAGGTTTTAAACTATTTTCAATAAAGAAAGAAAACGTCACCTACTTTCACAAGAGGGCGTCGACGACCATGTAGGGGAGGAGCTACCTTGACATGTGATCTGACTGCTACCAGACAACTCACGCCCAGGATAACAGGTGTATGTGCAGACACTGCCAAGATAATTATACTGATTACAACTCCTCTGTCCGTAGTAAGGCCATGCTGCTGTCTCACAGGTTTTAACTGAAATGAAAGTTCATTAACTTAAAAACAAAATTACCCTTAATTCGATGGATAATTATGATTAAAAAAAACCCATCCCTTTTGAATCTTGCAAATAAAATAGAAGGAGTTCTATTTTTGTTTATGTACAATGTCATGAAACAGAAAATCCACAGGAGGCGAAAAGTGACTGTCCGGGTTAGCCTGCGCGGCATTCTTAGGCTGATCCGGGTCGATACTTTACGCAGCGTCCATGAAGTTGGTTTTCTCGTGGAACGACTCACATACATATATATATTATCACAAACATTTCAGTTTTATCAGGTAGCCATTTCACTTGACCTTTTCCCACATACAGACACTTTCTGACGCATCTGCATCAGGCACTCTTTGAAAACATAGTGACAAGGGGGGAAATTGCTCATCATGAGCAATTTCTCCATTTGCCACATTGTTTTCAACTTTATTCAATACTTTCATAGTTTATACTAAATGTTTTCAAAGTCGTCTGGCACCGATTGGTTGTATGTGGGAAAGGGAAACCATGCGTTTTCTGGTTTTCGTTCACCAGTATTCTATTCAAATGTATTACTATGGAAGTGACTTCCTTCCAAGATAGAATGTCAGCCCATTTGATGGGAGACTAATGGTACTACTCCCAATGTATTGTCAATTATTGTAAATAATTGGAGTGAAAAGGCTCGCAAATACTATCAGTTTTAGACTCGCAAATGACATATCAATGCGTGTTTAGTTCATACATTTGAAACAATGGTGTCACTTTTTCATCTTTTAACGCCGTTTTTTAACAATTGGTTAGTCAAATCCTGGCTGTCAGTTCACCCACACATATGTTTCCTGGCTTTCCATAAACAGCAACCAACACCATTTTTTGTTCAAACCGTCTTAAAGAATGTTTGGCCGCGCTGAGAGTCGGACTGACAGCCCCTTGATTGACAGACCGCGTCGTTCCCGACTGAGCTACCGGGGCTCGAAAACAGAATGTATTTCACAGAGAAGTTATATACAGACCCTAACCATGTACCATATGATTATACAGTGTAAGGCATCTGACGTCAGTTGAGGGGAGGGGGGTTGGGGTGGGGGGGGGGGGGGGAAATATCATCGGATTTTGTGTATCCGTTGTAGTTGAGTGATTAGCGAAGTGGTTATTATCCCGGGCGTCCTAAGTTCGATCCCCGCTCGCAGCAGTCATGGCTGAGTGCCCGTGAGAAAGGCGCATTTTTAAAAAAAAATGTTGAAAACTGCCTTTTAACCTTAATAAAAAATATCAAAATTGAAGAGTAACCCTTTCCCACTTGTAGACGCAAACGACTTCTGAAAACAGTGTGGCAAAAGAAGAATTTGCTCATCTCTTTTTAATAATTAAACTCTCATTTATGGAGGTTTGTCACGCTTTTGTCAATACGTTTGTTTTCAAAGCCGTCTGCTGCAGATTTGTTGTATGTTGGAAAGGGAGGGTTTAGATTCAACAGCTGCTATATACTTACTCTCGACAGAGAAACTAAAGTGACATGAATTTGTAAGCCCATCATTATCCTTGGCCTCGTACGTGATGTAATGTGTTTTTCTAGTTGTAGATCCCTCAAACAGGCTTCCGCTTTGGACTGCCTCCAGTCTGGGTTACGCTGTAAAACAGTAGTTAACTCATTTTCCGACATACGTACAGCCGCTTTATGACGCCTCTGCTAATTTGTTGCTGATGTGTTGTGTGTGTTGGAAAAGGTTAAGTGATATCTATACATTTTTAAAGTAATTTGTTGCATGTGTTTTGTGTGGGAAAAGGTTAAGTGATATCTATACATTTTTAAAGTAATTTGTTGCATGTGTTTTGTGTGGGAAAAGGTTAAGTGATATCTATACATTTTTAAAGTAATTTGTTGCATGTGTTTTGTGTGGGAAAGGGTTAAGTGATATCTATACATTTTTAAAGTAATTTGTTGCATGTGTTTTGTGTGGGAAAAGGTTAAGTGATATCTATACATAGATGTTCAAGGATAATTAAATTCCCGCCACTACAACGAATAGTCCTAATTACGGGAGCACTATAACTATGGTGTGCCCGGGATAGTTTGCTGTTTACACACATTGACCGACGTTGTCCAAACCAGGATGCAATGTTAAAGGTGCTGATATGAGCTGTCCCCGCGAGAAAACCAATATTGTGGACTCTGCGTAAAATATCGACCCAGATCAGCCAAAGCATGTCGCGCAGGCTAACCATGATATACACTTTTCGCCTGCTGTGGATTTTCTGTTTCAGGAATCATTTCTCCATACCTCTATCCCCCTGTGACGGAATGTGTCGGCCCGGATCAGACTGCGCGGACTGCGCATACTCATCGGGTTCGATACATTACGCAGAGGCCATAATGTTGGTTTTCTCGCGGGATGGCTCATATCTAGAGTATAGATAGTATAGTCTATGGTTTAAAACTGTTTAAAATTTGTCTTGAAATACTAGAATCATAATTCTGGGATAAAATTAGAGTAATAAATTCACTTTCCAGTAAAATTATTATCTAAATATTCATCTGTTATCCTACATTGTTACTGGTAATCCAAATTTTGTACATTTTCATGACTTTTCAACCGTCACTGACAAAATAGTTTTGAAATATGTACTACATACTTTGTTGTCACTATAAGGAATATTTCCAGATGTTTCAACATTTCAAAATGCTGATCTCCATCTGGAGTTCAGGATATTTAATGTTAACACAGAAGTATTTGATATAACATGAAATAGCGATAAGCATTTCCACCGACTCGTAGTACCGGTAAAACGCTGTGATAATAACTGAAATATTATTCAAATGGGCGTAAACAATCCCGTTTCAACCATTAAGCAATCGTTACATTAGTAACTATTCGACAAAATGCACATCTATGTTTCTAGCTTTACCGCCCCCTGGCGCTCAGTTTTGTTGGGTTATCTTAACGACTGACAAGCTAATGTCAGGAATAATGGACAAGTAGTACTGATTATTTAACGAGCTGTCTCATCTGTTGTGTCTCATAAGCATGCTTTGCCTCATAGTTATACGAATATTACATAACTGTTATAGAGCTATATGTAATATACAACCGATTTTGAACATAGAAGTGTCTACCTTAAGGAATTCGGCACAGAGATATGTGTGTACGGTATTGCATTTGGATGACAAAATGTGTCAGCTGCAAAGCGGAGAAAAATCATCTTTTAAGAGTTTTGAACATTACCTTACAACTTGTCCATCTGAGTTTGTGGCGATTGGGGCAGACCACGTGACAACTGTGCTGGTTTCTCCCGCCTCAACCACGTACGTATCTTGTATATCTGAAGGCTTGCATGGCGTAAATGTTGGAGGGGTTTTATAAATAATCTGAGTACTACCACCACCACCACCACTTCCGCCTATAGATAATGTACAATGTATAGAGTTAGTTTACTGTTGAACTGCCAAGTGATAATTACATGTGTTACACAAACACGTGCCTCGTGAGGAGTTTATTATTTGCGTGCAACATCACAAGGAGTATGACTGAACTCCCGTATCAACCACAGGCGGCAGAGTTTTCATTTGAGAAAGAAATGGGGGAAAACTCACACAATACCTCGTTAAGGTCTCTCTATATGGTCCTAATACTGTTATAATAATGACCGTAATGTAATCGTATGAGAAAATTCGGGGAATCCCATACTGGACCGTGTTACTATAAATAGCCCCTCTATATGTGGTATATATTATATCATATAATGTGAACCATATATATAAGTACATTATATAGTATATTGAGTACTACTGGTCTATTAATCCTGACACTAGAGAGTCAGTCGTAATGTTAACCCCACAAAACTGAAAGCCAAGGAGTGAAAGAAATTACTACCACTTTAAAGTATTTGGTATGACCTGGCCGGGGATCGAACACGCGACCTCGGGCACCCAATGTGGACGGACGGTGAATATGAAGTGAGAACATCATCACATAAACGAGTACATTTACAATTTTATAAATACAGAATAAGTATATGAAGGTTTTAATGTGGTACAATTGCAGAGAGGCAGGCATTTGGTATCATTATTTAACTAGCCTGAAGCTCACCAACCGACCGTATGAGAACAGACTTCGCTGTCGCCGATGGGATTCGAACCGTCAACATCCACCTACCAAAGCGGATGCCTAAACCACAGGGCTTTCGGGATTGAAAGGATCCGTTGGTGACTTCACGCTCGCTGAAGTTGATCTATGTCCCAAAGATAGTTTTTTGCGATGCAGCCTTAACGGCATCTCGTGCAATGTATTCGAGTTTAAACATTATATCAATAAAATTAGTATGATATGAGTAAGTGCGTGAAAAAAGATACAAGATAGCTTCTACCAAAATTACAGATCCAGATCAGCCTGTGAATTCGCAGGGTCTGATCAAGATCTACGCTGTTCACATATTCTCGACGCAACCTTTTTACAAGATTATGTTATCGTGTTTGGATTCTGATAAGACTGAGCAGATTGACAGATGATCTGAGCCTTCACTGTTAAGACATGCTTATTTGTACCTTTTCTCATGCGCTGGCTCATATGACAATTAAATCTTACACAAATAATGGTAAGCGACAGTTATGCCAGCTCCTATGACAGCTCCTATTACAGCTCCCCAAAAACGTTTGTGGAGTGTTCGTTTTGGACCTAGTAAAACATTAAAAGAGAGATGTGATTATTAAATATCCATACTTGATCACGAAATATTACTATTTATCATGCAATGAGCAGATTACGTGACGTATAACACTGGTATGATAAACCTTTTGTTTACATGTCTACTGGTATGATAAATAGAGAATACCATGCTAGTGTCTGATATTATAAAATTTATCAGGCAAGGCTTAGACAAAAATGAAAGCGAGGCTGCGCCGAGATTTCATTTTTTTCAGCCGAGCCTGATAAATTTTATAATATCAGACACTAGCATGGTATTCTTTTTATCATGTTTACATTTTTTATGTGCTTTTCTGTCTAATTTGATTAAAATGAGACAAAAAACCTGTCCAGAGCCTCTCCATTTTAAGTTGCGCAATAATATGAAAATAAACCGAAGGACGTTCCAATAAGAAATAGTCCCGAATGGTTTCGGCCATAAGTAAGTAATAATTAAATATTTAGAAAACTGTACGCTTCAAAATTTATCAGTATAATATTTACTCACTAGCAAGGAGAATAATTTCTCATTTCTTTGATTTTTATATCGCATTTTAAGGATTTTTTTTTAAGTATCCAATGTAAACAAAACAACCGGAAATGACCCCGTGAAAGTAGTTCCGTGAAGGTCAAAATGTATAATGATGAGGTGCCTGATAAACGTGAGGTGACTGATAAAGCTAAGTTTATCAGGCAGGCAGTTTATCAACCAAAAACAATGCAACAGCATGATAAACTTTTATCTTTATCAGTCTACTTATTTTTAGAAATGACGTAATCGCTGGAACTACTTTTTCTGAAATATAAATGAGCCGTTCCACCAGAAAATTATCGAACCGGATCAGCCTCAGCATGCCGCGCAGGCTAACCCGGTCAGACACGTTTCGCCTCCTGTGGATTTTCTGTTTAAGGAATCATTGCTCAATACCTCTATCCCCCTGAGACGGAATGTGTCGGACCGGATTAGCCTGCGCAGGCTGATCTGGATTGATACATTACGCAGAATCTATAATGTTGTTTTTTATCGTGGAACGGCTCAATTATGTTGATAGTATAACAGTCAAAGCAATGAACAAACATAAAATAACAATCAGAAATAAAGTTATTATTGTTTTAATTACATTTAAACACATTTTACAATGCAAATACAAATCGAAAAGAATATCGTTATATAAATCACACGGGATCTGCATGTTCAGTCTTACTTGATGAACTGTCTTTCTTCGTTGAAAATGTCGCATACATAGACCTGTTTATTCTCACGTGATCAGTTCATAGGTAACCTTGTTTAAATACAATCTGAAGCGAGTAATTTCCTATAATGAGAAGCATATCTATGTTTCCACAAGTCATTTTAATGCACTTAAATGACTCCACGTTAAACGACAAATGTTTAATTTCTATCGTCAGTCTGTGTTTTACCACGAGAAAGGGTTCACGAACATCGATCCTCATCTACCCACGGATTCCTCTTCCATACAGCAGTTCCGACAGAAAATCATTTTACGTTTAGGCGAGATATCCAGAAAATGTTTCTTCTAGTTAAATAACTTATCATTTACGTACAGCTAGTGTTTACATGATTCTTAAAACTAAAAGTTTCGTAACGTGTCTTCGACATGTCTACCCACAACAGTGATGGTATCCTTTTCCAAAAATGAATGTCTCCAATTTAAACGACGACTAAGCCTGAGCATCACACTTGTCTTGAATATAGTCATCTGTATTTAAACTTTGAGTGTTACTTGAACTTCCTTAGCCTGAACTAACTTTATACATTGACTTTCAGATCCAACACAACTATTCATTTTCAAAACACGGCGGTTGACATACATGTTGATCTATCCGTGTACTGAAGCGACGGCCAATCCGCAATACTTACACTTCTACTAAGAATATGTTCGAGTTAATATTGGCATTTTAAGGTATTACGTCACACCAGATATACAACTTAAGTAGTAATAATCGAGAAATATGGAGTTGAAGTCGGAACTCTTTAGCTTCCGTATGGCGTGTGTACACAATGTAATTCGGCGCAGATTTATGCACGCGCGTGACGTCATTCTATTTTAGGTGAGGTCATTCACGAATGGGCTTTTGTAATTTTGTATGTTATTTATTAAAACTAGTTAAAATCAATGTAGATTTACCTGAAACCCTTATTTTACATGCAAGATAAATAGAATATTACGTCCCTGACGTAAGATATGAACTTTATCAGACTCGGCTGTGAGAAAGGATAATTGTCTCGCCAAAGGCTCGCCAATTATCAATTCTCCCAACCTCGTCAGATAAAGTTCATATCTTACGTCAGGGACATAATATTCTCTATTTATTGATTGTAATAACAGTGTGCTTTTTTGTTACATGTCGGCTTTAAAATATATCTCAATTTGTTCTACGGTTTCTGTACACGATTTGAATTCATTTCAGTGGTTGATTGTGGAACACCTTCCTCCATTGCTAATGGTGCATTATCTTATGCCAAAACAACCCACGGTTATGCTACAACCTATTCCTGTGACGTGCACTACAATCTGACAGACGGGTCTCTGGTCCGAACCTGCCAGACTAATTCTGTTTGGAGTGGAACGTTAGCTCGATGTGTTTGTAAGTTTTACTACTGTAATTGTCTTCGTCTGCTTCATTTCCTGTAATCGTAAGAATATTTCAAAAATCAAGACCGAGTTATGCATGTTTATTTAGTTGACCACAGGGCATTACACCGTGGCGAAAGGCAAATCCAAGCGATAAACAATTCTACTGTGTATTCTTAATTTACAAAGTTACATACTGTCCGAATGGCTAAGTTTGCCTCTTAAGGGTCCATATTATTCATTCACAAAAAAATCGATACTAATTATATTTCTAAATTCACAAAACAAAAAATCTTCTATTTTGTTTATTGGACTTTGACAACATTTTCAACAGTCTTTCACGGCGATAGAATTACGTGGTCACTAGCTGATATATCAGTACATGGCTATGAAACGTGCATTTTCCAACGGGCACTCAGACGCCCGGTATCAAAGCGTCAACGCTTATCAGACAAGATGAATGTCTGGAAGAGTTATCGATGAATGAGAACATTTTAATGCCTATGGTTTAAAAAAATTCAACTTAAACATATTTTTTGATTCATTATAGTTGTGAATCATTGTGCGACAAGTGCGCCATGCCAAAATGGAGCTTCGTGTACGGACCTACTGGATGATTACTCGTGTGCGTGTTTGCCCGGATGGAGTGGAAAAAACTGTGACGTCGGTAAGAGGACCAACTTTTACAAATTTCGTTGGAAACACATCGAGGGCTTGGTGTGAAACGGTTGTAACTAAAAACCTATTTTGAAAAACCCTGGTTATGGGGCAATTTTGACCCCTTTGTAAACAATGCAAATTTAGATGCCATTGCTCAGAACGAGCGATGGCACCTAAATTTCCATTGTTTACCAAGAAAACTTATTTAACGCTTATAAAGACTTTCTGGCGAGGTGAATAACCTTGGTAAAAAAATACTAATTTTAGTTACAACCGTTTCACACCAAGCCCTCGACATATTCATGTTCTCTGCGGTTGAATGATACATGCTTTTTCTTACATAAAATCCTTTTCCAACTTGCAATAAATCTGCAATAGAAGACTTTGAAAACATCTAGGTAAAACATGAACAATTCTCTACAAATGAAGGTTTCATTGTACCAAAACATTGTAGAATTATAATCAATTTCTTGTTTTGCCATCATGTTTTCAAGAGTCTGTTACATAGATAAATGACCAGGCTCTTCACTGGTGTGTACTCGATTCAAATACTTTATCTTGATATTCCTAAAATATATTATTGACTATTCACTCTTACAAAAGCTAAGCTTGACACGGACATTTTAAAAATTATGTTTTGTTTGGTAACATGTCACATTGTCTGCCCACTTACTAGTCTTTCACGTCGGGTTTTCTTCGTGAATATATTTAATTTAAAGGGGCAAATAGTCCCATCACATCTCATGCATATGACACAGTTGTGTTAACACATTCAAATAGAGGAACTAATGGTCAATACAAAATATTTGAACCGAAAAAGATAAATCAGATAAAGACTATTCCAAATACAAGCAAGCCGACCTTAGTTGGTAACGACGAGGGCTATATATCCATGAGTCGTGGGTTGGAACCCCGGCTCGGTCATACATTCTGTCCGATGTTTGCCAAAAGTCATTGTGACTTATGCCGTTATTTTTACGTGGGAAGGTAGCCAGTTGCCTGGGAAGTATGTTGTGTGGAGAACTGGTGAGAGGAAACCAGGAAAAACGCGTTAGATGAACTGGCCGCCGTGATATAGCTGAAAACCCATTCAATCAATCCACACACACGTAATATGATCAAGTTCATATATATATATATATATATATATATGTAATACTGTTGTCACCTATACACATATATTCAACCTCCAGTGCTGTCCGGCTGTCTATCAAACATATCAGTAAACGCCACAGATACGACGAAATACTTTGAGTGGCCGGAACCAACGTTTAATGACCCCTTCGAGAACGACATGGTCATAACAAAGAACTATCAAAGTCCACACTACGACTTTCCTTGGGGAGACTTCACGGTCCAATATTCCGCTACGAAACCTAACAATGGTCTCTCTACGGAATGCGTCAGAGGTCTAGGTCACATCACATCCCCGATTCCTTATTTGACCCTCAAACCCTAAGTTTCAGTGGGACGATTCTTTTTTGAGTACCCACAAAACAGATTTTAGTGGAGTCATAAGAGAGATGTAGATGGGAAAAGACCAATTCACTACTCCTTATCTAATCCTGTGTGATGTGCTTCAACTTTCTTGTGATATATCTTAACCAATAACAGTCACCATTCGCTGATATGGATGAATTGTGATGTCTGTGTTGCCTTAACCATTAACATTTACCATTCCCTGATATGGACGAATTATGATGTCTGTGTTACCTTAACCATTAACATTTACCATTCCCTGATATGGACGAATTATGATGTCTGTGTTGCGTTAACCATTAACATTTACCATTCCCTGATATGGATGAATTGTGATGTCTGTGTTGCCTTAACCATTAACATTTACCATTCCCTGATATGGACGAATTGTGATGTCTGTGTTACCTTAACCATTAACATTTACCATTCCCTGATATGGATGAATTGTGATGTCTGTGTTGCCTTAACCATTAACATTTACCATTCCCTGATATGGATGAATTGTGATGTCTGTGTTGCCTTAACCATTAACATTTACCATTCCCTGATATGGACGAATTATGATGTCTGTGTTGCCTTAGTCAGTAACAGTCACCTTTCCTGATATTGACGAATTGTGATGTAACTGTAGCAGACGACAGCATAATAATTATGTGGAGAATAAAAGGAGAAATTGCTCATTACCCCAAAAGAAATGTATATACATGTATGTTTACAATTTCATTGAAAAATAAATTATTTTAATTCATGATTTTCTTTCGTGTTTTTTTTTTTTAAGTTTATCGCCATTTCAACAATATTTATTTTAGTCCTATCACATCAACATGCCACTCTAGGAACAAATTATAAGTACAAGATCAAGAAACTTTAAACATTAATCAGGGGCGTAGCTCCCTTTAGGCACTGTAGGCACGTGCCTACACATTTTTTTTCTAAAAATGCCCCAAAATGCAGTTGCGGCGATACACATCTGCGTAATGTATCGACCAGATCAGCCTGCGCTGTCCGCGCAGACTGATCCGTCCGACACATTCCGTCTAAGGGGGGATAGATAGAGTAGTGATTCCTGAAACAGAAAATCCGCAGGAGGCGAAAAGTGTATATCCGGGTAGGCCTGTGTGGCATGCTTAGGCTGATCCGGGTCGGTACTTTACGCAGAGTCCACAATGTTGATTTTCTCACGAGACGGCCTACACATTGATTATTGCCAAGCTACGCCCCTGTTAATTATCATATGGTGCTGATGAAGAAAGAAGAGAAAGATTTGATATTCACCACCGATGTATTGGAATCTTCAACCCGGGTAGTCAACGATCCTACATTTGCGAACAATGTTGACCCAGCTGGACCAGTCTGCAAGTTCGAACACTGAAAACCTTTGTCAACATTGTGCGCTGCTCGTTTAGCAATAGTTGGTCACAATAAATGCACGAACACGAAATGGCTTGACAAAAGTTAGTGTCGATGCTTACGGTTTCACGAGTTTATTGATGGATTGTTTGGTGTGTTACGCCGCTTTCAATAACTTTCAGTTATATCACGTGACACCAGCCAATATATCACGGCTTTTCCTGGGTTAGGTACCAGTATATCTGGTCCATTTATCATGACACCATCCACTATATCACGGAGATTCCTGGGTTAGGTACCAGTATATCTGGTCCATTTATCCTGACACCATCCATTCTATCACGGCTTTTCCTGGGTTAGGTACCAGTATATCTGGTCCATTTATCATGACACCATCCATTCTATCACGGCATTTCCTGGGTTAGGTACCAGTATATCTGGTCCATTTATCATGACACCATCCACTATATCACGGAGATTCCTGGGTTAGGTACCAGTATATCTGGTCCATATATCCTGACACCATCCATTCTATCACGGCTTTTCCTGGGTTAGGTACCAGTATATCTGGTCCATTTATCATGACACCATCCATTCTATCACGGCATTTCCTGGGTTAGGTACCAGTATATCTGGTCCATTTATCATGACACCAGCCACTATATCACGGCGATTCCTGGGTTAGTTACCAGTATATCTGGTCCATTTATCATGACACCATCCATTATATCACGGCGATTCCTTGGTTAGTTACCAGTATATCTGGTCCATTTATCCTGACACCAGCAATTATATCACGGCGATTCCTGGGTTAGTTACCAGTATATCTGGTCCATTTATCATGACACCATCCATTATATCACGGCGATTCCTTGGTTAGTTACCAGTATATCTGGTCCATTTATCCTGACACCAGCAATTATATCACGGCTTTTTCTGGGTTAGTTACCAGTATATCTGGTCCATTTATCATGACACCAGCCACTATATCACGGCGATTCCTTGGTTAGTTACCAGTATATCTGGTCCATTTATCATGACACCAGCCACTATATCACGGCGATTCCTTGGTTAGTTACCAGTATATCTGGTTCATTTATCATGACACCATCCATTATATCACGGCTATTCCTGGGTTAGTTACCAGTATATCTGGTCCATTTATCATGACACCATCCATTATATCACGGCTATTCCTGGGTTAGTTACCAGTATTTCTGGTCCTTTTATCATGACACCATCCATTATATCACGGCTTTTCCTGGGTTAGTTACCAGTATTTCTGGTCCATTTATCATGACACCAGCCACTATATCACGGCTTTTTGCCGGTTAGTTACCAGTATATCTGGTCCATTTATCATGACACCATCCACTATATCACGGAGATTCCTTGGTTAGTTACCAGTATATCTGGTCCATTTATCATGACACCAACCACTATAGCACGGCTTTTCCTGGGTTAGTTACCAGTATATCTGGTCCATTTATCATGACACCAGCCACTATATCACGGCGATTCCTTGGTTAGTTACCAGTATATCTGGTCCATTTATCATGACACCAGTCACTATATCACGGCTTTTCCTGGGTTAGTTACCAGTATATCTGGTCCATTTATACTGACACCATCCATTATATCACGGCGATTCCTTGGTTAGTTACCAGTATATCTGGTCCATTTATCATGACACCATCCACTATATCACGGCGATTCCTGGGTTAGTTACCAGTATATCTGGTCCATTTATCATGACACCAGCCACTATATCAGGACTTTTTCTGGGTTAGTTACCAGTATATCTGGTCCATTTATCATGACACCATCCATTATATCACGAAGATTCCTTGGTTAGTTACCAGTATATCTGGTCCATTTATCATGACACCAGCCATTATATCACGGCGATTCCTGGGTTATTTACCAGTATATCTGGTCCATTTATCATGACACCATCCATTATATCACGGAGATTCCTTGGTTAGTTACCAGTATATCTGGTCCATTTATCATGACACCAGCCATTATATCACGGCTTTTCCGTGGTTAGTTACCAGTATATCTGGTCCATTTATCCTGACACCAGCCACTATATCACGGCGATTCCTTGGTTAGGTACCAGTATATCTGGTCCATTTATCATGACACCATCCACTATATCACGGCGATTCCTGGGTTAGTTACCAGTATATCTGGTCCATTTATCATGACACCATCCACTATATCACGGCGATTCCTGGGTTAGTTACCAGTATATCTGGTCCATTTATCATGACACCAGACACTATATCACGGCTTTATCTGGGTTAGTTACCAGTATTTCTAGTCCATTTATCATGACACCATCCATTATATCACGGCTATTCCTGGGTTAGTTACCAGTATATCTGGTCCATTTATCATGACACCAGCCACTATATCACGGCGATTCCTGGGTTAGTTACCAGTATATCTGGTCCATTTATCCTGACACCAGCCATTATATCACGTCGATTCCTTGGTTAGGTACCAGTATATCTGGTCCATTTATCATGATACCAACCACTATATCACGGCGATTCCTTGTTTAGTTACCAGTATATCTGGTCCATTTATCATGACACCAGCCACTATATCACGGCGATTCCTTGGTTAGTTACCAGTATATCCGGTCCATTTATCATGACACCAGCCACTATATCACGGGTTTTCCTGGGTTAGTTACCAGTATATCTGGTCCATTTATACTGACACCATCCATTATATCACGGCGATTCCTTGGTTAGTTACCAGTATATCTGGTCCATTTATCATGACACCATCCACTATATCACGGCGATTCCTGGGTTAGTTACCAGTATATCTGGTTCATTTATCATGACACCAGCCACTATATCACGGCTTTTTCTGGGTTAGTTACCAGTATATCTGGTCCATTTATCATGACACCATCCATTATATCACGGAGATTCCTTGGTTAGTTACCAGTATATCTGGTCCATTTATCATGACACCATCCATTATATCACGGAGATTCCTGGGTTAGTTACCAGTATATCTGGTCCATTTATCATGACACCATCCATTATATCACGGAGATTCCTTGGTTAGTTACCAGTATATCTGGTCCATTTATCATGACACCATCCATTATATCACGGAGATTCCTTGGTTAGTTACCAGTATATCTGGTCCATTTGTCATGACACCAGCCACTATATCACGGCGATTCCTTGGTTAGTTACCAGTATATCTGGTCTATTTATCCTGACACCATTCACTATATCACGGCGATTCCTGGGTTAGTTACCAGAATATCTGGTCCATTTATCATGACACCATCCACTATATCACGGCGATTCCTGGGTTAGTTACCAGTATATCCGGTCCATTTATCATGACACCAGCCACTATATCACGGCTTTTTCTGGGTTAGTTACCAGTATTTCTAGTCCATTTATCATGACACCATCCATTATATCACGGCTATTCCTGGGTTAGTTATCAGTATAGCTGGTCCATTTATCATGACACCATCCATTATATCACGGAGATTCCTTGGTTAGTTACCAGTATATCTGGTCCATTTATCATGACACCAACCACTATATCACGGCTTTTCCTGGGTTAGTTACCAGTATATCTGGTCCATTTATCATGACACCAGCCACTATATCACGGCGAATCCTTGGTTAGTTACCAGTATATCTGGTCCATTTATCATGACACCATCCATTATATCACGGCTTTTCCTGGGTTAGTTACCAGTATATCTGGTCCATTTATCATGACACCATCCACTATATCACGGCGATTCCTGGGTTAGTTACCAGTATATTTGGTCCATTTATCATGACACGAGCCACTATATCACGGCTTTTTCCCGGTTAGTTACCAGTATATCTGGTCCATTTATCATGACACCATCCATTTATCACGGAGATTCCTTGGTTAGTTACCAGTATATCTGGTCCATTTATCATGACACCAGCCATTATATCACGGCGATTCCTGGGTTAGTTACCAGTATTTCTGGTCCATTTATCATGACACCAACCACTATATCACGGCGATTCCTGGGTTAGTTACCAGTATATCTGGTCCATTTATCCTGACACCATCCACTATATCACGGCGATTCCTTGGTTAGTTACCAGTATATCTGGTCCATTTATCATGACACCATCCATTATATCACGGAGATTCCTTTGTTAGTTACCAGTATATCTGGTCCATTTATCATGACACCAGGCACTATATCACGGCGATTCCTTGGTTAGTTACCAGTATATCTGGTCCATTTATCATGACACCAGCCACTATATCACGGCAATTCCTGGGTTAGTTACCAGTATATCTGGTCCATTTATCATGACACCATCCATTATATCACGGAGATTCCTTGGTTAGTTACCAGCATATCTGGTCCATTTATCATGACACCAGCCACTATATCACGGCTTTTCCTGGGTTAGTTACCAGTATATCTGGTCCATTTATCATGACACCAGCCACTATATCACGGCGATTCCTTGGCTAGTTACCAGTATATCTGGTCCATTTATCATGTGGACACCAGCCACTATATCACGGCTTTTCCTGGGTTATTTACCAGTATATCTGGTCCATTTATACTGACACCATCCATTATATCACGGCGATTCCTGGGTTAGTTACCAGTATATCTGGTCCATTTATCATGACACCATCCACTATATCACGGCGATTCCTGGGTTAGTTACCAGTATATCTGGTCCATTTATCATGATACCATCCATTATATCACGGCTTTTCCTGGGTTAGTTACCAGTATATCTGGTCCATTTATCAAGACACCAGCCACTATATCACGGCTTTTTCTGGGTTAGTTACCAGTATATCTAGTCCATTTATCATGACACCATCCATTATATCTCGGCTATTCCTGGGTTAGTTACCAGTATATCTGGTCCATTTATCATGACACCAGCCACTATATCACGGCGATTCCTTGGTTAGTTACCATTATTTCTGGTCCATTTATCCTGACACCAGCCATTATATCACGGAGATTCCTTGGTTAGTTACCAGTATATCTGGTCCATTTATCATGACACCATCCATTATATCACGGAGATTCCTTGGTTAGTTACCAGTATATCTGGTCCATTTATCATGACACCAACCACTATATCACGGCTTTTCCTGGGTTAGTTACCAGTATATCTGGTCCATTTATCATGACACCAGCCACTATATCACGGATTTTCCTGGGTTAGTTACCAGTATATCTGGTCCATTTATCATGACAGCAGCCACTATATCACGGCGATTCCTGGGTTAGTTACCAGTATTTCTGGTCCATTTATACTGACACCATCCATTATATCACGGCGATTCCTTGGTTAGTTACCAGTATATCTGGTTCATTTATCATGACACCATCCATTATATCACTGAGATTCCTTGGTTAGTTACCAGTATATCTGGTCCATTTATCATGACACCAACCACTATTTCACGGCTTTTCCTGGGTTAGTTACCAGTATATCTGGTCCATTTATCATGACACCATCCACTATATCACGGCGACTCCTTGGTTAGTTACCAGTATATCTGGTCCATTTATCATGTCACCAGCCACTATATCACGGCTTTTCCTGGGTTAGTTACCAGTATATCTGGTCCATTTATACTGACACCATCCATTATATCACGGCGATTCCTTGGTTAGTTACCAGTATATCTGGTCCATTTATCATGACACCATCCATTATATCACGGCTATTCCTGGGTTAGTTACCAGTATTTCTGGTCCTTTTATCATGACACCATCCATTATATCACGGCTTTTCCTGGGTTAGTTACCAGTATTTCTGGTCCATTTATCATGACACCAGCCACTATATCACGGCTTTTTGCCGGTTAGTTACCAGTATATCTGGTCCATTTATCATGACACCATCCACTATATCACGGAGATTCCTTGGTTAGTTACCAGTATATCTGGTCCATTTATCATGACACCAACCACTATAGCACGGCTTTTCCTGGGTTAGTTACCAGTATATCTGGTCCATTTATCATGACACCAGCCACTATATCACGGCGATTCCTTGGTTAGTTACCAGTATATCTGGTCCATTTATCATGACACCAGTCACTATATCACGGCTTTTCCTGGGTTAGTTACCAGTATATTTGGTCCATTTATACTGACACCATCCATTATATCACGGCGATTCCTTGGTTAGTTACCATTATATCTGGTCCATTTATCATGACACCATCCACTATATCACGGCGATTCCTGGGTTAGTTACCAGTATATCTGGTCCATTTATCATGACACCAGCCACTATATCACGGCTTTTTCTGGGTTAGTTACCAGTATATCTGGTCCATTTATCATGACACCATCCATTATATCACGAAGATTCCTTGGTTAGTTACCAGTATATCTGGTCCATTTATCATGACACCAGCCATTATATCACGGCGATTCCTGGGTTATTTACCAGTATATCTGGTCCATTTATCATGACACCATCCATTATATCACGGAGATTCCTTGGTTAGTTACCAGTATATCTGGTCCATTTATCATGACACCAGCCATTATATCACGGCTTTTCCGTGGTTAGTTACCAGTATATCTGGTCCATTTATCCTGACACCAGCCACTATATCACGGCGATTCCTTGGTTAGGTACCAGTATATCTGGTCCATTTATCATGACACCATCCACTATATCACGGCGATTCCTGGGTTAGTTACCAGTATATCTGGTCCATTTATCATGACACCATCCACTATATCACGGCGATTCCTGAGTTAGTTACCAGTATATCTGGTCCATTTATCATGACACCAGACACTATATCACGGCTTTATCTGGGTTAGTTACCAGTATTTCTAGTCCATTTATCATGACACCATCCATTATATCACGGCTATTCCTGGGTTAGTTACCAGTATATCTGGTCCATTTATCATGACACCAGCCACTATATCACGGCGATTCCTGGGTTAGTTACCAGTATATCTGGTCCATTTATCCTGACACCAGCCATTATATCACGTCGATTCCTTGGTTAGGTACCAGTATATCTGGTCCATTTATCATGATACCAACCACTATATCACGGCGATTCCTTGTTTAGTTACCAGTATATCTGGTCCATTTATCATGACACCAGCCACTATATCACGGCGATTCCTTGGTTAGTTACCAGTATATCCGGTCCATTTATCATGACACCAGCCACTATATCACGGGTTTTCCTGGGTTAGTTACCAGTATATCTGGTCCATTTATACTGACACCATCCATTATATCACGGCGATTCCTTGGTTAGTTACCAGTATATCTGGTCCATTTATCATGACACCATCCACTATATCACGGCGATTCCTGGGTTAGTTACCAGTATATCTGGTTCATTTATCATGACACCAGCCACTATATCACGGCTTTTTCTGGGTTAGTTACCAGTATATCTGGTCCATTTATCATGACACCATCCATTATATCACGGAGATTCCTTGGTTAGTTACCAGTATATCTGGTCCATTTATCATGACACCATCCATTATATCACGGAGATTCCTGGGTTAGTTACCAGTATATCTGGTCCATTTATCATGACACCATCCATTATATCACGGAGATTCCTTGGTTAGTTACCAGTATATCTGGTCCATTTATCATGACACCATCCATTATATCACGGAGATTCCTTGGCTAGTTACCAGTATATCTGGTCCATTTGTCATGACACCAGCCACTATATCACGGCGATTCCTTGGTTAGTTACCAGTATATCTGGTCTATTTATCCTGACACCATCCACTATATCACGGCGATTCCTGGGTTAGTTACCAGTATATCTGGTCCATTTATCATGACACCATCCACTATATCACGGCGATTCCTGGGTTAGTTACCAGTATATCCGGTCCATTTATCATGACACCAGCCACTATATCACGGCTTTTTCTGGGTTAGTTACCAGTATTTCTAGTCCATTTATCATGACACCATCCATTATATCACGGCTATTCCTGGGTTAGTTATCAGTATATCTGGTCCATTTATCATGACACCATCCATTATATCACGGAGATTCCTTGGTTAGTTACCAGTATATCTGGTCCATTTATCATGACACCAACCACTATATCACGGCTTTTCCTGGGTTAGTTACCAGTATATCTGGTCCATTTATCATGACACCAGCCACTATATCACGGCGAATCCTTGGTTAGTTACCAGTATATCTGGTCCATTTATCATGACACCATCCATTATATCACGGCTTTTCCTGGGTTAGTTACCAGTATATCTGGTCCATTTATCATGACACCATCCACTATATCACGGCGATTCCTGGGTTAGTTACCAGTATATTTGGTCCATTTATCATGACACGAGCCACTATATCACGGCTTTTTCCCGGTTAGTTACCAGTATATCTGGTCCATTTATCATGACACCATCCATTTATCACGGAGATTCCTTGGTTAGTTACCAGTATATCTGGTCCATTTATCATGACACCAGCCATTATATCACGGCGATTCCTGGGTTAGTTACCAGTATTTCTGGTCCATTTATCATGACACCAACCACTATATCACGGCGATTCCTGGGTTAGTTACCAGTATATCTGGTCCATTTATCCTGACACCATCCACTATATCACGGCGATTCCTTGGTTAGTTACCAGTATATCTCGTCCATTTATCATGACACCATCCATTATATCACGGAGATTCCTTTGTTAGTTACCAGTATATCTGGTCCATTTATCATGACACCAGGCACTATATCACGGCGATTCCTTGGTTAGTTACCAGTATATCTGATCCATTTATCATGACACCAGCCACTATATCACGGCAATTCCTGGGTAAGTTACCAGTATATCTGGTCCATTTATCATGACACCATCCATTATATCACGGAGATTCCTTGGTTAGTTACCAGCATATCTGGTCCATTTATCATGACACCAGCCACTATATCACGGCTTTTCCTGGGTTAGTTACCAGTATATCTGGTCCATTTATCATGACACCAGCCACTATATCACGGCGATTCCTTGGCTAGTTACCAGTATATCTGGTCCATTTATCATGTGGACACCAGCCACTATATCACGGCTTTTCCTGGGTTATTTACCAGTATATCTGGTCCATTTATACTGACACCATCCATTATATCACGGCGATTCCTGGGTTAGTTACCAGTATATCTGGTCCATTTATCATGACACCATCCACTATATCACGGCGATTCCTGGGTTAGTTACCAGTATATCTGGTCCATTTATCAAGACACCAGTCACTATATCACGGCTTTTTCTGGGTTAGTTACCAATATTTCTAGTCCATTTATCATGACACCATCCATTATATCTCGGCTATTCCTGGGTTAGTTACCAGTATATCTGGTCCATTTATCATGACACCAGCCACTATATCACGGCGATTCCTTGGTTAGTTACCAGTATTTCTGGTCCATTTATCCTGACACCAGCCATTATATCACGGAGATTCCTTGGTTAGTTACCAGTATATCTGGTCCATTTATCATGACACCATCCATTATATCACGGAGATTCCTTGGTTAGTTACCAGTATATCTGGTCCATTTATCAAGACACCAGCCACTATATCACGGCTTTTTCTGGGTTAGTTACCAGTATTTCTAGTCCATTTATCATGACACCATCCATTATATCACGGCTTTTCCTGGGTTAGTTACCAGTATATCTGGTCCATTTATCAAGACACCAGCCACTATATCACGGCTTTTTCGGGGTTAGTTACCAGTATTTCTAGTCCATTTATCATGACACCATCCATTATATCTCGGCTATTCCTGGGTTAGTTACCAGTATATCTGGTCCATTTATCATGACACCAGCCACTATATCACGGCGATTCCTTGGTTAGTTACCAGTATTTCTGGTCCATTTATCCTGACACCAGCCATTATATCACGGAGATTCCTTGGTTAGTTACCAGTATAGCTGGTCCATTTATCATGACACCATCCATTATATCACGGAGATTCCTTGGTTAGTTACCAGTATATCTGGTCCATTTATCATGACACCAACCACTATATCACGGCTTTTCCTGGGTTAGTTACCAGTATATTTGGTCCATTTATCATGACACCAGCCACTATATCACGGATTTTCCTGGGTTAGTTACCAGTATATCTGGTCCATTTATCATGACAGCAGCCACTATATCACGGCGATTCCTGGGTTAGTTACCAGTATTTCTGGTCCATTTATACTGACACCATCCATTATATCACGGCGATTCCTTGGTTAGTTACCAGTATATCTGGTTCATTTATCATGACACCATCCATTATATCACGGAGATTCCTTGGTTAGTTACCAGTATATCTGGTCCATTTATCATGACACCAACCACTATTTCACGGCTTTTCCTGGGTTAGTTACCAGTATATCTGGTCCATTTATCATGACACCATCCACTATATCACGGCGATTCCTTGGTTAGTTACCAGTATATCTGGTCCATTTATCATGTCACCAGCCACTATATCACGGCTTTTCCTGGGTTAGTTACCAGTATATCTGGTCCATTTATACTGACACCATCCATTATATCACGGCGATTCCTTGGTTAGTTACCAGTATATCTGGTCCATTTATCATGACACCAGCCACTATATCACGGCGATTCCTGGGTTAGTTACCAGTATATCTGGTCCATTTATCATGACACCATCCACTATATCACGGCGATTCCTGGGTTAGTTACCAGTATATCTGGTCCATTTATCATGACACCATCCACTATATCACGGCGATTTCTGGGTTAGTTACCAGTATAACTGGTCCATTTATCATGACACCAGCCACTATATCACGGAGACTCCTTGGTTAGTTACCAGTATTTCTGGTCCATTTATCATGACACAAGCCACTATATCACGGCTTTTTCTGGGTTAGTTACCAGTATATCTGGTCCATTTATCATGACACCATCCATTATATCACGGAGATTCCTTGGTTAGTTACCAGTATATCTGGTCCATTTATCATGACACCAGCCATTATATCACGGCGATTTCTGGGTTAGTTACCAGTATATCTGGTCCATTTATCCTGACACCATCCACTATATCACGGCGATTCCTGGGTTAGTTACCAGTATATCTGGTCCATTTATCATGACACCAGCCACTATATCACGGAGATTCCTTGGTTAGTTACCAGTATTTCTGGTCCATTTATCATGACACCATCCACTATATCACGGCGATTCCTGGGTTAGTTACCAGTATATCTGGTCCATTTATCATGACACCAGCCACTATATCACGGCTTTATCTGGGTTAGTTACCAGTATTTCTAGTCCATTTATCATGACACCATCCATTATATCACGGCTATTCCTGGGTTAGTTACCAGTATATCTGGTCCATTTATCATGACACCATCCATTATATCACGGAGATTCCTGGGTTAGTTACCAGTATATCTGGTCCATTTATCATGAAACCATCCATTATATCACGGAGATTCCTTGGTTAGTTACCAGTATATCTGGTCCATTTATCATGACACCATCCACTATATCACGGCGATTCCTGGGTTAGTTACCAGTATTTCTAGTCAATGTATCATGACACCAGTCACTGTATCACGGCGATTCCGTGGTTAGTTACCAGTATTTCTAGTCAATGTATCATGACACCAGTCACTGTATCACGGCGATTCCGTGGTTAGTTACCAGTATATTTGGTCCATTTATCATGACACCAGCCACTATATCACGGATTTTCCTGGGTTAGTTACCAGTATATCTGGTCCATTTATCATGACAGCAGCCACTATATCACGGCTTTTCCTGGGTTAGGTACCAGTATATCTGGTCCATTTATCATGACACCAGCCACTATATCACGGCGATTCCTGGGTTAGTTACCAGTATATCTGGTCCATTTATCATGACACCAGCCACTATATCACGGCGATTCCGTGGTTAATTACCAGTATATCTGGTCCATTTATCCTGACACCAGTCACTATATCACGGCGATTCCTGGGTTAGTTACCAGTATTTCTGGTTCGTTTATCCTGAAACACACCAGTAAATCAGTCGTTATGCTAACCCCGCAACTCTGAGCTCCAAGGAGGACAGCCATTACCACCATGTTTGAATTCTTTGGTATGACCCGTATTGTCATATAGGAGCATCTGAGCCCTTGTCACCCTCCGCTCCCGAGGCGGACGCTCTAGCCATCACCTCGTCGAGATGGTCGTTAGGCTAACCCCATAACCCTGGGTGCCAAGGAAGGCAGCCATTACGGTTATTTTTAAAATCATTGGTATAACCCGACCGGGGATCAAACCCGAAGCCTTCCGCTACATAGGCTGACACTCTACCGCTACATAGGCTGACACTCTACCGCTACATAGGCTGACACTCTACCGCTACATAGGCTGACACTCTACTGCTACATAGGCTGAGACTCTACCGCTACATAGGCTGACTCTCTACCGCTACCTAGGCTGACACTCTACCGCTACATAGGCTGACACTCTACCACTACATAGGCTGACACTCCACCACTACATAGGCTGACACTCCACCACTACATAGACTGACACTCCACCACTACATAGGCTGACACTCCACCGCTACATAGGCTGACACTCTACCACTATATAGGCTGATAATCCACCACTACATAGGCTGACACTCTACCACTACATAGGCTGACACTCCACCGCTATATAGGCTGACACTCTACCACTACATAGGCTGACACTCCACCACTACATAGGCTGACACTCTACCGCTACATAGGCTGACACTCTACCACTCCATAGGCTGACACTTTACCGCTACATGGGCTGACACTTTATCACTTCATAGGCTGACACTCTACCACTACATAGGCTGACACTCGACCGCTACATAGGCTGACACTCTTCCACTACATAGGCTGACACTCGACCACTACATAGGCTGACACTCTACCACTACATAGGCTAACACTCGACCGCTACATAGGCTGACACTCGACCGCTACATAGGCTGACACTGAAAAATGTCTGCCTAGATTAGCTGCGCGGCGTGCTTAGGATGATTAAGGTCGATGTTTTACGCAGATACCACATTGTTGGTTATCTCGTGGAACGGCTCATATCACGGTGTCAGTACACGAATATCTGATTACTGGGTAATACTCCGTGGTGATGTCAGATTCACCAAACACTATATCGTTTTTATTGAGGTCTACGCCGTTTTCAATATTGTTTAAGTTATATCACGGTGTCAGTACACGACTATCTGATTACTGGGTACTAATCCGTGGTGATGTCAGATTCACATATCAAGGTGGCAGTACTCGACTATCTGATTACTGGGTAATAATCCGTGGTGAAGTCAGATTCACATATCAAGGTGTCAGTACACGACTATCTGATTACTTGGTACTAATCCGTGGTGATGTCAGATTCACATATCACGGTGGCAGTACACGACTATCTGATTACTGGGTCATAATCCGTGGTGATGTCAGATTCACATATCAAGGTGTCAGTACACGACTATCTGATTACTTGGTACTAATCCGTGGTGATGTCAGATTCACATATCAAGGTGGCAGTACACGACTATCTGATTACTGGGTACTAATCCGTGGAGATGTCAGATTCACATATCACGGTGGCAGTACACGACTATCTGATTACTTGGTACTAATCCGTGGTGACGTCAGATTCACATATCAAGGTGTCAGTACACGGCTATCTGATTACTGGGTACTAATCCATGGTGATGTCAGATTCACATATCAAGGTGGCAGTACACGACTATCTGATTACTGGGTAATAATCCGTGGTGAAGTCAGATTCACATTTCACGGTGTCAGTACACGACTATCTGATCACTGGGTAATAATCCGTGGTGAAGGTAGGTTCACATATCACGGTGTCAGTACATGACTATCTGATCACTGGGTAGTAATCCGTGGTGATGTCAGGTTCACATATCAAGGTGGCAGTACACGACTTTTTGATTTCTCTGTAATAATCCGTGGTGAAGTCAGATCCACATATCAAGGTGGCAGTACACGACTATCTGATTACTGGGTAATAATCCGTGGTGAAGTCAGGTTCACATATCACGGTGACAGTACACGACTATCTGATTACTGGGTAATAATCCGTGGTGAAGTCAGGTTCACATATCACGGTGACAGTACACGACTATTTGATTACTTGGTAATAATTCGTGGTGAAGTCAGATTAACATATAAAGGTGACAGTACACGACTATTTAATTACTTGGTAATAATCCGTGGTGAAGTCAGATTCACATATAAAGGTGACAGTCTGATTACTGGGTACTAATCCTTTGTGATGTCAGATTCACATATCAAGGTGGCAGTACACGACTATCTGATCACTGGGTACTAAACCGTGGTGATGTCAGATTCATCTAACACTTTATTGTTTTTATTGGAGTCTACGCCGTTTTCAACATTGTTTAAGTTATATCACGGCGACAATTCACGTATTGATGATCTCTAGTTAAACACATCAGTACTAAGCTTGAACATGTACCCAAGAGTACACCACAATGACAGTAAACACATCAGTACTAAGCTTGAACATGTACCCAAGAGTACACCACAATGACAGTAAACACATGAGTACTAAGCTCGACCATGTACCCAAGCGTTCACCACAATGACAGTTAACACATCAGTACTAAGCTTTACCATGTACCAAAGAGTACACCACAATGACAGTAAACACATCAGTTCTAAGCTTGGACATGTACCCACGAGTACTAAGCTTTAGCGTGTGCCCAAGAGTACACCATAATGACAGTAAATACATCAGTGCTAAGCTTGACCATGTACCCAAGAGTACACCACAATGACAGTAAACACATCAGTACTAAGCTTTAACATGGACCCAAGAGTACTAAGCTTTAACATGTACCCAAAAGTACACCATAATGACGGTAAACACATCATTACTAAGCTTGACCATGTAACCAAGAGTACACCACAATGACGGTAAACACATCAGTACTAAGCTTGAACGTGTACCCATGAGTACACCACAATGACGGTAAACACATCATTACAAAGCTTGATTATGTACCCAAGAGTAAACCACAATGACGGTAAACACATCAGTACTAAGCTTGACCATGTATGCAAGAGTACACCATAATGACGGTAAACACATAATTACTAAGCTTGAACGTGTACCCAAGAGTACTAAGCTTGAACATGTACCCAAGAGTACACAACAATGACGGTAAACACATCAGTACTAAGCTTGACCATGTATGCAAGAGTACACCATAATGACGGTAAACACATCAATACTAAGCTTGAACATGTACCCAAGAGTACACCACAATGACCGTAAACACATCAGTACTAAGCTTGACCATGTATGCAAGAGTACACCATAATGACGGTAAACACATAATTACTAAGCTTGAACGTGTACCCAAGAGTACACCACAATGACGGTAAAAACATCAGTACTAAGCTTGACCATGTACCCAAGAGTACACCACAATGACAGTAAACACATCAGTACTAAGCTTGACCATGTACCCAAGAGTATTAAGCTTTAACATGTACCCAAGAGTACTAAGCTTGAACATGTACCCAAGAGTACACAACAATGACGGTAAACACATCAATACTAAGCTTGAACATGTACCCAAGAGTACACCACAATGACGGTAAACACATCAGTACTAAGCTTGACCATGTATCCAAGAGTACACCATAATGACGGTAAACACATAATTACTAAGCTTGAACGTGTACCCAAGAGTACACCACAATGACGGTAAACACATCAGTACTAAGCTCGACCATGTACCCAAGAGTACACCACAATGACAGTAAACACATCAGTACTAAGCTTTAACATGTACCCAAGAGTACTAAGCTTTAACATGTACCCAAGAGTACTAAGCTTTAACATGTACCCAAGAGTACTAAGCTTGAACATGTACCCAAGAGTACACCACAATGACAGTAAACACATCAGTACTAAGCTCGACCATGTACCCAAGAGTACACCACAATGACAGTAAACACATCAGTACTAAGCTTTAACATGTACCCAAGAGTACTAAGCTTGAACATGTACCAAAGAGTACACAACAATGACGGTAAACACATCAATACTAAGCTTGAACATGTACCCAAGAGTACACCACAATGACGGTAAACACATCAGTACTAAGCTTGACCATGTATGCAAGAGTACACCATAATGACGGTAAACATATCAATACTAAGCTTTAACATGTACCCAAGAGTACACCATAATGACGGTAAACACATCATTACTAAGCTTGACCATGTAACCAAGAGTACACCACAATGACCTTAAACACATCAGTACTAAGCTTGAACGTGTACCCGAGAGTAAACCACAATGACGGTAAACACATCAGTACTAAGCTTGACCATGTATGCAAGAGTACACCATAATGACGGTAAACACATCATTACTAAGCTTGAACGTGTACCCAAGAGTACTAAGCTTGACCATTTACCCAAGCGCACACCACAATGACAGCCGCGGGCGGGGATCAAACACGGAACGCCCGATTCCAAATCCTTTGCGCTTATCAGTCGGTCACGATGGTTTTCTAGTTCATATACATAACACATCGAGCACTTGAGTGTGTATTAGTTAAAGCTGAAATATTATTAATGGAATCGGCTAACAGCTGGTTTTTTTATATAAAAAATGAATAGACTATAAAAGTAACCTTACCCAAGGTTTAATCTACGTTGACCGCCTTGCAAAGGAAAAGGTAGCCCAGCCATCTAGTGTAACCCTTTCCCTCATACAACAATTCTGCAGCAGACGACTTTGAGCGTTTTTTGTCAAAACATAGAATATCTCCATAATTGAATGGATAACCTATGATAAAAAGTGGAAAACATTGTGGCAAAAGGAGAAATTGCACGTTTTGTGCAATTTCTTCCTTTGTCACTATGTTTTCAAAACGCCGTCTGCTGCAGAGGCGTTAGAAAGCGTCTATATGAGGGAAAGGGTTAAAATTCCCCCACGATAATCACTTGGACATGTCATCTTCCTGATTATCAAGGAAGTCAAAAACGCCTTAACAAGTATATCACTTATGTTTGAGTGCATGTAATTCAAAGCCTCTGAAGGTTCCCAGGGCCTGGGTCCAATTTCAACAACCTGACTTAGCGTAAAGTAATACTTCACTACTTAAACGCATATAATCATCTTTTTTTTTTTCTCTAATAAATACCAAAATATTTCATTTCTTAAAATCATTTGTTAGTCAGCAAGGTAATTATTTATGTCTTATACTTAAATACATTCCATCATTCATGTTTAACAAAATATTGGGGAAACAAAAATGATGAAATATGCTTTTAAGTATATTACAAAAAGTATTTAAGTATTACTTAGTGCTAAGTAAGGTTGGTGGAATTGGAGCCAGATCTGGTCGTCAACTGTTTGCATGTATAGATCATCAATGGTTGGCGTAAACTTCCGCTAGTGGGCAAAGAAATAACGCAATATGAAAGGGTCATTCGTGTCTGGCTTAACCCTTCCCACATATGACAAATCTGCAGCAGACGGCTTTGTGGAAAATGGAGAAATTGCTCATCATGAACAATTTTTTCTTTTGTCATAATTTTCTCAAAAGTCGTCTGCTGCAGAGGCGTCAGAAAGCGTCTACCTGAGTGAAAGACTTAACACTTTCCCAGCAGACGACTCTTTTCAACAGTTTTTCCAGTTATATCATGGTAGCCAGATCATTTTTCCCTTTCACAAATACAATCAATCTGCAGCAGACGATTTTGAAATTATCCAGTCCAAAAAAAAGATCTCTCTATACAATGTATATAATAAAGTCATTATTGAAAAGAGTTAAAACCGTTGAGGCTAATGAAGAAATTGATCATCATGAGCAATTTCTCCTTTTGCCACAATTATTTCAAAACTCGTCTGCTGCAGAGGCCTCAGAAAGCGTCTGTATATGGGAAAGGGTTAACCATGTGATTCCCCAACGAATGTGTCAATCATAGGTAAGAGTCAATGGCCGAGGCGGGGTTTAAGTTTTATATTTCATATATGAAGGTTTGGAAAAGAAATGAATTGATTTGAATAAGTATTGAAATACCGATTATTTGAAAATGCAGTCAGGCTAGAAAACCCCTATATTGTCTAAAGTCGTCTGCTGCAGAGACGTCAGAAAGCGTCTAAACGTGTGTCAATCATCGTTAAGAGTCAATGGCCGAGGCGGGGTTTAAGTTTTACATTTAAATGAATCGATTGAATACATATTGAAATACCAATAATTATATATATCGATATTTGAACCACGCCACGCGAAAGCCGACCTTCCGGCGCTTCCCGGACAGCGAAGAACCAGATCAGGATGCGTCACAACGTCTTGAAAGGTTCTGAAGAAAGACTTTGATACAAAACAAACCAATCACGTGAGAATGCCATTTTATCATAAAAATACCAGTATTTTTGAATCCCTCAAATGTGGGTTATGACTTCATTGATTAATTGATTGGGTTTTTAACGCCGTTTTCAACAATTGTTCAGTCTTATCACGGCGGCCAGTTCACCTATTAATGTGGCTTTCTCACACTTTTCTACCAACACATCATAATTGCCAAACAACTGGCTTCTTTTCCAGATAGACAGTTAGCCCATTGGTGGAAGACGAATGACGCTGGTCTCAGTGAATCTTGTCAAACTTCAGAAAGAATGTTGGCCGACCTGGAGTTCAAACTCACAACCCCTGGTGTTATGGCTTGACGCGACTCAATGGGAAATAAGCTGTAAAAATAGAGTTGTATAATGGTTACATTATCCAAAGCATTATCTTCAGTATATAAAACACAGTCTCATTATAGTAGTTATGCTCTTCTTCCCACTTTGTTATGATAACGTTAACAATCCACGCCCGACTGGTCACCTTTGTGTAATTTCCTGTTGAACGAAAATGAAGTAGTCCAAATGTTCAACAAGGAAGACACGACTTTGTGTAATTATCTTCAGTATATAAAACGCAGACAATGTGTATAACCATTTCCCTCTTACAACAAACCTGCAGCAGACGACTTTGAAACAATTGGAAACTCCATTTAAATTAAAGTACAATAATTGAGTCGAGTTGAAAACATGTTGACAAAAGAAATTGCTCGTTTTGACCAATTTCTTCTTTTGTGGCAATGTTTTAAAAAAGCGGTCTGCTGCAGAGGCTTCAGAAAGCGTCTATATGAGGAAAAGGGATAAACCTCTTTTAAAATGGAAGTGTTGAGAAGTACGCATGCTCCTCTTCCCCCTTTGCTATGGTCAGGTTGACAAGCCGCGCCCCGACTTTGCTACATGGTCAGGTTGACAAGCCGCGCCCCGACTTGCTACCATGATCAGGTTGACAAGCCACGCCCCGACTTGCTACCATGGTCAGGTTGACAAGCCGCGCCCCGACTTTGCTACCATGGTCAGGTTGACAAGCCGCGCCCCGACTTTGCTACCATGGTCAGGTTGACAAGCCGCGCCCCGACTTTGCTACCATGGTCAGGTTGACAAGCCGCGCCCCGACTTTGCTACCATGGTCAGGTTGACAAGCCGCGCCCCGACTTTGCTACCATTATCAGGTTGACAAGCCGCGCCCCGACTTTGCTACCATTATCAGGTTGACAAGCCGCGCCACGACTTTGCTACCATGATCAGGTTGACAGGCCGCGCCCCGACTTGCTACCATGATCCGGTTGACAAGCCACGCCACGACTTGCTACCATGGTCAGGTTGACAAGCCGCGCCCCGACTTTGCTACCATGGTCAGGTTGACAAGCCGCGCCCCGACTTTGCTACCATTATCAGGTTGACAAGCCGCGCCCCGACTTTGCTACCATTATCAGGTTGACAAGCCGCGCCACGACTTTGCTACCATGATCAGGTTGACAGGCCGCGCCCCGACTTGCTACCATGATCCGGTTGACAAGCCACGCCCCGACTTGCTACCATGATCGGGTTGACTAGCCGCGCCACCATTGTGAATGAAATTTCACGTTTAAATTATGCCATTGAATGGGAATTTTACATAAACATAAAATTTGTCACACTGTCAGGCGTTTTGTAAGAAACCAATTTGACTGACATTTACCAAATGCGATACATGATTCTGTTAGGCACCCATATCTCGTGTTCATTTCGGTTCTGTGACTCTGGCTTGTTATTTTAATAATGAATAGTTGTGTAATGAAGTGCTGGTTTGTTTTCTTGATCGTTGTGTGTTCGGGGATTATCAGGTAAACATTTTAATTCTTTACTATTTTAATGAAATCACTGAATTGGTTTATCAAGGGTTTTTTTTGTTGGTCCGCTTGCGTTGGGCGAAACATAGTGGCCACGATGATAGTTAGATATGTATGAGTCTGCCCTAGTTTGTCCAGCCTTCATTAAATGTTACAAAGTCTATAAATTTTAAACTTGTTTAAAAGCTTTAACATTGTATTTGTTTCTTTGTTATAATCAGCCGTTCCACGAAAAAAAAAAAAACCCACACACATTATGGACTTTGCGTAATGTATCGACCATGATCAGCCCGCGCAGTCCGCGGGGGCTAACTCGGGCCGACACATTCCGTCTAGGGGAAATAGGGGTATAGAGTAATGATTCCTGAAGCAGAAAATCCACAGGAGGCGAAAGGTGTTTGTCCGGGATAGCCTGCCGCCTGCCGGCATTCTTAGGCTGGTCCGGATCGATACTTTACGTCCACAATGTTGGCTTTCTCGTGGAATGGCTCATATGACGAGTTCCCATCGGTGTCTATATGTTTGAACATCGTCCGTCTGTCCGTACATACAGACGAGTACTTGTCCACCCACCACCCTTATAAAGACACTTAGATAAATAGTTTTTTTTTATTTTTTATATCGGGTATCTCATTTGCATATTAATGTTATTCATTCCGTAAAAGGGGGTTAATTACTGAATGAATTGCATGCATGTGGGGTTAACCAAACATCAAAGGAAATAACCCCACAAACACACGCCGTATCTGTCTGTCTGTCTGTCTGTCTGGCTGGCTGGCTGGCTGGCTGGCTGGCTGGCTGGCTGTCTGGCTGTCCGTCTGTCCGCCTGTCTGGCTGTCCGTCTGTCCGTCTGTCTGGCTGTCCGTCTGTCCTTCCGACAACTCCGGAAGACTGACAGCTGCTCGACACACTGGTAAAGATATACCTAATGTAAATAAGTGTAAATAAGTGTCCGCAGTTATATGTCTATAATCGATAGTTTATCATTTTTGCTGATACGTTGACATAAATGTAGATGTACAAATCGTCAGCTGTTCAAAACATGGAAGGTGGAATTGAAACATTGAATGTGACTTCCTGGTACCGAGTAGAAATAATTGTTGAAAGGGGGAGACGTTCCTCTCGTTGGACAATTCCTCTGTTTCACACAATGTTTTTCAAAATTCGTATCTTGCAAGAGCGTCTTAGATGTACGAGTCATCTGAGTCGGGAGTAGAGTTAACCCATTGCTACTTGCAGAAGCCTTTGACGCAGCTGCAGCTAACGACTCTCGTAGTTATTGTAGAAAATATACATGTAATGAGTAATTTCTCCCTTTGTCACAGTGTTTTTAATAACCATGCTTTCAATCACATAGCCTTTCCACGTTTTTGCCAAGATAATTTTAAGCCATCTTCTGCAGATTCGTTGTATGTAGTGAGAATAACTGTTTTTGTAATTTAATCGTCAGGGTTACAGATGCAGATTACTGCTACAGAGATGCGACTTGTTATTCAGTCTCTGCCAGAACAGTATATTATTATACTAGCTGTGGATGGTGGTCACGCTGCCGAAAATCAAGGTAAAATCAGTCATCGGAACATTATTCTCCCCGTTTTTTCAATAATGTCGAAACCTAGTTTGTATTGATCGAAGATTGATAGATTTTCAAACATTTTTTCTGTAATATCACGGCGGCCAGTACGCCTTCGCATGTGTCTCCTGGCTTTTTCACACTAGGTCGCCACACTACATGCTTACCGCCGAGCAACTGGCTGTTTTTACACATAGGCTCTTAGCCCCTTTTGGTGGAAGACGAATGACGTTTGTTGTGTCGCAATGACCTTTGTCAAACGTCGGAAAGAATATTGGCCGAGCTGGGGTTCGAACTCGAAACCCATGAATTGACAGCCCTCATCGCTACCGACTGAGCTACTGGGGTACGAGCCATATTTCAATAATTTGTCAATTATATCACGGGGTCGCATCGGTTCACCACAACTTATTTCCATGACAACGGGATACCTTCTCCCATATACTATTTTAGTCCATTGGTGAAAGAATAATGGCGCTAGTCTCAATGACTTTTGTTAATACTCGGTAATGATCTATAGCCGTGTAGGGGATCGGATTCAAGACCCAAAATACGCCTGCCCTGACTGTCTGATACCATGTCGCGGCGGTCATAGTGGGTAAGGCTCATTTCCTAGCTAAGAACTCGTTTGTTTACCAAGGGAACATGAATAAGTGAAATTTCTCCGTAAAATAATGTTGAAATTGCGCGAAAAACCAATAAAACAAACGTTTAAAAACGACATGAATGACTGCAAATTGATTTATCTTCGTCTGAGATCGTCAGAGGTCGTTATTGTTCGTGCGTAACGAACATCACCGATTCTCTACGACTGTGGACGGAAATCGCCGAGTCTTTATAGTGTTAATAAATGCCCCGAATGGAAATCACCGAGCTTACTTAAGTCCAAAATATAGTCTCACGTTTATCTGTCTTTATGTAGTAAGTTCTTTTTGTTGATAATCGGATGTGTTCTACGTTAAGTGTGGTCCAAAAAACAGTCCTACGTTTATTTGTCTCTAACTAGCTCTAACAAAAAAGCATAGGAAGTTAGCTTAGGTAGATTGGAGATGCTTTTGGGATTAGTTAGACAAGTTCAAGGTCATTGTTACTAAAAAATAGATCAGCTGTGCAGATAACAACACTTATTTTACAAACATTTACTTAGATGTTTTTTTATAGAGTCGTCTGCTGTAAATATTGTGTATGTAGGGCAGGGGCAGTGACATTATATGATCCCTGTCCGCATGACGCAGCTTTCTTTTATATTTCTATATTTAGGACTGTGTATTACCGTTCTTCAAAGACGTGCCCAGAAGAGATTTGCTGTGAGGGATACACTGGCAGTGATTGCAGCACCCGTATGTTAATCCATCACAACTTTTGTTATGCAACCTTCCTAGGACACACGCGCATATTGACGCACCTGTATCTTACGTTTCTTAAGAAGTTAGTTGGAAAATTAGAAATGTTTGCCTTTGGATAAAATAAAGGTCGAGACGGTTTTCGTTAAATTGGTTTCGTGTTCTATTGATATACAATGTATTGAAATAAAAATCGATCCTATTTATGATATTATTCCATAATACGTTTCGAGTCCGTTACGAATGATTGTAAATCATGCGGATTGATTCGGGCATTATCCCTCGTCAAACGGTGACTACGTTGTACTGCATCACTAAACGTGAAACCGATTTACTACCCATAGTTCGGTGTATTCATACTCAGGTGTAAGTTTGGTTTAGTATTCTAGCTGAAATAATTCGAACCCCGACTTGACTATTCATCCTTTCCAATGACCAATGATTGACAAAAGTCATTTTGACTGGCGTCATTCGTCTTTCAACACTGCATTAAATAGTCTATTATGGAGATATTCAGTTGCCGGTGAAGAATATTATTGAGTTGACCAGCAAAAAAGCCACGAAACTCATGGTTAGATTTCCGATAACCAGAACACACTGTACAAGTAGACAGCATCATCTTAAATTTCATTAGCCCTTGCCCACATACCGTCAAAAAAATCTATGCAAAACCTCCTTAAATGAAATTATGCAAAAATTGAATATTGTTGAACACATTTCGACTAAAGGAGATACTGCTCACGATTAAGCAAAGTCTCCTTTTTGCCACATTATTTTAAAAACGCTTCAAGTACAGATGTTTCATGAGAGTGTCTGCACATGAGTAAGGGTTTTACCCACATTAAGTCACCCGTTCGTGATATATAATCTTATTTTATAGCAATGTGCATCACACCGTGTAAGAATGGAGGGGAATGTGTTGCCGCGCATGTATGCAGTTGTCCTGCTGGCTTTACGCCACCGTATTGTGACCGTAAGTATTAATCGGGCCATACTCGTCTATTTACGGATTTTCACGAATATAGTCGTCGGGTGCCGAGTGTCATGTATAGTCAATCGAGTGTCGTTTATGTTTTCTCAAAATCACTTGTCGAGCTCCGGTAGCTCAGTCGGTAGCGACACGGGCTTGCTTTCGATCTAAGGGTTATGAGTTAGAACCCTAGCTCGGTCAATGCTCTTTCCGACAGTTCACAAAAGCCAATGGGATAAGCGTCATTCGCCTCCTACCATTCGAATAACAGTCCGTATGAAAAAGCAGCCAGTTGCTTGGAAATACTGTGATGTGGAGTACTGATGTGTGAAATCTGTGAAACACATGGGTATATGTCTCAGCTGATAAGGCTTGGTGTGACTTAGGAAACATTTGAGCCGTCTCGCGAGAAAACCAACATTGTGAACTCTGCCTAAAGTATGGTCCCAGATCAGCCTAAGCATGCCGCGCACAGACCATTTATGCCTCCTGTGGATGTTCTGTTTCAGGAGTCATTTCTCTATACCGCTTTGCCCAAGAGGCGGAATGTGTCGTCGCGCATCAGTCGGACAGCGCATGCTGATCTGGGTCGATACATTACGCAGATGCCATACTGTTGGTTTTCTTGCGGGATGGCTCATTTCATGCCCAATGTCTGCCATTGTATATGTCTCTGAGAAATGGGTCTGATTCTGATAAGGTGTGGTGTGACTGAAGACAAATTGAATGCCCGATGCCTCTGCCATGAGTCCACTTTCGCTAACTCGATGACTGCAGTTATTAAAACGCCGTTTTATTTATTTCGTGTTTACAGCACTTTCAACACATTTTCAGTATACCACGGCTGTTCCTGGGTAAGTTACCAGTACTACTTGTCCAGTTATCCGGAGACCAGGGAGACTGTCGTAAAGCTAGCCCAGTAACCCTGAGCGCCGCGGAGGGAAAGTCGTTTCTACCTTTTTGAGGGCTTTTAATACGCCGTCATCGCTTTCTCTTTCTCTTTGTCCATGTCACTGTTTTTGAGAGCATCGATTGTGGAACATCCACGTCCATTGCTACAGGTGCAATATAAGAACAAGACCCGGGTTCGAATTCCGTGATGAGTGGGTTCTGACTTTAGCATTTTCCCCACACAAATGGTGCGAGTACAGGTTATGTCTCCCGAAAGCATTTGTTAAACTGGATTAATATAATTTGAAAGCTTGTCTTGCAATCGATGTCAAATAAATAAGTTATATTTTGTTTCACTTTCTACGAAAACAGACGTTCAGGATCAGATGACATGCACAGATTCATTCTGATACGGATTCACCAGCGAGTGGTACTAGCGCCCGGAAGTCTCCGTAAGTAGGCAGCATGGTCTTACATGACAATTTACAACAAATCTGCAGTAGAAAACTTCAAAAACCTCTATGAAAAACTATCTAAAACATGCTTAAATGAAAGAAGAACTATTGAATATGGCTGAACACATTTTGGCTCTCCGATGACTTGAGATATAATCTTATTTTACAGCAATATGTACGACGCCATGTAAGAATGGAGGAGAATGTGTTGCCCCGGATGTATGTAATTGTCTTGCTGGCTATTCGACACCTTTTTGTGACGGTAAGCATACTGATATTAACGGAAAGTTTTAAATAGATTGCATGTGCCTTAACCGAGCCATACTCGGCTATTTACGGAAAGTCTAAATACATTGCACGTGCCTTAACCGAGCCATACTCGGCTTTTTACGTAAAGTCTTAATAGACCACAAGTGTATAAATATGGCCACATTCGGCTTTTTACGGAAAGTTAAAATAGTTTTAGCCGACGGGTTCCGATTGTCTTTTACTCGAATGTCCTTATTGTTTTTCCCAAAATCACAAACTGAGGACCAGCGACTCATTCGGAAGCGACGATGTCCTTCGATCTGCTCTTATTACTCCATGTTCAATAACTCTAACATCATGATAAATATCTGCCATTACTACGCAACGTTCGCTAACCCAATTTGCATGAACATTATCTGCCCTTCCTGTTATATGTCTTGTTTGCTTACTCGTTATTCATGAGCGATACATGATCGGTGTTCGCTAACTCGATTTGTATGAACGCTTCCTGACATTACCATGCCGTGTTCGCTTACTCGTTATTAATGAGCGATACATGATCGGTGTTCGCTAACTCGATTTGTATGAAAGCTTCCTGACATTACTATGCCGTGTTCGCTTACTCGTTATTAATGAGCGATACATGATCGGTGTTCGCTAACTCGATTTGTATGAAAGCTTCCTGACATTACTATGCCGTGTTCGCTTACTCGTTATTAATGAGCGATACATGATCGGTGTTCGCTAACTCGATTTGTATGAACGCTTCCTGACATTACCATGCCTTGTTCGCTTACTCGTTATTAATGAGCGATACATGATCGGTGTTCGCTAACTCGATTTGTATGAAAGCTTCCTGACATTACTATGCCGTGTTCGCTTACTCGTTATTGATGAGCGATACATGATCGGTGTTCGCTAACTCGATTTGTATGAACGCTTCCTGACATTACCATGCCGTGTTCGCTTACTCGTTATTAATGAGCGATACATGATCGGTGTTCGCTAACTCGATTTGTATAACAGCTTCCTGACATTACTATGCCGTGTTCGCTTACTCGTTATTAATGAGCGATACATGATCGGTGTTCGCTAACTCGATTTGTATGAAAGCTTCCTGACATTACTATGCCGTGTTCGCTTACTCGTTATTAATGAGCGATACATGATCGGTGTTCGGTTACTCGATTTGTATGAACGCTTCCTGACATTACCATGCCGTGTTCGCTTACTCATTTCTTGTATGAGGGTTATTAACCCTTTTCCTCATACGACAATTATGAACATATTTTGTCAAGAAATACAAAACATCTCTTTAATTGAATGAATAACCTATGACTAAAAGAGAAAACAGTGTGGCAAAAGGAGAAATTTCTCGTTTTGAGCAATTTCATCTTTTGAGCAATATCATCTTTTGAGCAATTTCATCTTTTGTCACTATGTTTCATAAAGCCGTCTGCTGCAGATGCGTCAGAAAGCGTCTATATGAGAGAAAGGGTCAATATGCTTACTTCGCTTGCATGATTTTCATGACAGGTGCTCGTTATTTATACACCGTTCTCGATAACTCGAATGACCATGTCACGTTTCATGACAGGTGCTCGTTATTAATACACCGTTTTCGATAACTCGAATGTCCATGTCATTTTCAGTGATAATCGATTGCGGAACATCTACGTCCATTGCTAATGGTGGAATTTCGTATATAACAACAACTTCCGGTTCAACGGCTATATATTTATGTGACGTGCACTACAACCTGACAGGCGGGAGCACGGTTCGAACCTGCCAAACTGACGAAAGTTGGAGTGGACAACTACCACTATGTGCTTGTAAGTTTTGAAGGATTTACTTCCAGTCCAGGGTCAGTGTTCACCCATAAATCTAAATAGTAAATTAACTATAATTCTAAATTCGCAAGAACACGATTTCTGATTAACAAAACCATGGACGTAGATAAGACTACTACTACTACCATTCTAATGAGAATTTTCTCCTTCTGTCACAATGTTTTCAATTGTAATCAAACAGTTGATACAGTTTTTATTTAAGAAGAGTCTTTGTATTTTTAACCAAATGTTGTTTAAGTCGTCAGGACGTAGAAATACCTGATCTACCTAAGATTTCCGTTTAAGGATCGTTTAATTATCCGGTCAAATTATATTTCACTCAACATAACTGTAATCCAATCAAAGTCTTCTCTGTAAGTAACATGAGGATTAAAAAACTTTAAAACAACACAAAATGAGATTACAATAATGATTAATTGAGTTCTAGATCGGATAAATAAAATAAAATAAAATAAATTGAAATGATTTTTATTTTTTAAGATACGAATTATTGTACAACCAGTAAGCCTTGTTAGAACGGGGCCGTGTGCACAGACATGTTATGGCCCTATTCCACTACGACCACGAATCCCACGAAATTTTCTGGTCTAATTCGTGACGCTCTACGATTCATTTACGATACATGAACGATAGAGTTACGAATATTCGTGGTATTCGGCTTGGTTCGGCTGGAGTCCCGCGAGAATTGACTACGATGTATAAGAATCTATTACGAATACTGCCCGGACGTTAGGAATCAGTTACGACTACGCTAAGAACACACCGAATGCATGTACGAATCAGGTACGAATACATATGCATTCGTGACTATTCTTGACAATCTGTGGGATTTGACCTCAAGATAGGTATAAAAAGGCCGCCAACCCTGCGTGGGCATCATTACCAAAATGGATTTTCAACGAAGAGCAGCTGTCATATTTGCTCTTGAATTGGAGTATCAACAACAGGTGCTGATAGCTAGAAGAAGACCGCTGAGAAGAAGGAGGAGGAGAAGAGCGCCCAGTTGGTGGGTTAGACCGTGGCTGACACCGGCTAGAAGGCTAGAGTATGGTCATTACGACAGACTGATGCAGGAGCTGAGGGTGGAAGATGAGAATGCCTTTGCCAACTATGTGAGAATGCCACCCCAACTGTTTGATGAGCTACTCAACAGGATTTATCCGTATATCCAGAGGAGGGACACCCACCTGAGACAATCACTAGATGCCGGAATCAAGTTGGCTATGACCTCAGACATCTTGCCACAGGAGACCGTTATCACACTCTCCAGTATGACTTCCGGTGTGGCTACAGCACAGTGGTATGGAGTGTGCAGGAAGTCTGTCAGGCCATCATACAGGAGCTGACGGACGAGGTCATGACACTGCCAAGGACACAGGAGGACTGGAAGGTCATTGCCCAGCAGTTCCATGATCGGTGGAATGTTCCTCATGCCCTTGGGGCCTTGGATGGCAAGCACATAGCCATTAGGAAACCACACAACTCAGGCAGTGTGTTTTATAATTACAAAGGCTTCTCCTCTGTGGTTCTGTTGGCCCTAGTGGATGCGAATTATAAGTTTATCTGGATAGACACTGGTGGAGAAGGTCATCAATCTGACGCACAGCTGTTTGGTGTTTCAGAATTGAAAGAGTGCATTGAAGACAGCACCATCAACTTCCCTGACAGCGATCCCCTGCCAAATGATGACAGAGACACACCCTACTACATTCTGGGGGACGATGCTTTTCCACTGCGGACATTCCTTATGAAACCATATGGCAGGAGGGGTCTGGATAATGACATGATGGTGGCCAACTACAGAATTTCCAGGGGCAGACGTGTGGTGGAGAATGGGTTTGGAATACTGGCCAACAGATGGAGATGCTTCCTGGGTACCATGGAACAAGGACCTGATGTGGTGAGGTTACTGGTGGAAACAGGAGTCATTCTCCACAATTTACTCAGGATCAGGTTCCCTGCCATTGGAAATGCAGACATGGACAGGGAGGATGAGGATCACAATATCATTGCTGGTGCCTGGAGGGCAGACCAACAGGTGGAGGAGATACCCCAGTCCCAGGCCCCCAACAGAGACAATCGTGAGGGGAAAATTATGAGGGATTATCTTAAAGCCTATTTCAACAGTGAAGCAGGTTCAGATCCGTGGCAAGAGAGACTTGCAGGAGTGAATATTAATTAAATGATGACTCTTGATATGCTGATGGTAAAATGACAAGTTATGACTAAACCTTAGGTGATCTCCCACACATCCAGTTACGCAATGGATATGTGCCTCGACTCCGAAACAGCAAAGATATACATGTACAGTCAAACCTGCCTATAGCGGTCATCGAAAACGCAATTCAGTTTAGCAATTTAAGACAGGTGACAAATACGACATCTTCTCCGTTTTATACATATTTGTCATATGTTATCTGCGGCAGAGAAGACAAAGGTGGTTTCTATGAGATGAAGAGTTAAATTTTGGCAAATATATTGACTAAGTGTCAAACAGCTTGGATCCACAATATACGTTGAGTTACTCAGCGTCTTATGCGGATCCACACTGTTTGCATAGACACTACTCTCGGGATAAGTCAGTAAAGGAGCCAATAAATATTTTTTAACAATAAAACGGTTCTTTTTATTAACTCATAACATCATAATTTTTCATTCTTATATAATGCCCCTATGAATATCAATTGACAAAAGAATAACTATTTCACTGCCGGTGGAAAACCCGTCATTGCAAATAGTTTGGATACTGATCAGACGCCGAGTAACTCAGCGTCTCATCAGCATCCGAACTGTTTGACACTCTAATACGGTCTGCGAAAAGAAATTCAAGAAATATCCACATTGAAACTGAATATGAACACACTATGAGAAATAGTCATTGTTCTATTTTTAGCTACTAAACATAATCAAAGACCACGTATTGCTTAATGCCAATTGTTCTGAAAACATTATGGGAAATAGAGCATTTGCTCCTGAGGAGCAAATGCTCTATTTCCCATAATGTTTGCAAAACAAGGAGCAAATGCTCTATTTCCCATAATGTTTTCAGAACAATTTGCATTATGCAATACGTGGTCTTTGATTATGTTTAGTAGCTAACACTAGAACAATGACGCCACAATCTAAATATAGTATAGGGAATAATGAGTTAAGTATACCATACAAAACGAATAACTTTGATTTGAAACATTGAATCCGATCAGCAATATTCCCTATACACAAATACAGCAGACGCCGATTAGACAGCTCCTACAAGAGCTGTCTCACCTGGATCTAAGTATATGTTCATTCATTCATATGATAACTGTATCATATCATATACAATTTTAAACAAATCACTAAAAGCAAACAGCTAAAACAAACAGTCTAAGTAGAACATAGTTATGAACACAGTCTAAGGCGACGCGAGTGTAGGCCCGTCAAGCTGTAGTGGTTGTAGTCGAGGTCTGTGTAACCGGGGTGGCATCTGCTGTGGGGTCGATGTCCATCAGAATCTCAGACAGGCTGAAGGACCCTTCGTCCTGGGACGCAGAGGCACCGGAGGACCTCCGGGGCTGCTGGCTCTGGGCAGGAGGTACCAATGTGGTGTAGGTACCCGTCTGTGAGGACTTCTGACGAGCCAGTTCCTGTGGGCTGGTGGACTGGGTGTACCCTGGTAACTGCTTGTCGACCCAGGCTGACTCTTGTGAGTGCCACACCGACCGAGCTGCAGCTACCGGTGTGGACTGCCACTGCGAGGGGTCTGGTTGCCACTGCTGATACTGCTGATACTGCTGATACTGTTGAGGAGGTACTTGTGCTTGTGCCGGTACTGATCTTCTTGCTTCCTGATCTGCCTGCTTCTCAGCATTGTACATAATGTCAAACATGCCCTTCTGTACGTCCCGGTAGATGGACTGGGGTAGGTTCTGAAAAGCATGTCCGAGGTATTCCGCGAATTTTAACCTCTCTGGGTGGGGGACTTGAGGCACAGTAGGGGTTTCCAGTATATGTAACAGTTTGTCCTGGCGCTCCTTGCAGGTTTGCAGCTCCTTGTCCAGGGTTTCGGCCCCCATCACTCTGCCTCTGGCTCCTCTCGTGCTGGACACCGTCACAGTCGAACTCACAGGAGTGATGGTTGATGATGTGGTAGTCACTGAAGACTGGGACTCCTTCTCCTGGGACTCCTCATCCTGGCTGGTGGCGGCGTCACTCCGGAAGCTCTGAACTGTGCGGCGGGTGACTTGTCCGATGTGGGGCACCAGAAACTGGAATCTTGCCCATATCCACTCTTGGCGTTCTGTCATTACAACAGCTGCCTGTCCACTCTGCTTCCTCCTGAGTTTTCCCAACTGGGTACGGATGCTCTCAAAAAATGTTGTCAGTGCCTTCACCTCCCTTCTCATTTCCTTTGCAAGATCTTCCCACGCCTTATTCTTTTTAGAGACAAAGGTGTGGTCTGTTCGTCTCTTGGTGTAGATAAAGTCATTCCTTTCAAGGAAGAGGGCCACATTCTCTTGTTCGTTGTCGGTGAGGTTGGATACGACCCTGGCCTTTTTGCTCTTGGGCTGTGAAGAAGGTGCCATTTCATCATCAGCCACATCAGCAGCCACTGACTGTGTTTCTGAATCTGTCACATCAGCAGCGGGCACTGACTGATCAGCCACTTGACCATCCGTAGGTGGAGGGGTAGCTGCTCTGGGAGGGATGTCTTCTTCTCCAACTTCCCTGGCTTTTCCTCTTCCTTTGCCCTTGCGTACAGCTTTTCTTGGCGGCATCTTATAATTCGTGGATTTCGTGATGATCGTAATGCAACTAATGACATAAAATCAATATTAAAATCCTTTATATACCCATTACGCCGGGAATCGTGTTTGTTTCGTGACTGGTTCTGGAGGTTCCTAGCAGGTTCGTAGCTGATTCGTGAGCTATTCTGATTCTGTAGATAGTTCTCAATTGTTTCGTACCTGTGTCGGCGTGTATTCGTGGGATTCGTGACGAATTCGTAGTCGATTCGCGGTCAAGTCACGTGATCACAGATCCCCCGAATGAGTTACGAATACACCCGATTACCTACGAATCGATTACGTTTCAGTTACGATGCCCAAGAACGCACTACGAAGTTGTTACGAATAAGCTACGATTTTTTTAATCGTGGAGTTCGGGGCCAAAACTTTGAACAGTTCAAAACTTTTGTCACGAATTCCCGATCGCTCAAGAATTGCAAGAACCGACTACGAATATATACGAATGAGTTAAGAACTTCGCGAAATGATTACGATCCATCTACGAATCCTAAAATTTAGCTATTTTTGGTGATTCGTGGGATTCGTGGTCGTAGTGGAATAGGGCCATAATAGACGATTACTCTTGCATGTGTTTGGCGGGATGGAGTGGGAAAAACTGTGACTCAGGTAGGAACATTTCTCAATTCGAATTATGTGTACAAGTTTGTTCGTGTTTTTTTAATGTGGATTTTTATGACTTATCCATTCACACAAACAAAAAAGCTGCAGCAGACGACTTTGAAGAATACATCTCGGTTAAAGTGGGAAAAGTCTCTAAGGATGAATGCGTCTGTTTGTGTCAAAGAGTATACAACTGATGTCTAAAATATAACCTGGCGCACTGCTGGTACCAACTCCTAGTTATCAAAGATTTTTGTTTGGCGTGTACGTGTAGACGTACACATGCTGTCTGAACTATTTGATGAGATCATAGGAATTTACAACTTTATTTTCAAATACCGTTTCTGAAACTGGTAAGCTGTAATGTTCTTCAAATGTCACAGTTGATTTGGTTTAAACAATGTATATTACATTAATTCCATACAAACGTGTTAACAATATTAAACATTTTATAGAATTGAGAACAGATGATAAGTAAGGGGAGTTTTTATAGACTATTTTAGATCGGAATGCCTTACAATTCTTAAACACTTAAAATTATACTTCTCCCTTCATAGTGGCCAATGTATCCGAATATTGTATTTGATGTCATCTTTATTCAGATATTCAGTCCCCGTTAATGTCTGGCTGTCCATCAGACATATCACTAAACGCCACAGACACGACGAAATACTTCGAATGGCAAGAACCAACGTTTAATGACCCCTTCGGAAACGATATAACTATTACAAAGAACTATCAAAGTCCACACTACGACTTCCCTGGGGAGACTTCACGGTTCAATATACGGCTACCAAACCTCACAATGGCCTATCGACGGAATGCGTCTTCAACGTTAAAGTTCGGCGTAAGATTTTTAACTAATTTTAGTATATGGATATATGTTTGTGGAGTGTAGGACAAAACCCCTGTGGGACATAAACCCTGTGGGACAAAACCCCGTCGGACAATACACCCATGGGATAATACCCCCCTAGGATTTTAACCCATTGGACAAAACCCCCATGAACATTATAGAATAATCTTGTATTAAGTTTTTATATTTTATGAATTGATTCTTTTGGTCTGAATTTGGATATTTACTTATTTAAAAGTAAATGTTTGTATCTATCAGCAAATTAATTCTTTCCATTATCAAAACATGGCACAATATATAGTAGCATAGGTGTGATATGTCAACTTTATCATAATAGGAAGTGGAATTTGAGTATTTCTCGCATTTATTGGAGTATAATTTCCTTTTCCTATAATGTTTTTTGTATCAATTAATTACATTTTTAATCAAGACCAATTTATATAAGTTAATTTAAAACATATGCATTATTTGTATCAAACAAGCATTTATTTTGATTGCACAAACTAATTAAAACATACTTTCATACGAATGAATTATCTTTGATGCATTGCATTAATCAAAATAGAGTGTAGATAATACCCCCTCAAAAATTCAAACTATTTAAAACACTGTTAATTATCTTCAATCAAAACCTGTAAACAAAACACAATTTCATATCAAATATCAAAAACACTAATAAATACTAAAACACAAAAATAATTATATACCCACAGGGGTATTGTCCACTATTCATTTTAAGGGACGGGTTTTTTGTCCACAGGGTTTTTGTCCACCGGGGTTTTGTCCTATAGGGTTTTTGTCCCACCGGGGTATTGTCCGTACCACCGCTGCTTGGATGGCATTAGTAAATATAAGAGGATTATATACATTTGTGTCTGAGAGTCTATGTATATATTTATAGAAATAGTTCCTTCATTTCTTTTTTAAGATTGAAGACTAGTTGGCAAATAATTGTACCAATCAGTATGTCAGAATTATAACCATTCCACAACAGCTTCTATACTATTTATTGATAACTGGCAATGCATGTCATATGCAAAATATTAAGAACAGGGACAGTTAGCTACCCTAGCCAAACCCTTGTCATTCGCGTATATATCTCATAACATATATTTGATTTTAAATTGTTTGTCATTATATTATCCTAATGCAGCTACGATAATGTAGGAAGAGCTCTAAAACCATTATTTGACCTTTAAAACCTATGTTGTTGGTACTCTAAAGTATTTTCTCAGTGGGACGATTCTTTTGAGTACCCACAACATAGGTTTTAATGAGTGCTAACAAATATATCATGTAAGAAAGACCTGTTTACTCCACCTTATCTAGTCCTCTGATACCGTAAGTATTGACATGCACACGTTCTCTATGATGTCTAGACGTGAATAAGTATGAGTTTTTTGGGAGGAACTTTCCGCCTTCGTCCTTTGATTGGCATGGAATCCGCTGTGGTCGAGTGGTTAGCGTCGGGGATTTCGAAACCGGGTGTCCCGGGTTCGATCCCCAGTCGCGGCAATTCGGTCATGGTGGAGTGCCCTTGGGCAAGGCACATTTTCTAGCCTAGTACTGGTTTGTTCACCCAGGGAACATGAATAATAAAATTTAAATGCGCGCTAAATGACCTTAGCTGTCGATGCGCCATAAAACAATATACATTCATTCCTTTGATTGGCGAAACCGACATTGTAAAGATTGTACCAACAGTATATATCAAGGCCGTCTCTATACTGTTGGCTTCTCAACTCAATGATTTTTAACTTGATTGGGACTCAAAGCAAAGATGGACATTTCTATTTTAGCACTGAGAAGGTGAGAGTGAAAAGCCAGTCATAGTTGCGAAGTTAACTGTTATGGCGAACGTTCCCCCGGTAGCTCAGTCGGTAGCGATGCTGGCTGTCAATCCAGGGGTTGTGAGTTCCAAGCCCAGCTCGACCAAAATTCTTTCTGATATTTGACAAAAGTCACTGTGACCAGCGTCATTCGTCTTCCAAGAATGGGCTAACAGTCTATGTTGAAAAGCAGCCAAGTTGCTTGTAAAGTATGTTGTGTGGATTACTGGTGTGAGAAAGCATGGAAACAAATTAAGAGATGAACTGGCCTCTGTGATATGACTTAAATATTGTTGAAAACGTCGTTAAACTCCAATCAATCAATACATTCTCCAAGTAGTGTTGAACATTGTCCCATATAAAACAAATCTACAGCAGGCAGACGGCTTTGAAGACAAATCTTTTTTATAGTAAAAGAGTATATCATTAAAGTAGTTATCGTCTTTTGCTTCATTGTTTTCTAAGGCCGTCTGCTGCTGATTTGTCAGAAAGTGTCTGCATGTAACAAAGATATAATGGTTGTACTTCAAGCGACACTATGTGAGGTATTTAGCATACCTAACAATAGGAGTAGAATCTGTAACGGGTGGAACACAATTGTTGCATGTGAGAAAGGGGTCAATTAACACAGACTTTCCCTGCGACATTAATGTCTTGAATCCCCTATCTCTTTTAACGATTTGAACTTCCGATTCTTGCAGCGACTCCGTGTGACGAACTTAACATACCTATCGGCGGAAGCAGAATCTGTAATGGCTGGAAAACCGACTACGGCAGGTTTTGTCTGGTCGCTTGTAACCGTGAATATATGATCGACCCATCAAACCAGTTTGAGATGTTATACGTGTGCGGGGCCTCCGGGACCTGGATTGCGGCTGCTCCTGCACCGGATTGTACTGGTAGGACATTCCATAATATACATATTACTCTTTATAATAATAATAATAATAATAATACTTTATTTATAGATGGTGACTCATTTAGCCATTGGCTATTTTACAATGAGGCCATCTTAATAGCTATCATAAAGAAACATACAATGATGAAACAATTAATTGCCCCCCCCCCCCCCCCCCCCCCCAATAACATCAAAAATGAAGAAAACGTCAATTGTGATACAGAAGCGTCACAAGTGAACAAGAAGAGTAAATAATGTATCAACCTTGTATGTGATACATGAAATTAAAGTGTTTGCTGAAAAACAAGTTACCCACATGTACTGTGACTAACTTTTTAGAAGTAATGCATATTACACAGGATCTATCTTAATGCATTTTATAAAACAAAATGATGTTGAATTGCTTTTTTTTTTAACTTGTGAGTACTATAATAATGAAAGAAAGACTCGTGATTTACAGAAGATGACGTTTTGAAACAATGTGCTTTAAAATTGCACACTTAAATTTTGTAAGATTTGAAAGGAACCTAATGTTTGAAGGTATGGCATTCCATATATGTACACCAGAAAAGTGTAGGCTTTTTTTTAATAGTTCTGTAGATGGTTTCGGACAAGAAAGGTTATTATTTGAAACCGAGCGTAAATGGTAAGTATTGGTTGACTGTGAAGAAAACATATCGGTTATATATCCAGGTGTTTGTCCATTCATAGCTTTGTATATCAATATTGATTTATTGTATTCTAGTCTTTCATAAACATCCAACCATTCCAATTCCTCAAATAATGGTTTGGATGGCGAGTCATAGGGTTTATCTAGAATTATTCGTGCAGCAGACTTTTGAAGTTTGAGGATTCTATTAAGTTGTACTTTTGGTGCATTACCCCAAATAGTTAAACAATAATCAATGACAGGCAGAATATATGCATTATAATACATTTTCCGATATTGTATTGAAAGGTAAGGTTTAATCCGTCTAAGAAGAGCGGTTTTTGAAGTAATTGAGTGACATACACTGTCTACGTGTTTGACATAGGAAAGATTGTTATCTATATTTATGCCTAAAAGTTTATGATTCTTTACACAATCTACAGGAATACTATTCATTGATATATTCAATGATTTTGCGGGAAGTTTTGTCAATTTTTGATTTGTTGCTAAGAGCATACTTTTAGTTTTTGAAACATTGATCACCATACTGTTTTCATTACACCAGCGTTGGATGTTTTTAACGTCTGTAGAAATATCCCTTTCAATTGTATACAAATATGGGGAAGACTTTTGAAGGGTTGCATCATCAGCAAATAAATCTAAAGAAGATAGTGTGACATGCAGAGATAGGTCATTCACATACATTAAGAAAAGTAGAGGACCTAGCACAGAGCCTTGAGGAACGCCAGACAATATAGGGAGACATTTTGAACTAATGCTCCCAATTTGAACACGTTGTATCCTTTTTTCAAGATAAGATTTAATCCAAAGTATTGATCTATTGTCAAATTTGTATAATTTAAGTTTTTCCAGAAGTGTATTATGGTTGACTAGATCAAACGCTTTACTAAAATCTAAAAATAAAATTCCTGTAAGGTTCCCTTTGTCCATTTCTTTGAGCCATAATTCTGTCATCTTTGTCAGAGCTGTTTGGCAAGAATGTTGTTTTCTAAATCTTGACTGTCCTATATGAAGCAACTCAAAGTTGACAAGGAATTCATAGATTTGTGATGCAACATGCTTTTCATATATTTTAGATAGTGTAGGAAGAATAGAAATAGGTCTATAATTTCCAGGGTCAGACTTTTTCCCTTTTTTAAAAATGGGCGTTACTTTTGCAATTTTTAATTTGTCTGGAAAAGTGCCTTCAATTATGCTTCGATTTATTAAATAAGCAACAGGTTTGCATATTACATGGGCGGCAATTTTCAATAAGTTTGGCCCAAGAGTGTCAACCCCAGCGGATTTATTAATATCCAATTTAGAAAGTAATCTGTATACTTCATGTTCATCGCATATGGTGGTACGACTTACTATTTTAATTTGGTGAATTGGGGTGTTTTGTTTTCATGGAACACCCCTTATGCAATTTTAGTAATACTATTATTATTATTGAATTTTCATTCCAGTAACATACTTTCGTCTAGGGTAGATTTGATCTTATTTCATTTACTGATAAATCCGAGTTTCACCGGACTTTGGTGGTAGGATGGTCCATAGTGTATATTTTTGTTCATTTTTCATAATTCATATGTTCCTGTCGCCTGAATCCCGTCCTGTAATTAAAGATTACCTGTGAACAAAGACCAGATTGTTCACTTCCCATGGGTGGTCTTTAATCAGAGGTTGGGCTGCACCTATATGTCCACCCAGAGCTTTTATCAATTACTCTGACATAACGATACAGTACTTACTGTACTTTGACTTTAATTGCCGTGTTTTATTTTCCAGTTCCCATAGATTATATTTACGAAGTCCTGTTATTCCATCCAGAGTTGTTCAAGTACTCCTATGACAATACGATACAGTACTTACTGTACTTTGACTTTAATTGCCTTGTTTTATTTTCCAGTTCCCATAGATTATATTTACGAAGTCCTGTTATTCCATCCAGAGTTGTTCAAGTACTCCTATGACAATACGATACAGTACTTACTGTACTTTGACTTTAATTGCCGTGTTTTATTTTCCAGTTCCCATAGATGATATTTACAAAGTCCTGTTATTCATCCAGAGTTGTTCAAGTACTCCTATGACAATACGATACGGTCCTTTCTGTACTTTGATTTTAAATGCTGTGTTTTATTTCCAGTCGCCGTAGATTATTTAGACGAAGTCCTGTCATTCCATCCAGAGTTTTACAAATACTCCTATGAGAATACGATACAGCACTTTATGTACTTTGATTTTAATTGCCGTGTTTTATTTTTCAGTTCCCGTAGATGATTTAGACGAAGTCCTGTTATTCCATCCAGAGTTTTACAAATACTCGTATGAGAATACCTGTACGGACCCAGTCACCATTCAGTCCTTACAGCAACTCTACATTGAAACTGTGTGTGGGCCGAGTGGCGATGCGAAAGTGCGAAAACGCGATACGAAACTGCGAGACCACGATGCGAGGAGGCGATATTAATAGCGTACTTTTGCATCGCACTTTCGCGATTTCGCATCGTGTTATCGTGGTTTCGACCAGTCAGTGCAGGGTCGATAGTAAGAAATCGATGAGAAACCAAGATAACGCGATGCAAAACTGCGAGACCACGATGCGAGTAGGCGATATTAATATCGTACTTTCGCATCGCACTAGCGTCGACAGTACGGTAACATGATGCGATAGTACGAAAACGCGATGCGATAGTACGAAAGTGCAATGCGAAAGTACGGTATTAATATCGCCTCCTCGCATCTAGGTCTCGCAGTTTCGCATCGTGTTATCGTACTGTCGACCCTAGGTCGATAGTACGTAGGGTCGATAGTACGATAATGCGATGCGATAGTACGATAACGCGATGCGATAGTACGAAAACGCGATGCGATAGTACGAAAGTGCGATGCGAAAGTACGATATTAATATCGCCTCCTCGCATCGTGGTCTCGCAGTTTCGCATCGCGTTTTCGTACTATCGCATCGCGTTATCGTATTATCGCATCGCGTTATCGTACTGTCGACCCTAGGTCGAAACCGCGAAACAACGATGGCCCTAACGGAACACCTAGGGTCGAAAGTACGAAAACGCGATGCGATAGTACGATATTAATATCGACCCAGGTCGAAACCACGATAACGCGATGTGATAGTACGAAAACGCGATGCGAAAGTGCGATGCAAAAGTACGATATTAATATCGCCTCCTTGCATCGCGTTCCGTTAGGGCCATCGTTGTTTCGCGGTTTCGACCTTGGGTCGACAGTACGATAACGCGATGCGATAATACGATAACGCGATGCGAAAGTGCGAAAACGCGATACGAAACTGCGAGACCACGATGCGAGGAGGCGATATTAATAGCGTACTTTCGCATCGCACTTTCGCGATTTCGCATCGTTTTATCGTGGTTTCGACCAGTCAGTGCAGGGTCGATAGTACGAAAACGCGATGCGAAACCACGTTAACGCGATGCGAAACTGCGAGACCACGATGCGAGGAGGCGATATTAATATCGTACTTTCGCATCGCACTTTCGCGATTTCGCATCGTGTTATCGTACTATCGCATCGCATTTTCGTACTATCGCATCGCGTTTTCGTATTATTGCATCGCGTTATCGTACTATCGCATCGCGTTATCGTACTATCGACCTCGATGCGATAGTACGAAAACGCGATGCGATAGTACGAAAGTGCAATGCGAAAGTACGATAATAATATCGCCTCCTCGCATCTAGATCTCGCAGTTTCGCATCGTGTTATCGTACTGTCGACCCTAGGTCGATAGTACGTAGGGTCGATAGTACGATAACGCGATGCGATAGTACGAAAGTGCGATGTGAAAGTACGATATTAATATCGCCTCCTCGCATCGTGGTTTCGCAGTTTCGCATCGCATTTTCGCACTTTCGCATCGCGTTATCGTACTATCGCATCGCGTTATCGTACTGTCGACCCTAGGTCGAAACCGCGAAACAACGATGGCCCTAACGGAACACCGTACCTAACGGAACACCGTATAACACAGATATTTAAATTCAATTATTTTTAAGTATTCACCAGTAATTTTCTACCACTTATAGTTTAAAACATGTTTGTTTGTTATCAAAAACAGCAATCTTTAAAAACACGGTGCATTCTATACAAATGTTGATCTTTGAGGGGTCTTCTTTTTTCAGTCAAGCTGAAAACATTGTATACAACATAGGAGAAATTGTGAGTCCATTTTGTAAATAATGTCGTAACGTATGAGTTACTGTAAATAAAGAAGAGTCGAGTCTGCTGTGAAAGGGCTCTTATTCTTGCATCTGTGAAAATCCAAGACTCAGGACAGAGAACTAGATATTAACCCTTTCCATCTTGACATCTAGACAAAAGTACGGAATATCTCTATAAATGAATGTATGATTTCTGAAAGAAGTTTTGAGCAATTTCTTCTTTTCCACAATGTTTTTAAAAGTCGTCTTCTGCTGCAGAGGCGTCAGAGTGTGTATATATTTGGGAAAATGTTAAGAAGGAGTAAACAGGTCTTTTTGTAAGAATATCATTGTTTTGGCTTAACATACATAACCTTATGTCATGGGTACTCAAAATAATTATCTTAGTGGGACGATCTTTTTTAATACTCATAACATAGGGTTTGATGGTCGTCAAAGGAAGTTGGAGAGTGAAATACATTGTACAAGCGTTATCTAGAGATCTGATAGGATGGACTATACATTTTCACAGTTTCACCAGAGTCCTCCCTGTTCTGCTACATCAATATGAGCAATTACAAGCTAACCGAAGTAGTCTCTCAAAATGTCACCTCTTTGGAGCAAATAGCAACCTCTTTTTTCTTACAAAAAGCAAACAGTAAATATTAAAAAAAGTCAGGTTATTTTTGGGGGAATAGAGTGGAAACATTGCACGAAAAGAAGATATTTGGTCTCCATTAGCAATTTCTTCATTTCCCACAATGTTTTCCTAAATTGTCAGCATTCAGATGACTCGAAAAGTGATTCTATTCGGAGAATGTTTAAATCTCTTAAGAGCAACACCTCTTAAGAACGGCTGTACATCTTTAACCCTTTCCCACATAAAAACGCTTTCTGACGCCTCTTCAGCAGATGACTTTTGAAAACATTATGACAAAAGGAGAAATTGCCTCTGTACGGTGTTGATCTGGGGAAGGGACCTGTATGCTTCTATGACAAATATGAGGTGCTGCCCAGCTATTTTACCTTGATGTGATACCAACATACAATACAATACAGAAGCAATAAGACCCCTTTTGACATGATAGGGCTAAAGAATAATGAACTTCACATCAAGAAAAAATGAATACCTTTCATACTTAAATATAGATAATGCTATCTCTTTAAATCCCCATTGTAGGGCACTAACAAAATTCATATTTAAACTTAATGGCACAAGTTTTAACCATTTCCCACATATATATATATCATTGTGGAAGACAGTGGTGCATAAGTAGAGCGTCGGCCTCTCGTATCAAAGATCCCTGGTTCGAGTCCCGTGATGAACGGGTCCTGACTTTGGGATTTTTCCATCCAAACGGCACGAGTACTGGGTAAGTCACCAGGAAGCAGATATCGAGAGTGAATAATCTAAGCCAAAGGCTTTTTAGCAATCAATATAAAATTAATAAATTTAAACTAAACTATTGTAGTTATATTAGAGATTAGTCTGTAAGTTCTTATAGTAATAAGTATAACTCATGTATCCTTAATCTTGCATTATACTGTCTTTCCCCGATATGCTGATTTACATTCATTATCTTTGATTACATTATGAAGCAAAATGTAATATTTGGAAATTTTGAAGAACTATTTATATATAATGTTGAAAAACTTTGTAGGTAAAGGGGAAATTGCTCCTTTTGTCAGCAATGGTGGGTTTTATTTCATTACGGGTTTCAAACATATACATTTCGGAGACATTTAAACCAATCCTTGAATAGCTATTGAGTAAGCAAAATAATTAAAATCCGAAACAAAATGTTAAACAGCGTCGAAAAGGTATGCTTTGTAAGAGCAATGCCCTCTTTTTCTACAATGTTTTCTGCACAAGCCTTTGCTCAAATTGATTGATTGCTTGTGTATCTAAGTTACTTTATGGCACTGTTTAGTGTTATGTGTATGCTTTATAAGTACATTTCATATTCAGATTACATTTGTGTTATATATATGTTAAAACTAAGGTACAATGTCCGCTTAAATTTGTTTCTTGCATAGATACTTAGAAACAATGTTGAAAACAGTTGGTGTTTTCAGAGACATATTTATAAACACATATGTATTTATATGTCTCTGGTGTTTTCTACCTTTTGGGTTATCATATAAATAAGGGAAATACACAAATTTCCCCTCTGTAGATCTGTGTAGATATTTTACAAGTGATGGTGGTATCAAAATATCAAAAACAATAATATCATTTCTGTTGCAATTAGTTTGATGTTGAGCCCATTTCCCCTACTTACTGACTGGACTAATAGAGCATTTCAAAACAACACAGTTGAACAACACATGTAAATAAACCCTTTAATACCCATATGCCGATGCAGTTTAATGCATTTGCAGCATACTACGTTTGAAAACATTGTGACAAAAGGAGGAGTTACTCGCAATTTCTCTTTTCGTCACAACCTATTTAATAGTAATATTTTAATTTGTAGACAGTTTCTATGTTTAAACTTGCGTTAGATGTTTTCGAAGTTTGGTGTATGACTCAAGGAAGATCAATATCCTGGTTAACCCTTTCCCTCATATAGACGCTTTCTGACGCCTGTGCAGCAGACGGCTATTTGAAAACATAGTGACAAAAGAAGAAATTGCACAAAACGTGCAATTTCTCCTTTTGCCACGATGTTTTCCAATTTTAGTCATAGGTTATCCATTCAATTATAGAGATTTTCTATTTTTTGGCAAAACATGTTCAAAGTCGTCTGCTACAGAATTGTCGTATGAGGGAAAGGGAAAGGGTTTCAAAAAACTTCACACTGACATAAACCTCTTTAACTCTTATCAACGTACAGACGCCTCTTTAGCAGACGACTTTTGAAAACATTGTGGCAAAGGTGAAATTTCTCATGATGAACAGTTTCATCATTTGCTACGATGTTTTCAACTCTTTTAAATAATTAAACTGTCATTAATGGAGATTGTTCACATTTCGTATAAGATGTTTTCAAAGTCGTCAGCTGCAGATTTGTTGTATGTGGCAAAGGGGTTAAAAGTTAATACCGATTGACGCAATTGTAATGTAACACCGTTCTTCTGTTGGATAGTCGTGACGCACTCCTTTTCAAAATGTATTTTTCAAAAGATATGCTATCGCGTGTAACATTATTTATTTATTTCGGCACACTATCTGTTTAAATAAACAATAGATAACAGAATAAGTTAGGGTTGGCCAAATTCTTTAATAATTGAGCCGTTCCGCGAGAAATCCAACACTGTGGACTCTGCGTTAAGTATCGAACCGGATCAGCTTAAACATGCCGCGCAGGCTAACCTGGGCAGACAATTTTAGCCTCCTGTGGATTTTCCGTTTCAGGAATCATTACATTATAAACCTACCTCTGCGACGGAATGTTTCCGCCCGGATTAGTCTGCGCGGACTGCGCAGGCTGATCTGGATCGATACATTACGCAAAGCCCATAATGTTGGTTTTCTCGCAGGGCGGCTCATTTGAAAACTGTACCTCAAAGTAGTTATGTATACATATCACAACTGAACCTTTACCTACATACAGAAGCTTTCTGAGGCTTCACATTGTTCATTGGAGTTCACTGTACGGATGTTCGTCTGGTGTTACTGGGGAATCCATAGGAAAGGAACGTCCCCACTTATGTACATTTTTAAGATATAAGGGTATTGCTTTGGACTTACTAAGCGATTCCATAGGGTAGGAATGCACCCACTTATGTACATTTTCTAATTATAAGGGTATTGCTCTGGTATAACTGGGCGAATCCATAGGGGGTAGGAACGTCCCAACTTATGTACATCTTTTAATTATAAGGCTATTGCTCTGGTATAACTGGACGAATCCATAGCGTAGGAACGTCCCAACTTATGCACATTGTTTAATTGTAAGGGTATTGCTCTTGAATCACTAGGCGAATCTATAGGAATTCCCCAACTTATCCACCGTGTTTTCATTTTTAGGAGCGTAATTGTGCCTTGTTGCAAAGCCCCCACCTATGTACCATGTCTTCATATTCAGGAACATTAATCCGCGGATACATAGGATAGGACTGTCAATACTTATGTACCATGCTTTCATTGCAAGGAACACAACTCTAATATAACTGGGAAGATCGATAAGATATGAACGCCGCCAATTAAGTACCTCGATGTAGTGGTAGGAGTAAAGCTCTGTGATTATTGCAATGATCCATAGGCTAGTAAACCGCCTCAGTGGTGTAGTGGTACAGGGTCCGCCTTGGGTGCGGGAGGTCGCGGGTTTGATTATACCAAAGACTTTAGTAGTTGCTGTTCTCCTTAGCGCTCAGGGTTGTGGGGTTAGCATTACCACTAAATGGCTGGTGTCAGGATAAATGGACGAGTAGAACCGGTAACTTACTCAGGAAACGCCATGATAGAACTGAACAACTGTTGAAAGCGGCGTTGAATACCAAACAATTAACCATAGGGTAGTAATACCACCATGCATGGACAATGTACCTGTGTCACGCCGCGGATCAATTGAATGTTACTGCATGCCTCCGTATGTACATAGTTTAGTATTGTTAGGATAGCTCGGGTTTTACTATAAGTGGTAGTAGATCCATAGAATAAGAAAGCGCCATTTCATTGACTCAATTGTTATAACAAATTCATAAGATTGTCGTGCTCCCGGTCTATAGATGTGTCATACCCGAAGTATTACAATCTATAGCCGGGAAAGGTGCACGACTCAACATTATGGACACTGATCAAGTCAAGTATTATGAGTATGTAAACTTCTTTTAAAGATTTACACGACATTTGCCTCTAGTGTTGACGAACTGACGGTCAGAGGAATGATATATAAAACTTAATGTCAACGCATTAATAAGTTGCGGATTTATGGGTTTCATGGGGTGGTGCCTTTCGTCCAGTCACATTTCCTAGCTTAGCCCTGGTTTGTTAACCAAAGGATCATGAATGAGTCAACTGTCGTCATGATATAAAACGGCGTAAACCCCCCTTTAATAAAAACAATAAAAAAACAAAACATTCACATACATGTATACAACGCAGATTCATGAATAAAATGAATGACAATTCTATAAATAGTATATATCTATACACATGAAGTACATTGTATAAAACGGTCAGGACATTACGCCTGTGCTTATGTGGATTTTAGCTCCCGCAAGATGATGTTTACTGTATCTTTGTCTCGACTTGTGGTAGCTGTGTGCCTAGTTGTGTATGGCCACGACTGTTCCATTTGTCCAAGTGGATGTGACTGCAAAGATAATGTTATTGATTGTGATCTCTTGGAATCGAATGGTACATTAAATCAAGAATTACCGAATGGCACAGAACACGTAAAACTATACAACTGGGGTTGTATGAATTTGACATGGAAACAAGTGACACATTTGGAATTATTTAATACTAAATTTCGTTGTTCATCGCCGATTCTTCAACTTAATAATTTGACATCGTTAAAGATAAACAAGGTTGACTTTTATCATTGGTTTGAAATACTGGACGAACAAGCCAAGCTAGGAGTAAAAGAATTGCATTTCATCCGCATCGAACGACTATCGTTTGTAAACATCACACGCATACTAGATGGTACAAGATTTACAGGTATCGAGGTACTTGTTGTTGATCGTATATCATTAAGCAATGACTCCCCTACACTAACGATACATTCCACTTTCTTCGACGTGTTGTCATGGAAACCAGATCTACGGTGGTTAGAACTTACACAATTAAACCTGAACGACATTGACATCTTGTCCTCAAAGTGTCCTCCAAAACTTAATCACTTGTCATTGAAGGGTACGGTTATAAATAAAGTCAACACGTATTACGATCGCGACGAAAGGCACGTGTGTCAATCTCTAAGGACATTGGACATCAGTAGAACAGTCTTCCGTTCAGTGAACAATAGGTTAATACTCGGATTGGAGCGTTTTAGTAACAAACACATAACAGGAGACGATTTAAAAATGTATTTGTTTGAATACATTTTCCATGTCGAGAATATTTTAATTAACAATTTCAACGATCATCAACTTAAAATACGTGGTGTGACATTTGACTTTTCTTCATATAGAACTAAATTTAAGCGGGTATATCTGTCAGACAATAAGTTTCAATTCTTGAATGTAACTTACATTTCTAACAATGAAAGCGGTATTGAAGAATATGACTTGTCGAACAATATACTCGAGTACATTAATCCTCGTTTGTTACAACCGGCGAGATTTTTGAAGAAGCTCAGTCTCGATTCGAACTATTTACACGTAATGCAAACGGAACATCCTGGTGACTTTGCGGAACTTGTACAGAACTACGTGAATCTCGAATATCTTGATATATCGAATAACGGATTAACTGTTATACCAAGAGACATGTTAATGCAAAACACACGCTTGGTTAATATTTATCTTGGACATAACAAGCTTACCTCCATTGAGTTCAGTCTGTCTAAATGTGTTGATTTGAAGTACGTTGGTCTGAATGACAACAAAATTCATATAACAGGTTTAGATGATCTTAAACCAGTAAGAAGTGTTTTGTCGTTAGCTTCTCAAAGAAGTATTGCTTACAATGAAACCGGTACAAGAAATGATACGAGTTACAAATCTAGTAGCTCTGGTGTAAAATTCAATCTAACGGGAAACTCTTTTGCATGCACGTGTGAGAATCTTAATTACCAAAGATGGATGAAAGAAAACAACGGCGCTTTTGATGACCAATCAAAACAAAGTTATCTATGTAGATTTAATGGGCGGGACTATAATATATTGACCAATCAGATAACGGATGTGTCAGTTGACTGCCATCATCAACGCAGGATTCGGATTACCTTGGTATTCACCGGTGTGGGTTTCGTGGCTATATTAGTCATGTGTCTAGTGACGTTTTTCATTAGAAGACATCTGAGACATCGTCAACAACAACGAAAACTTCTCAAACATTTACAAAACGATGATCTTCCTTTACAATATCTGATTTTCTTATCTCATTGTAGCGCTGATGATGAGCTTGTTCTAAAGTATGTTTTTCCAAGTTTATCACAAACAATTGAATCTATAACGAAATCAAAGCGGGATTATATATGTCATGCTGATAAACATTTCAGACCTGGCCACACCATCGTGGAGGAAGTCATGAGATCCATAGAAAAGTCGGCCGTGGTAGTTTTAGTAATTTCTAATAAATATATCAAAAGTCCCTGGTGTGATATGGAGGCTAAGGAAGCGGCAACGCAACAAAAGCCAGTGATTCTAATTCTCACTGAAACAATTGATACGTTAGAAATGTCACCTGTCTTAAAACAAATGTTTAACCGTTTTGCAAGATTTAAATGCTTTGTAAACGAAAAAGGTGAACATGAGGTGACGCCTTCTTGGGAAACGTTAATGTCATCCGTTTTGGATCTAGCAAGTCTTCAAATCAATGTTTGAAGTACAAATGATGTCGTCATATTTAGATGCCAAACATCTTTAAATAAAAGGGTGAAGTGAAGTTGACCACGACAGATGGTATCTAGCAAAATCTGCATAAAATAATGTTTCAAGGACCCGGTACATGTTACATTAGTTTTAGATATTGCTTATTTTCAGTTTGAAAGAAAGCTTCAAATCATAAATAAATGTGTCATGTAAAGTTGACGTCACATTCCTTAGTTATTTCAATCATTCAGTGTGAATATTTAAAGTTCAGTTCAGATCTTGCAAATCTTCAAATGATTGTTTGAAGAAGAATTGACGTAGGAAAAGTGGGATCTTGCTTATAAATATAAGAAGTCGAGATGACGTCGTCAGTGTTAAGTCTTTGAAAATGAATATTCACATAAAACTGACGTCTTTGAAGTAGAATTTATGTCGGAAATGCTAAATATTGCAAAACTGAATTGAATAGTTTAATGAAAGTATTGTTTTAAATGTATCATTGGAATAATAAATATGCTAACAAGAAAGACCAACTCTGTTTGTTAAATTGAATTTGTTCGTAGTTTTCAAAATTTTTAGCACCTAAGAGCACGAAGTGATCAAGGTGAGTTTTTGATATCGCCTTTTGTCCGTCGTCCGTCGTTCGTCGTCAACATTTGCTTGTTAACACTCTAAAGGCAACATGTTGCATCCAATATTCATGAAAGTTTATCAGAACATACATCTCTATCAATTCAGGCCAAGTTCGAAACTAAATCATGTGGAGTCATAAACTAGGTCACTAGATCAAATTAAATGAAAATCTTGTTAACACTCTGGAAGCAGCTTTAAACTTGAGCATGTTGAAACTTTGTCGGAAAGTTTGTCTTGATGATATCTAGGCCAAGTTCGAATATAGGTCATTTCGCATAGTTGGGTGGCTGACGGAATAGTAGAACTTGTCTCTAAAGTTTATCTTTATACATTTATTTATATTAAAAGTTACAATCAATGTAACGCTGGTGGCATTTCGTGTGTAGTTATGACTCTACCCTTACAGATGGGTGAGTCAGTATTGATATGTGTATATGTGTATATGTTCATATAGGTACAGTACAGCTCAAGGGTTTTTTCCTAAAAACCCTCACCCCCGGGTTGAGGGGGGTATCGATAAAATGATAAACCGCCGGCGTTAAGTCGCTCCCCCGACTTAACCCGGCGTTTTACAGGTATTTCAGAGATATGCCCGCTTGAGGTGGATTGCAGGGTTCCCCCCGCTGAAAATGTTAAATGGGAGTGGCCTATATTTCTTTCGCGGAGCCCCCGCGAAAAAATGCGAGTGGGTGTGTTTTAATTTGTTTTCCGATTATACATTATGTTAACTATTCTATATTATTTACTCTGCTTCCCCAATAGTAAATTTTGCAGGCATATGCATCACGAGCGATTGTTTACTTTTCAAAATAATCGCTCGCCAGATTGATTATTCTGCATGGCGAGTGTTAATAAAAAAAATCAATATATTGCAATTTAATTTCAATAATAGTTACGTTCTTTCTCAAGCTCCTCGAGATTAAATGTTTTAGATGACGTTCCCTCTTTTCATTGGCTTTTAACTTGTGTTACTATATTTCATTTACTATATTTCATATTGTAACCCATTTCCATTAATCCGAACCAGAAGTCTGTGAACGCATCTACAGGAGTCGATTTATGATGTAATTACGGATGGAAGAGAGAACACTGAAAAGGGAGCGACTTCTACGTCTCTTAAAATATGACCCCCTACTCAAATCTACATATATACTGCTAATTTTCAGGTCATTACATGTTTCCTCGGATATTAGCAAACCAATGGCTAAATCAAATAATGACAATTGAGTCAGATCAGATAAATCACTGTTACTAAATGTACCATGTACACTGTAGACCTGGATTTGTATGCGCATATATGTGCAAACTTGACTCATCATGTATATATACGAGTATGTTTTATATGCTGAAACTAAGACCAAAACAAAGAAACACTGGAACAGTCGCTAAAATACCTTACTTGAATACTTTGAACATCGAGTTGTCTGAGATCTATTGCGATGAAATCTGCATGTGCATATTGCAAACATTTATAATCAAATTCAATGTTCTACAGCATAATTGAGAAATAAAGCCTTACCTTTGAGAATGATAATCCTATTTTTACATTCACATACTATTAAGATCAACATGATTATGATAAATCCATTAACAAATTTATATTCATTTACCAAATCAAACAAAAATCACTTTTTATACGACACTACATTGAAGACAAATGAATCGCAAAACAGATTTTTTTTCAATATAAACATTAATGTTTGCGTGTAAAGGGTGTAGCACTTTATAAAGCACGTGACAGATGAAAAACGTGTGATATATTTTGTGTTGGTTGTCAGGCTGATTGAAAGACGGTGACGCGCATATAGATCAGAGGGCATTGTTTTTATTGATCCGACTAACCAGCTGGTAATCTGACAGTTTGTTTCGTCGTTTAAATAACATCGTTTTTTGGCAAGCAAATTTCATACATATATACATACATTTTATAAGATTCGGCTTAAAACTTGCATTTTGCTATTTTCAATAGAAATATGTAAAAGAAATTTATCTATGTCCCCTAAAAAACACAAAAGATATTAGAACAATGTAAAACGACAACATAAAGTATATATGATCAAAGGTAATATAATTTGTTTTTAGCGTAGGCAGTGAAGTGTAGATCGAAACCACTATGCGTATTCACGCAGGCAAATCTAGAAATTCCTTCGAACTATGTACAACAACATTGGATAGCATGAATGTGCGTGCTGATCTCTATATATACATTTAGCGAATGCCATAACGTTGGGTGCCGTTAATCATGATTGTTTGCAGTGTCGAGATATGTGAATTGGCCGCAGTAATTTGACTGAACAATTGTTGAAAACGACGTTTTATCCCAATTAATCAACATTGAGCATTGTTAAAAGCATATGATGAAATGCTTATTTTAAAAATAAACGGAAACTTTTATGAAATCATTTAATTCGGAGTAGAGATTTCAAATATATTCCAATAGTCTGCATGTTTAAACTAATTGTATCGGAGCAAAATATAGGTCCTGTTTCTGGTTTATATTTATATACGTTTACCAATATATGCCTGTATCATAAGCCTCGAACATAGGACCTGTCCCGAAGAAAGCTAGGAAACACATGAGTATCTGAACTGGCCGCCGTGATATGACTGAATAGTGTACAAACGGCGTTAAGCTTTTCTTACTGTAATGCGATTAATTAAATCCTGCGCAGGGAAGAACAAATAAAACATGCACAAAACAACCGCTGCACACTAGTTCAGAGCGAGTGTATGAGAAAAGGAACAAGCTATTTTAAGTGTATGTTCAGATTGTCTTGTTTAATCAGAATCTATAAAAGTTGACAGTTTCGTCTAACAATCTTGTAAGTTATATATGAGCTGTATGCATCCCTGTTCTGGATGTAAACTTTGCACAAAAGCCAACTTTTAACTTGTGACATGCACAAGCTCATAATATCCTCATCTTTGAGTAGTGTCTAGTGACTTTGGGTATTGTTGATTTGACATCAAAGTTATTTTTGCATTAAATAAGGAATCAACTTTTCTGTTAATGTTGTGTTTTTGCCATTTATGACTGTATAACAGGTTGCAACAGGTTGCTGGTGTACATACACTATACTGTTCGAATTGGCATCAATATCCCCTAACACGCCTCATTTATAGGTAATACTTTGTACCTGTGCATAGTGGACTTCGTTTAGATATGCATACAGTAAAATAAAACATCATGGAAAAAGCTGGTGTATCTTAAAATTGCCATCTGATACGTCGACTATCGTAAACAGATCCAAGTTACATCATAAACCGGTGCGTGATCGCCCCCGCCCCGCTTAATGAATATGTATTCTTGATATACATGTATGCAGCAGACGACATATAAAATATCTACGCAAAACTTTGTGATATTACAATAAATAGAAGCTTAATTATTGAGCCCCGATAACTCAGTCGGTAGGGGCACAGGCTGTAAATCCAAGGGTTATGAGTTCGAATACCAGCTCCGCCAACATTTTCGAAGTTTGACGAAACGTCACTCGTGTTTAAAATGTATGATGTTTTAGAGACTTAAATATATATCAATTGTAGAACTCGATGACCCGCATCAGGCGTAATTAGATGTCTCCGTTTCGGTCAAATATAAAGGTGTATGGATGCGAAATAAGGGGATAAGCTTCCACTTTTATGACAATTGCTCTTATAACGTAACCAACACGGATGTTGTGTTTGCCTGAAAGAATCACCTCATTAGTTTTAGAGACTTAAAAAGATACCCATTGTAGAACTCGATGACCCGCGTCAAACGTAATTGGATGTCTCTGTTTCGGTCAAATATAAATGTGTATGGATACGAAATAAGGGGATTTATTGGCATTTTCCTCACTATTGCTCTTATAACATAACCAAAACGGATGTTGTGTTTTTTTTAAAGAATCGCCACATTGGTTTTAGAGACTTAAAAAGGCACCTAATGTAGAACTATATGACCCGCATCAGGCGTAATTGGGTTTTATGATGTCTCCGTTTCCGTCAAATATAAAGGTGTTTGAAAAGAGTAGAGTTACACCAAGAAAATAGATCTAGTACCATATAACATGAAGGCAAACAGTGAAGACTGGTGAGACGGCGCGTATGGTGAGACTCAAATGGTACTTGCATGTACACAGATGCAACCGCAGTTCTAACTGCCTGAAATCGATTAACCGTTTCCCGCATAAGTCAAATCTGCAGCAGACGACATTGAACTAATTAAGTCAAACGTATGGACACTCTCATTTCAATAACATTTTTCTCTCTATCTCTGTCTCTCTCTGTCTCGCTCTATCTCTCGCGCGCTCTGTCTGTTTATCTGTCTCTGTTCTGGTTTCTCTCTCTCTCTCCTTAACTGATGGATTGACCAATTACATTACTATTACATTGCTTATTTCTTTTATCCAACGTGCAATACCTTTTCCATCTTATTTTCTTTGTCCGTATGCTTTTAAGACACTTTTACAAGAGACTTTACCCCCTTGGTGATGAGCAGGGCTGTGGGGTTTGCAATTCGACTGACTCGATGGCGTCAGGTAACTTTGACTGGTAACTTCCTAAAGAGTCACCGTCATATAACTCAACAATTGCTGAATGCGACGGAAAACACCAAACGCACCAACGGTTAATTTTTTTTATCTGATTACTCAAAAAGTATTTAAAAACTGATGTGTTTATTACCTTGATGTGTGGTTAGTCCGCATGCCCATAGAGCGATTTGAAATGAGACGGCAAACTCTAAATCGTTGGCCCTGTGAATGAAACGAATACCTAAACTGAAGTACAGCGCACTTGCAATAGTTCGAACATGTGATGATTCGATTGAAAATCGTTTAACTCGAACCAATGTCTTCCTGGAACGGAACCCTTCTTTTAAAAACAGCGTAAGAGCAATCATTATAGCTCAGACGATAACCATGTTCAGGTATTTTATGTAAAGTGCGAATCAAAGAACTCAAAGTACCACTGAAAAAAGCTCTTATTTATCTACAACTACCTTTCAATATTACTCGTTGGTACCAATGCATTTGTAATAAAAGCACTGCAGTGCTGACGACATGGGGTCCGCTGTAAGCTTGGATTGTTCGACGCACGAGTCCTACGGCCCCCGGTTAATATGCCACTGTATATTTCACGTGACTTCTTTTGTGGGGTGGGGTAGTCGGGCACGGGCCCTATGGGCCCCCGCTAAATCCGCCACTACATTTGCCACGCTTTTTCTTTGTTTACCATTAATTTTTCGACGCTCGGGACCTACGCCCCCCCGCCCCGGTTAATCCGCCACTGTATTTTTCATGTGACTTCTTTCTTTTTTTCCGTTCCTCTTCGCAAATGTAATGTTAACAAGCGTCAATATTTGACCTCTCGGTGCATTAATTTCTAAAGCATTTCTTAAACTTATATTGGAGTACTCACGCCTTAAGTTTTTCACTGATGTTCCAACAACATTAAAATGATATTTATGGGGGAGATCTTAACCTTTTAAATGCAGTTTTGTTGAATCCATGATGAACTATTTTTCTCGCGCAGTTTCTCATGCGTTGTTTGGTGCTAACAGCAATTGGCAGGCTGTCAACTCCGAATAAAATGGTTTTGCTACTATGACCAGGGGCTAAAGCCCCAGGCCAAAACCTATTCACCTTCCCTGATACCAAAATCCATCAAGGAGTTCGGAGAATGCGTTAGAGTTAAAATAACAGACGACGTCAACTTCCTATAATTATGCATAGATGTTTTTTCAAATTCGTCTCCTGTAGAAAAGTTATGTGGAAAAAGGTCAAGACATTTTCAGAAAAATGTATAGAAATATTACACGTGTAGATGAAAAAGACATTGTAAATTAAATGAATATGTATCTGTAGTTATACGTAGGAAGGCCATTCAATGAAGAGGAACTTGTGATTTCGTTTTAAATTCCTGAATTAATTATGCTGCAAGTCCCCTCCCCATCCCGAAAAACGTCTTGACAGATTTGGGGTTCCATGACAAACTTACTGGACACGGAGCGATCGTATAAATTCTGGGGGTCCGTTCATTTCCGGTGGGCTGATCTTGTGCTTCCTGCGTGCAGCCCCCACCATTGCCGCGTTGGATGCTGAAATTGGAAAGATTGTTTTAGTCTGGGGAAGTAAGGAAATGACTGACAGACCTCTAGAAAGTTTATAATTTAATGTTTATTAAAACCTTACTTGACCTCAAAATATCTATGTTGTGGGTACTCAAAAGTATTGTCTCATTGAAACTGTTCTATGGAGTCCCCACAACAAAGGTTTTAATGAGTGCTAAGAGAGATATGAGCCTTTCCACGAGAAAACCAAAAGTATGGACTTGTAAGGTATCGACCCAGTTCAGCCTGACCGTGCAGTCCTTGCAGGCTAACCCGGACCGCCACATTGCATCTCAGGGAAATAGAGGTATAGAGTAATGATTCCTGAAACAGAAAATCCACTGGAGGCGAAATGTGTCTGTCCGGGTTAGCCTGCGCGGCATGCTTAGGTTGATCCGGGTCAATACTTTAAGCAGAGTTCACAATGTTGGGTAGCTCGCGGAACGGCTCATATCGTGCGAGAAAGACCCTTCCCTTCTCATTATCCTGTCCTCTTGAATGACATTTTTCTTAAAGTTCCGTCTGTCTTGTTTATAGGACTGACCAGGGCGGAGTTACTTCTTTGTTATTAGTCGCCGGGCAGAAGCCCGCGACTTCTATTTTTAATAGGTTTTCGGAAATCACATGGGAGGAGGGGTTATTATATATATATATATTTTTTAAATGTCTTGAACATATTACAATTGCGTTTGTTTAAAAACACTAAGTTATGACACATTTAAAATGAAATAAATATTCCGATGTTTTAAGTATGTGCAGTTTCTTTATTCTGACTTGCATTTACGTTTTTGTGTTTTATTTACGAAGACAAAACAGTCCCTATTAGCAAGACTGCGATACTTTATTTTCATAAACTATGTAATCAAAAGGCGATAACTACAAACCTTTACGTCGCACAGTCTATTTTTTTTACATACGCACACCTGCTTGCAGAACACTATCGATATGACAATCACTTCGAATTCTCCTTTTAATAGATAAGTATCAACTGTGCTCGACACAAATTGGACGTACATAACGGACATTCGGCACTTCTCGGCAGATTTCGGTACCATACATGCAAAATGTAGTCTGCCCAGGAGTACCGAATGACATAGACAACAATTAAACGACCACCTTGGGCTTGTCGTCGATTGACAGTGATTAAGATTATAAAGGGAAATAAATGTTGACTTTATTTCCCTTTATAATCTTAATCACTGTCAATCGACGAATTCCTTTCTCAAATGAATCTCGCTTTATCCAACATTCAACAGGGACAGGATGCATTTCATCATATTGTCCAAAATAATCGTACAGCGTCGCATTTTTAGTATGCTCGACACAAATTGGATGTACATAACGGACGATAGGCACTCGTCGGCAGATTGCGGTACCCTACATGCAAGATGTAGTCTGCCCAGGAGTCCCGAATGACACGAACAACAATTTATCGACTGATAACGATAAAGGTTGTAAATGGAAATAAATGTTGACCATTCTCAATTGAATCTCGATTTATCTAGCATTTCAAGTTTTATCGAAGGACGAATGATTGATTTTTTTCTTACGATTATCCTATTAGTACGTCTGTCATACAAAACATCACAGATGTTTAAAATCGCTGTCAATACAGAAAGTATACGATCGCCTTATACTTTTTTACGGCCGTCGATTTTAACAATCGTGGATGAGTATTGAAACGATGTGGGAAAAGGAGGAATTATTTAACCCTTATCCCGCTGGCGTCCTGCAACTAGTATCGTCATCTTTTGACAACTTTCTGAACATTTATAGAGCAGTGCTTAATTTTCTTTTTCAATGAGAAACGAGCAAAGTGAAACTAAGATTAGACACAATTAATGAAGTCCCGAGACGCCTTCTGCAGCAGACTACTTTTGAAAACAATCTGGCAGGAACATGTTAAGGTTCCTGTTAACATATTTACGCCAAAACGCTCATCGACAATGAAGCCGAAATGAAACTCCCGCGTGGATGAGGTCCTTACAAAGGATCCCCTAGAACTTGACCTACACATCATTGTCAGTCAGTCTACGCCCCTAAATCCAACTGATCTAGACTCAAAATGGTATATATTGGTGTGTTTTTTATATATTAATTTCGACTTTAAAATAATACCTCCATATATTTTAAATAATTTAAGCATTTATTGAATCAATCACTATATTGGTAAAATGTTTTTACAAAATAACAATTATGTCATATTGATTGGATGGGAAACATGATGGCCAGAGGGCATCAGAAAAAGGGCAAATTGACAAAACTCTACAATTCATTTTCATGAAAGTGCTTGTCTGATCAAATGATGATTTCGCTAAAATGTTCATTTAGTGAACTTCTACATAAATGTTTTGAAGCTGTTTTGAATATTTGTAAAACATATCCACCAGATTGCATCCAAAAAGGGGTAGAATTAACTTTTTCTCTTTAAACAACATCTCCTTAATAAGTAGAAATATATCATCCATCTTTCACAGGAAGTTCGTTGTGGGTTCCTTTTTCAAAGATTTAAATTGTATTAATTAAGTCCAAACTTTAAATACTTCTCTTCTGAATCCACTTATCTGATTCCAAGATAATTTGGTAGAAATGTTCCCTAGGATGACCCCCTACAAATGTTATACTAGCAATATTGATTGGTAAAAGGGGTAAAATGATTTTTTACCTTCAAATAAAATTCCCTCCGAAACCACATGACCAATATAAACCAATCTTTACATGAATGTTCTTTTAGTGATCCTCTTTCAAAGTTGTTCAACGATTTAATGCTTAAATTTCCTTTGTAGTATGTTATTCCAATTAAAGTTTCATTCCCACTTTTTACAAATTGTCCCTGATATTAGCAGGTGCATCTTTGCAACTTTACAATCTCTTAAGTCGACTTGCCGCTCGTGTAATACATCACCCGAGCCAATGGCTCACCTAACCTAATTGGATCACTTTTCGTGAGTCATAATGTTGCACCAACTACTGGGGACATTTGAAAGCATTGTAGGAATAGAAGGGTTCATATAGCTCTTAAAGAAAAGAACATTTTTTGTACCGTTTTCGCACATAATTAATATTTACTTATCATTAATGTTTTCAACATAAAAGAGTACAAGGAAATAATTGCGAGCAATTAGTAAACTTTATGTGTCTCATGGTAATATAGTTTAGCTTTATTGGTTTAAGGTCAGAGCTGCCTTTATTGGTTTAAGGCCAGAGCTGCCTTTATTGGTTTAAGGCCAGAGCTGCTTTTATTGGTTTAAGGCCAGAGCTGACTTTATTGGTTTAAGGGCAGAGCTGCCTTTATTGGTTTAATGCCAGAGATGCCTTTATTGGTTTAAGGCCAGAACTGCCTTTATTGGTTTAATGCCAGAACTGCCTTTATTGGTTTAAGGCCAGAGCTGCCTTTATTGGTTTAAGGCCAGAGATCCTTTATTGGTTTAAGGCCAGAGCTGCCTTTATTTGTTTAAGGCTAGAGCTGCCTTGATTGGTTTCAGGCCAGAGCTGCCTTTAGTGGTTTGAAGGCCAGAACTGCCTTTATTTGTGTTCATGTATTATCAACACATATATCACATATAAATAAATTTGCCAAAAACATATTTGTTTATTTGTAAAACGTGATGTTAAATGATCTCCTTTTGTAACTTTTGTTATGATAAATTAAAACAAACATTTAATTTAATGCTTTCTTATCAATAGAACGCCTATACTTCAATTGGACCCATGCCTCTCCTATGGTTGGCAATAATTCTCTCAAATACATAAGGCACATCCAGTTTTTACCCTGTATAACACTTTTTATCAATAAATATGTTTAATGATCAAATTTGCAACCACTTGGTCTTTATCAAGATTAAAACAATGGTAATTTAAGTGCAGTCCATTCTTGTGTTGAAGAGATCAAATTGTGATTTACTGCACTTTGATTTCTGTTTCTTTTTTTAAATCTTGATGAAGACCAAGTCGTCAAAATTTGATAATAAAAGAGATTTATTGATATGAAGTGCTTCCCCTGAAAGACCTAATATACAAAGATTTAACCTTGTAGTTTGCCAAAACACCTATATTTGGTAGTTCAGCTGCTAGTGACGCGCGCTGTCAATGTGAAAAAGCAGTCAATTGCTTGGAATAACTGTTTTGTTGAGTACCGAAATGAGACAATCAGCAAACACATATGAATGGGAACTGGCAGTCAAGAATCGACTTCAACATTGTTGAAAAATGTGTTAAACCCCAATAACTATTATTTATACATCTTTAATATTCCTCCCCATTAGTACTTTCAGTCCTTTGATTAACAAAGTACTGGCATACAAGAAAGCAAATGTTAATGAATAATTTATTTGTGATACATGCTTTTTACGTATTACCTAGTAAATAGTTTTACTGCAGATGGTCGACTCGCCAAGGAAAAACGGAGATCAAATCTAAATATGTCCCAAGTTGTCTTTTGTCATACCAAGGAAATGTTGAGTCCCATACGCGTTTCTACTCTTATTTCAAGTAAGTAAACATACACACATTGTCATGTGCAAAAACAACTGATTAAACTTCCGTATTTGAACTAGTCAAATATGGTAAGTATAAGTAACTGAAATATGATGTGACGGCATTAAAAAATGATTCACGTTATTCAAAATGCGGTAGTGGGTCATGGTTCACACGCCATTCATAAATTTTAGTTCATGTGTTAATTGTGAAATTGAAAAAATCTGAAAAACGTTTCCTTATTCTGTCTTAATAGCTTTACTAAGGTATTTAATAAAAGATAAATTATGTTTAAAGTAGTGATACTTGGCTTTGTATTGTCTCCTCTCCTGATAGTTTAATTTCTCAAAGTCCCTCGTAGAACAATACAAAATCAGGTTTCGCCTCTCAAACATAATATTACCTATATATGTATATCATGATACCATATCATATCAAATCACGATCATATCATAATTTCCTCTGATAAACATCTAAACTTTAGATTTATCCTATCACCATCGTGTCGTATCATAAAACTGCCGTATCATATAAAGCTCAGTCCAACTTACATTAAGTTAATTATTGTTAATTTAACGACATAATTCACCAGATGTCCAAATGCAGACGCCATTTGACGCGGCTATAGTGGATGATATTTTAAATAATTCTATTAGAGGGTATGATATCTACACTTAAATTCTGTCAAATCGTGTCGATTATGATAAGACCTAGAAGTTGGACATGCTGATCAATGGACGGGCTTATGTGTTAAAAGAAGAAATTGCACATAATGTTGTTTTTTTTATAGCCGTTGTTCTGGTTATCGAAAGGTCAGAAGTCCCTCTGCATCTTCTCACCGGATATAATTTGTAATAACGTTCAATGTTTAGTTCCTTTATTAATAGATAAACACAACATTTGTAAACGTACATTATAGACGGTGCGCCGACCGTGCGTTCCTTTTATTTCAAAAATCGTAATTGTACTACATATTAAATTTACAAACCTAAAATTCATGTTTTCTATGCAGAATACTTTGAATAATATATTAATGATTTTAGGAGGTCTCTAGAGACACATGTTTATTCATTGTAACTAGCGAATGTCAATGAATGTCGATGATAAAAGCTATAAAGTTTTAAGTCATATTTGTGTGTCAAAGGTGTAAATATGTAAAACAGGCGCTATGAATATTCAACTGTCCTTATTGTAATTGTCTCCTCTGTTCTATATGATTGTTGGAAACACGAATATCTAACCGCTTGACTGATTCTACTCATACGTGTGGTACCGTCCCATAAGTCTTGCAGTGCTTTGATTATAAAACCGCTTGACTGATTCTACACATACATGTGGTACCGTCCCATAGGTTTTTCAGTGCTTTGATTATAAAACCGCTTGACTGTTTCTAAATGAATAATTATTCTCTATACATTTTTGCATAGTATTATCACAGATTTATTATTGTTTATATCAATCATGTCTACCATTCAGGTGTTCATATTTACACTCTATACATTTTTGCGTTTATTACTGTTGTTTCACGCCAAACACTGCAACAGGTTACCATCTTATCCACTCAAACATGATGATACCGTCCCACAGGACTTTCAGTGCTTTGATTATACTTATGTATTATCGTAAATTAGATGAGGCACGGTAAATGAGGACTTAGCCTAGTAATAGAAACTCAAAATCTGAAAAATATCAAAACGTATTATTTGAATGCAGCAGTTGACATTGTGGGAAAATGAGAATTTGCTCTTTCTTCTCATAATGCCTTCTGTATTTGTGAAACCTTTCACTGATCGGTTCTCACTTCAGACGCAGGGGAAAATGAGAAACTTTTTTTAAGCTCTATGTTTGTGTTTTCCCGCTATAGATTCGTGGTTGTTAATCACGTGCCTTTTAGGGAAGTTTTTATATGAAAGAAAAATTGCGTCACAAATGTAGACGATGAAACCAGCAAACTTTACACTTATCCATATTTCTTTCTACATCTTACCCTGATCAACTTATGTGATATGAGATACTGGTTCATTTTTTAAGCATATTAATTGTATTTATAACCCCATATTGTATATTGTATACTTGGGTGTAATAAAGAGTATGTTCTGTTCTGTTCTGTTCTGGTTCCCTTATATGCAGTTCATAAATGAGCCGCGTCTAGCGGTTAGACGTCTTTATACATATTCGTACGGTGAAGGTATACATACCTAAATGCACGTTCTGACAAAAAACAGGAAGTGTAGCCTCAGTTATCTCATACGCAACTGAAATAGGTTTGTTGCAGTATAGATATTAGCGATTCTTAATGCAGACCTTCGTGTAATTATTACATGTTTAGAGAAGAAATTCATTCTAATAAAACTTATTGTTAGAAGGTTATTGAAACATTATGCGACACATTTGCGAGCAGTGCTAGAACCAGATCAGACTGCAAAGATGTTTAAGCTAGTCTGAATCTACACTAGTCGCAAATGCCTTAGGGTCGGTTTTCGCAAAGCAAATCTCATACTTCATATTTAGATGGAATAACTAAGCACTGTTTAATGAGGGAAACGATTGGGAACGTAATCTCTTTAATCATAATTCAGACCAGTGTACTCGAAAATAGGTTGATACGGTTGTTTTATGAATGTTTGTGGGAAAGTGTATAAAGCGAAACTTGATCAAACAAACGTTCACGAATGAACTATGTGTACATAGTTTCAACTGCATAGGTCCGAATGATGTATTGAAGTATCCACGGTCAGTTTATTTTCACAACTGATAATGTATAATTCAAGTACTTAATGACTGAAAATACAAAATATTACAAGAAGCAACGTTTCCTCATACTATGTGTGAGCGAGCGGATCGCTATTTAAAGATCTGTATACGAGCGTCACACCAATGCGATGACATCTTTGATGAGATCAGTCCACGCAGTCTGATCTGGATCTTCACTTCTCGCCCCAAACAAAATATGTTACTGAAGAGCAGACAGTTTTGTTCTACACTTGGCATTAGTACCACAGTATTTGCTTTATTGGATCATACTTAAATGATCCTAGTTGTTGGTCGCGATAGCTCAGTCGGTAACGACGAGTACTATCAATTCAAAGGGTTGTGAGATCAAATGTCTGCTCGGCCATTCTTTCTTTCCGATGATTTGACAAAAGTAATTTTCCTTCCTAAACTTTGTCCTGCAAAGGTCTCATTTCAACGATATCTTAAGTAGTTCCTTAGACAAAGTTCAGATGATCTAAAGTGTTTCGCATGCTTTCTTATGAATCGGGGACTTTGTCCTTTCTACTTCATAACAACGAGGAAAATAATAGTAACACTCAAGTAGGGTGTTAACAAAAACAATAGAAAAGATAATTACAAAACCTATCAACATATCAACGTTCAATGAGACGACACTTCAAGTATAATGTTAGGCAACCATTTCCCACATACGACAATTCATCATCAGACGACACATCGAGACAAACATATGGACCATCTTTATAAATGAAGCTATACGTATTGAACATTCCCTTGCAAAACTAGAAATTTGCTATGTGAACAAATTCTCCTTTTTCACTTTTTATACCACATAAGTAAGTAGAAATTTTACATTTTGTCACAATGTTTTCATCAGTCATCTGCTGTAGAGGCGTCGACAGCATCTGTATGTGGTAAAAGGGCAAAATAGTTTCCCGGCATACCAAACACTTTAAAAAACGTATTAATCGGTTCCATCCTATGCGCTAATAGATGCTGTAAAATATATGTTATCGTGTCAGGGTAAATAAAATCGTGAGTATTGGTAACTTAACAATACAATACCATGATCTAACTGAAATACAGTTGAAAGTCATCTACAGAAAGTCTGGGTAAAGGGTTGACATGTGTTGTAATAAACAGCCACTTTATCTTAATCCGTATTAAAGAGTGGTATATCTCAAAAGTAGGTTGGTTAATCAGCGTGACAATATTATATGTATAAAGATAATTCCTGAAAAACAAGCGCATTTTTATTAACTGTGCATCATTAAACATCGTGTAAAAGAGTGATTTAAAATAAATGATTTTTAAAATATCTGCCGTTCTGAACTATATTTACATTTCATTTTCAATTTATAGATGGCGTCATTCGTCTTCCACCAATGGGCTTAGTCTATGTGGAAAAGCAGCCAGTTTCTTGGGAAGATTGTTGTGTGGAGTACTGGTGTGAGAAACCCAGGAAATGCATGAGTAGGAGAACTGGCCGTGATATAACTGAGAAATTGTTAAAAATGGCGTTAAACCCCAATCAATCAATCAATCAATCAATCAATTCATAGATCACTGTCCTGTACAATGGTCACATCATGGTCCTAGCTACTTAACTGTTTACAACCTATTTAAAAAGGCTAATACAAAACAGAATGTGACTTCGGAAGCTAAGGGATGATTCCATCGGCATAGGGAATGTTGGACTAACCTTAACACAACTTTTTTTCCGGAGATATTCGGTCCGGGAATTATAAGATGGGGGAGTAGTTGGTTCGGTGGTGGAGTGAAGATTAAGGAGGAACTAGACTCGGTAAGGAAAACATCATCAGAAGATATGTCAAAGCCTTTTACCCCGCTGCAGGTAAAACATTTGTTTGAGAAGACACCGTCGTGAGCCGCACAAACGAGGGACTAAGACGAAAAGATGACAAAGAATGTTCTTCTAAGAAAAGACCAGAGGGGGAAAAACAAGTGTAATTCCACTCTTTAGCAATATGTACTATTGAATCAAGTGGCGGACGGGAACATAAGGGTCAGAAAGAGCATTGTGGCAAATGGATACAGGGCTGAAAATAATGATTCACAAAGTGTTTTAAAAGTTGTCTGCTTGGTGTTTGTTGGAAAGGGGTTAACTTGATAAGATCATTACACGATCAGCTAACAAGCGCTCATCTTTTTATTTTTTATTTAAACCCCGTTTTCAACATATGATAAATCCGCAGTAGACGACATTCAAAACGTCTACATATAATACAGAAACATATATCAAAAACTTAAAGATCTATTATGGACTAGAGATGAAAACATTTGACAAATGGAGAACTTGCTCATGACGGGTTTTGTTAATACATGTTTCACGTCCGCCGAAACCGACCTTCGGATATATTGACATAAATAGAATTTACAATAAAAAACGTACGTTTATAGTTAGTGTTTGGTCATAACCGTTCTTGTGAGGCTTGTAAGCCTAGATGCATGTAGTAAGACGGTTACATCATGATCTTATTGCGCGTATGCGAATGGTGATATTTTTTTTTTGAATTACATTACATGCACATCCTTTACAACTAAGTTGTATTATGCCACTGAGAGGAAGGCTATTCTTATTAACCATTTTCCACATGCAACACATCAGCAGTAGCCAATTTGAAAACTTGTAGGTAAACATTTGGAAACTCTATAAACGGAAGTACACTTATTATTGAATAAGGTTGAAACCATTGAGACAGCATAAGTGATTAACCATAACATAATAATACCAAACAACTCAGATTGTCGACATGTTTTTAACACCTATTAATTGAAAGTAATAATTGACGTTCACTTGCTTTGATCGCATTACAGATGGGTTAATGTTACATGTCGCGTCTGGGTTACTGAATAGGATATCCCTCTTGATTTAAAAACATTTTAGTCTAATAGTGTGATGTTGTATATTAACTACCGTTTGAAAAATGATGAAATTCCGCGGTACCGCGGGGTTATTGTAGGGGAAACCCCGCATACAGATGAGCGGGAACGCCGGGGGCTGCCTTAATCACAGCTGTCAATCATCGTGACGTCATAAATCGTTATCGGATTTCCCTCCGCGGGCTTAATAGTTGAATGATCAAACCCCGCGGGACCGCCGGGTTATTGTAGGGGAAACCCTGCGTACAGGTGAGCGGGAACGCGGTGGGCTGTCTTATCAGCCCGCGGGGATGAGGGTTTTTGGGAAAAAACACTTGAGCTGTACTGTATGTATGCATATATATGTATGTATGTGTGTGTTTGTGTGTATGTATATATGTGTATAATATTATTCTATAATTTCTGTATTTACCATTATTTGCTCATACATTGTGGCTGTGTGCATGCATGTGTTCGTGCGTGAGTGCATATGTCCGTGTGTGCGTGCGTGCGAGCAAGCGTGTTTATGTATATGAAATTGTATATTGTAATGTCGAAATACCACTATAAACAGTCAATAACATGATATTTATGTTACACATTCTAGCATCCAATTTAACATAGGCTACCATATCCTCTGGTAATTCAATTGTGAAAAGAATCGCTAATGGATATCCAATTTACAAAACATTTGAAATGCTGCTGTTCCTTGTCAAGTTGAGTTTCGTTTCGTTAAGGATAAGCATCAATTTTCTAGCATGCAGGTATAATCGCATATGATGCGTGCAATCAACTGTTTCATTATTGCATCCACAACCATACACTTACATCCAATAAATCCCTCCAACAAACATATATACACATGCATAAATTGTATATGTTCAATATTACTTGTATGTCTCTTCTAGCAACCTGTAAATAACTTATATGTGGACTATTTACTGTTATTTATTTATTTGTCGTACCATGTATGTATGTATTTACTCTTCATTTATGGAGGAAATAAAGAAATATCTATCTATCTATCTATCCTGGTGACTTTGCGGAACTTGTACAGAACTACCTGAATCTCAAATATCTTGATATGTCGAATAACGGATTAACTGTTATACCAAGAGACATGTTTACACAAACACTCGATTGATTCATATTTATCCGAGACATAACAAGCTTACCTGCATTGATTTCAGTCTGTCTAAATGTGTTGATTTGGAGTACGTTGATCTAAATGCCAACATAATTCTAATAACAGGTTTTGATGATTTTAATCCGCTCTGAAGTGTTTTGTTGTTAGCTTCTCAAAGAAGAATGAATTGCTAACATTGACACCGGTACAAGAAATGATACGAGTTATAAATCTAGTAGCTCTGGTGTAAAATTCAATCTAATTAGGAACCCTTTTGCATGCACGTGTGAGAATCTTAATTTCCAAATGTGGATGAAAGAAAACAATGGATCTTTTGATGACCAATCTATATAAATTTAATGGGCGGGACTATAATATATTGACCAATCAGATAACGGATGTATCAACTGATTGCCATCATCAACGCAGGATTCGGATTGCCTTAGTATTCACCGGTGTGTGACTCGTGGCGATATAAGTCATGCGTCTAGTGACGTTTTTGGTTAGAAGACATCTAAGACATCGTCAACAACTACGAAAACTTCTCAGAAATCTACAAAACGATGATCTTCCTTTACAATATCTGATATTCTTATCTCATTGTAGCGCTGATGATGAGCTTGTTCTAAAGTATGTTTTTCCAAGTTTATCACAAACAATTGAAACTATAACGAAATCAAAGCGGGATTATATATGTCATACTGCTAAACATTTCAGACCTGGCCACACCATCATGGAGGGAGTCATGAGATCCAAAGAGCAGTCGGCCGTGGAAGTTTTAGTTATTTCTAATAAATATATCAAAAGTCCCAGGTGTGAAATGGAGGCTACGGAAGCGGCAACGCAACAAATTCTAATTCTCACCGAAACATTTGATACGTTAGAAATGTCACCTGTCTTAAAACAAATGTTTAACCGTTTTGCAAGATTTAGATGCTTTGTAAACGAAAAGGGTGAACATGGGGTGACGCCTTCTTGGGAAACGTTTACCTCATCCGTGTTGGATCTCGCAAGTCTTCAAATCAATTCCTTAGTTATTTCAAGCATTCAGGTGAATATTTAAAGTTCACTTTAGATCTTGCATATCTTCAAATGATTGTTTGAAGAAGAATTGACATAGTAAAAGTGGGATCTTGCTTATATATATGAGTGTTAGAAATCGAGATAATGCCGTCAGTTTTAAGTCTTGCAAATGAATGTTCACATACAACTGACGTCGGAAATGTTAAATATCGCAAAACTGAATTGAATATTTAATGAAAGTATTGTTTTAAATGTATCATTGGAATAATAAATATGCTAGTGAGTTTTTGTGATCGCCTTTTGTCTGTCGTCCGTCGTTCGTCGTCAACATTTGCTTGTTGACACTCTAGAGGCAACATGTTGCATCCAATCTTCATGAAAGTTTATCAGAACATACATCTCCGTCAAATCTAGGCCAAGTTCGAAATTGAGTAATGTGGGATTAAAAACTAGGTCACTAGCTCAAATTAAATGATAATCTTGTTAACACTCTGGAAGGTGCATTTTGGGCTTAAGCGTGTTGAAACTTTAGTCATAATGTTAGCCTTAGTGATATCTAGGCCAAGTTCGAATATAGGTCACTAGGCCAAATTGAAGGAAAGTCTTGTTAACACTCTGGAAGCCGTGTTTTTAACGTTACATGTTACTTTACAAGAATGTTTGTCTTGATGATACCTAGGCTAAGTTCAAATATGGGTCATGTCAGGTCAAATTTAAGGAAACTTTTGTTAACACTTTGGAAGCGACATTTTTGGATGAGCATGTTGAAACTTTGTAAAAATATTTGTCTTGATGATATCTAGGCTAACTTCGAATATGGGTCACTATACCACATTTTAGTACAATCTTGTTAACACTATAGAGATCGCATTTTTGACTTGAGCAGCTCGAAATTTGGGCTTGAGCATGTTGAAACTTTGTCAGAATGTTTGTAATGATGATATATAGGATAAGTTTGAATATGGGTCATGTCCGGTTATAAACTAGGGCACTAGGCCATATTGTAAAATCTTGTTAAAACTATAGAGACCGCATTTTTATCTTACAACTAGAAATGAAATAAAATGAAAAGAAAGGCAGGTCGTGTCAACCTGTCAAATAATGTCTATGCCAACATAAAAACTAGGCTTCAACTCTAGTCCAAATTAATTAGTATATAATACGCACGTAATTTCATTTACAGTTGTGTTGAGAAGTATTAACACTTCTGTGTAACAAACTGTTCAAAATCAATAAGCTTTGTCAGAAAATGCATAGGTCAACAAACATTGCCGCCAGGCAAAAACCTCATATTGCCATTGTCGCTGAAATAGTTAAGTCGTTAATATCCCATTTTAAGGTAAGCGATCCAGGGCCTCATGGCCCACTTGTTTTAGTTAAGACACTGCTTTCCCCCTTGTTTCATTATATTACTTTATCCTACTATCATCCGTTGTAATAAAATCCCCGCAAACCTCCGTACAAAGGGGAGGGTGTGTTTTCGTTTTGTAATGTGTATGTCCGTTACAAGGTGAGAAATTCTGTGACACGAAGAGTAGTTTTCGGACTGCATTTGGAACCGCGGTATGTCGAAAAACATTGACGGGTTTTGATGACGTTTTTTGTTGTTGTATACGACGCGCTTATGAATTCGTCCATCTTCATTATCGTAACGTTATTGTTTAACTGCTAGAACAAAACGTTACGTTACGTTACTTTTCAACTGCCAGAAAATTAAGTAAACAACGTTATGTTACGTTACTTTTCAACTGCTAGACAATCTAGAACAAATCGTATCGTTACATTACTTTTCAACTGCCAGACAAGCTAGTTCAACTCGTCATGCTACGTTACTTCTCAACTGCTAGACAAGCTAGTTTAACTCGTAAGGTTAATTTACTTTTCAACTGCCAAACAATTAAGTACAAATCGTTATGTTACGTTACTTTTCAACTGCCAGACAAGCTAGTTCAACTCGTTATGTTACGTCACTTTTCAACTGCCAGACAATTTAGTACAAATCGTTATGTTGCGTTACTTTTCAACTGCCAGACAAGCTAGTTCAAAATCGTTATGTTACGTTACTTTTCAACTGCCAGTTAATTTAGTACAAACCGTTATGTTACGTTACTTTTCAACTGCCAGACATGTTAGTACAAAATGTTATGTTACGGGGGGGGGGGGGGGGGGGGCAGGTTACCCCATATTTAAAATAATTTCAATTTGATCACGGCGACAGTTAGAACAAATCGTTATGTTACGTTACATTTCAACTGCCATACAATTTAGTACAAACCGTTATGTTACGTTACTTTTCAACTGCCAGACAATTTAGTACAAACCGTTATGTTACGTTACTTTTCAACTGCCAGACAATTTAAAACAAATCGTTATGTTACGTTACTCTTAAACTACTTAACAATTTAGTTCAAATCGTTATATTTATGTTACTTTTTAACTGCTTTAGACAATAAAGTACAAATCGTTATGTTACGTTGCTTTTCAACTGCTAGACAAGCTAGTACAATCGTAAGGTTTCGCTACTGTTCAGCTGCCAGAGAATCTAGTAGAAATTGTTAGATTCCAATATAATATGGTATGAATATTCCTTGGGTGACCCTCTACAAAAAAAGTTCAAGTCATACTGATTGGTTGCAAAACATGGTAGTCAGACGGCATCAGAAAAGGGGCAAGATTACAAAATTTGAAAATTCTATTTTTAGGAAAATGCTTGTCTGATTTTAAGAAAATATAATAGGAATCTTACTTCAGTGATCCTCTTCTTAATTTTTTCCAAGCCGTATTGATTGGTTACAAAATCATAGCAACCAGGCGTCATCACAAAATGGGTAAATTTAACTTTTAGCTACAAATGACAACCCCTACCATTCCAAATGACCAATTTCAACTTAACTTCACAGGAATGTTTCTTTCTTGGTCCTCTTTCAAATTTGTTCAAAAACTTACCCAAACTTTAAAATCCTTTTCCTCCGTAATCTGCTTGTCTGATAATTATGTAGAAATGTTCTTTGCGTGACCCTTTACAAAAGCCGTTCAAGCCATATTGATTTTGTTGAAAAACAGGGCAGCAAGTTCTTGTTAGATTTCAAGATACAAATGGCCTTTACTGATAAGCTATTTCTTTAACGGTGTCCACTCCTTGCAGTGTCATTTACACTCCTGATCAAATCTTCCCAGATATTTGCAGTTAAATATTTGCTACTAATTTACTATCACTCAGGTGATTGATTTAGGGCCAACTCGGCCATCTTGTTTAAATGACAAATCCTCCTAAACCATTGTTTGGAATTTGACCACACATTGAGTGGTCCTCTTTCAAAATTATGTACGCAATTACGGTTCGTTTTATAACTAGGTCACTAGAGCTAAAATTAAAGTTTATATCTGGAAACTTTAAATATCTTCCTGTCCAATAGTATTGGCCCAATTTGACAATAATTTTCTACCAAGTTTGTTTAAATAATTCCCATTCGTAAAAAAAACATGGCATACAGTGTCCCTGGTTGTATATATATACATTGTAAAAACTTTAACAATCTGCTTATTCAAAAGTACTGTCCCGATTTGAAAATAATTTTGTCACAAATATTTCTGGGGTGACCCTCTACCAAGATTGTTCAAATTATTCTGTATTCTCTATGGTGATCGATTTAGGGCCAACTCGGCCATCTTGTTTAAATGACAACTCCTCCTAAACCATTGTTTGGAATTTGACCACACATTGAGTGGTCCTCTTTCAAAATTATGTACGCAATTACGGTTCGTTTTATAACTAGGTCACTAGAGCTAAAATTAAAGTTTATATCTGGAAACTTTAAATATCTTCCTGTCCAATAGTATTGGCCCAATTTGACAATAATTTTCTACCAAGTTTGTTTAAATAATTCCCATTCGTAAAAAAACCATGGCATACAGTGTCCCTGGTTGTATATATACATTGTAAAAACTTTAACAATCTGCTTATCCAAAAGCACTGTCCCGATTTGAAAATAATTTTGTCACAAATATTTCTTGGGTGACCCTCTACCAAGATTGTTCACATTATTCTGTATTCTCTATGGTGATCGATTTAGGGCCAACTCGGCCATCTTGTTTAAATGACAACTCCTCCTAAACCATTGTTTGGAATTTGACCACACATTGAGTGGTCCTCTTTCAAAATTATGTACGCAATTACGGTTCGTTTTATAACTAGGTCACTAGAGCTAAAATTAAAGTTTATATCTGGAAACTTTAAATATCTTCCTGTCCAATAGTATTGGCCCAATTTGACAATACTTTTCTACCAAGTTTGTTTAAATAATTCCCATTCGTTAAAAACATGGCATACAGTGTCCCTGGTTGTATATATACATTGTAAAAACTTTAACAATCTGCTTATCCAAAAGTACTGTCCCGATTTGAAAATAATTTTGTCACAAATATTTCTGGGGTGACCCTCTACCAAGATTGTTCAAATTATTCTGTATTCTCTATAGTGTGTGTGTGTGGGGGGGGGGGGGGGGGGGGGACTTTAACAGAGCGTCAGTATGTGTGTTGTTATGCTCTTATATGTCACTGTTTGTCAGGTTATACCCTAAGTGAGCGACTAAAGAACTGCCAATTCATGCATTCGGTGGTAACTGTAACATGTATTTCCATTTCCAAGCGTAATCTATACAGTAGACTGTTCACCTGTCTTTTTAGGAGCCAGCTGCAAGGGGTCATCGCTGGAGCCCCAGCCTTTGAAGTCTTCAAGAACTGGCTGGCCTGCTGTCACTAGCTTCGTACAGTGGTTTTCAACTGGTTTGATTTGCTTTATACTTTTGTGTTGCACATATTTCATATGATATAATACTTCAGAGTATATGTATGCACTGCATGTTACATTGAAGAAGAATGAGATGATGTCACTAATCACTACACGGTCACCGGTAACATCCATGCAATACTGTAAACAACATTTTTTTCACACATCCTTTATTTTATAACAATATGTTTTTATAAATACTACCATCTGTACATCTATTCTATACGGTGGCATAGAGGTGACATGTGTGTGTTTTTATTTTTATTTTACTAAGTCGTGCGCACGACATAGTATCTCGTGCGCACGACTTAGTAACTCGTGCGCACGACTTAGTAACTCGTGCGCACGACTTAGTTACTCGTGCGCACGACATAGTATCTCGTGCGCACGACCTAGTAACTCGTGCGCACGACATAGTAACTTGTGCGCACGACTTACTATGTCGTGCGCAAGACTTACTATGTCGTGCGCACGACTTAGTAAAATAAAAATAAAAACATACACATGTCACCTCTGTGCCACAGTACGGTGGCATAGAGGTGACATGTGTATGTTTTTATTTATCTCGTGCGCACGACTTAGTAACTCGTGCGCACGAGATACTTAAGTCGTGCGCACGAGTTACTATGTCGTGCGCACGAGTTACTAAGTAACTCGTGCGCACAACTTAATTATCTCCTGCGCACGACATAGTATCTCGTGCGCACGACTTAGTATCTCGTGCGCACGACTTAGTAACTCGTGCGCACGACATAGTAAGTCGTGCGCATGACTTAATTATTTCGTGCGCACGAGTTACTAAGTCGTGCGCTCGACTTAGTATGTCGTGCGCACGACTTACTATGTCGTGCGCACGAGATAAATAAAAACATACACATGTCACCTCTGTGCCACCGTACTTCTAGGTACAATTCTAGGTGTGTTCAGTTCTTAGAACACCACTTGTGAGATGAGAGATTTGGCGAATCTTGTCCAGAACATGTTGAATGGGGTAATATTTCAGATTAATAAGGTAGTAACTGAGTTTGAGCCTCTCTGAATAAACATAATAATAAGGTTGTTTTTTTTCAAATTGAGATCCGCCTTTTAGTCTCAAGTACAGGATACAGAGATTATCTATACCCGGACGTATTCCGCCGTTTATCAACAAATGACAATGTTAGACTATTGCATGCACTTGAAGTACCTTGAGTCACACACTTGTGACATGTCATACCAGAAGAGTTTTTATTCTGTTTATTGTTATTTATGTGTGACCCGTACGCAGAGTCCATAATGTTGCTTTTCTCACGAGACGGCTCATATGAAAACTGTACCTCAAAGTATGTTATGTATACATATCACAACTGAACCTTTACCTACATACAGAAGCTTTCTGAGGCTTCTGCATCAGACGACCATTGAAAACATTGTTTATTGGGATATGAATGCGTCCTCCTATTTACAAATTACACTTGTTATTACTGCAAGGATTTCCACTGTAGGCGTTCACTGTACGGATGTTCGTATTGTATTACTGAGCGAATCCTTAGGGTAGGAACGTCCCCACTTATGTACATTTTTTAATTGTAAGGGTATAGCTCTGTTATTACTAGGCGAATCCATAGTGTAGGAACGTCCCCACTTATGTACATTTTTTAAATATAAGGGTATTGCTCTGGTAATACTGGGCGAATCCATAGGGTAGGAATGCAACCACTTATGCACCGTGTTTTCATTGTAAGCTTAACTTTGTTAACCTTTAAGGTTCCATAGAATATGCCTCCACTCATATACCATGTCTACATATTTAGGAACATTAATCTAGGAATGTCAATACTTCCATTGCAAGGAACGCAACTCTGATACAACTGGGAAGATCGATCAGATATGACCGCCGCCAATGATGTACCTCGATGTATTTGTAGGAGTAAAGCTCTATGATTACTGCAATTATCCATAGTAGGCTATAAAGCCGCCTCGGTGGTATACTGGTAGAGCGTTCGCCTCGGGTGAGGGAGGTCGCGGGTTTAATCCACGGTTGGGTCATACCAAATACTTTAAAAATGGTAGTAGTTGCTGCCCTCCTTAGCGTTCAGGGTTGCCGGGTTAGCATTACGACTGAATGGCTGGTGTTAGGATAAATGGACCAGTAGTACTGATAACTTACTCAGAAAACGCCATGATATAGCCGTGAAAAACTGTTGAAAGCGGCGTTGAAAACCAAACAATCAACCATAGGCTAGTAATGCCCCTTGTATGGTCAATGTACCTATGTCACGCCGCGGATCAATTGGATATTAATGCATGCCTCCGTATGTACATAGTTTAATATTGTAAGGATAGCTCGGGTTTTACTATAAGGGGTAGATCCATAGAAAGCGACCTCTCATGGACTAAATTGTACTTTCAAATTCATAATATTGTCGTGCACCCGGTATATGGACGTGTCATACCCGGATACAGTACAGGGTGCAGAGTCTATTTATACCTAGGCGTATTTACATGATCGCCGTTTATCAACAAATGACATTGTTAGACTATTTGCATGTTAACCTGGTACAATTTAAGGCATACTATAATACTGAGACGAAGAACGATCTTAGCGTGCTAGTTGTGAATAATTCATTGTTTCCCACAATGTATATCTTCAAACCCGGCTTCTTTGGTACGAAAGGTCGAGTTTTTATTTCGTACCCGGAAACAAATACACAGTCTTACTAGAGTCGTCATCGACCTCGTACAATTTGGAAAGTTGTAGTTACAGTATATATAGCTTCAGTCAATCTAGCACTGTAGGCCCTTGTATTTACTCCCACAAGTGCCATTATTATATGGCAAGATGGAATAAGAATCCCATATACTTGACCTCAATACATTTCCCCTTCCATTATCAGTTCAGATGATTTACAGTTTGGTTAGTTTATAAGTAACTCGAATTTGAATAGAACAGTAACATTTAAGATAGACCACTCCAAACGAGCTCGTCGTTTTCAGAATAAGGTCGGTAATAATTTAAAAACACTATATATCGTCGGCGATTTCCGTCTGAAGTCATGTAGGATATCGGTATAATTCGTGTGCTCGGCGTTATCCAACCGATCTCTAACGACTTCTTACGGAAATCACCGGTCCCGTGTTGGGATCTTCTACCTTAATATCAAATGGCGACAATTCATCGAACTCTACACGTAATTTTCATAATCTGATTCAAGTACAAACCGGACATTGATAATTAATATGGCCATAATCGATTGAGGGTGTTACAATCTCCACTATACCCAAACCATAACATCACATCGGTGATGTAAGATGAAGGCGTGACACCAGCGGGACACCATGGATCAATCATACCAATTACTTAAGAAGTAGTGAGTTTAGCCCATTTTGCTCATGGTTACGTTGTTTCAATTAGGACCAAAGACTTTTTAAAAAAGGTGGTAATGGCTGCCCTCCTTGGGCGCTCAGGGTTGCGGGCTTAGCATTACAAATGACTGACTGGCGTCAGATTACATTGACCAGTAGTACTAGTAACTTACCCAGGAAATGCCGTGATATAACTGAAAAGTAAAAACCTGTTGAAAGCCGCGTAAAATACCAAACAGTCAATCTTTGATTTAGAGCAGCTAAATCTCTTCTTATTTTTTATAAACAGAATACATTTGTCATATGTGAACCCGAGAAAACCAACATTGTGGACTCTGCGTAAAGTATCGAACCTGATCATCCTAAGCATTTCGTGCAGGCCAACCGGGACATACACTTTTCGCCTCATGTGGATTTTTTTTGCAGGAATCATTACTGTATACCTATTTCCCCCTGGGACGAAATGAGTAGGCCTGGATAAGTCTGGGTCGATACATTACGCAATATCCATAATGTTGGTTTTCTCGTTGTAGGGCTCAATTGTCATTTACGACTAGAATCTGAAAGTTTTGGCATGTAGTTGTATAAAATGATCAACTGTATGCCTGCAAAACGTACGTCTGTAGAGCATTTCAAAACAAACAAAAGAATACATCACATGTAAATATGCAGACGCAGTTTAGTGTATTTGCAGAATACGACTTTTGAAAACATGGTGACAAAAGGATTGATTGATTGATTGTTTAACGCCGTTTGCAACAATTTTTTAGTCATATCACGGCGGCCAGTTTACCTACTCATCTGTTTCCTGGCTTTCTTACACCAGTTATTCACACAACAATCATTCCAAGCAACTTGTTGCTTTTCCACACAGACTGTTAGCCAATTGTGGAAAATGAGTGACGCTTGTCACAATTACTTTTGTTAAACGACTGAAAGAATGTTGGCCGAGCTGAGGTTCGAACTCACAACCCCTGGATTGACAGCCCGCGTCGCTACCGACTGAGCTACCGGGGCTCGGCGTGACAAAAGGTGGAGTTACTCGCAATTTCTCTTTTCGTCACAAATGTTCCATACCCCATTTGATAGTGAAATGTTAATGTGTAGAAAGTTTCTTTGTTTAAGCTTAGATGTTTTTGATTGATTGATTGATTGGGGTTTAACGCCGTTTTTAACAATTTCTCAGTTATATCACGGCGGCCAGTTCACCTACTCATGTGTTTCCTGGTTTTCTCACACCAGTACTCCACACAACAATCTTCCCAAGCAACTGGCAGCTTTTCCACATAGACTTAGCCCATTGGTGGAAGAGGAATGACGCATGTCGCATTGACTTTTGTCAATCCTCGGAAAGAAAGTTGGCCGAGCCGGGATTCGAACTCACAACCCCTGGATTGAAAGCCCGCGTCGCTACCGACTGAGCTACCGGGGCTCGGCTAGATGTTTTTGAAGTTTGGTGTATAAGTCAAGGAAGATAAGTATCTGCGTTAAAAAAAACATCACACCAAAACATTGAAATGTTAACCTCTTTAACGCGTTCACACATACAGACACTTTCAGACGCCTTTCAGATTTGTTGTATGTTGGAAAGGGTTTAAAGTAAATACTGATTGACGCAATTGTAATGCAACACCGTTCTTTTGTGGGATAGTCGTAACTCACTCCTTTACAAAAAAAAGCTTTTTTCAAAAGATATGCTATCGCGTGTAACATTCTTTTTTTTTTTAACTTTATTTTAACATTCTTTATTTCTTTCGGCACATAATCTGTTTACATAAACCATAGATAACAGAATGAAGTTAAGATTGGCCATATTCTTGATATGGGCCGTTCCGCGATAAATCCAACATTGTGGACTCTTCGTAAAGTATCCGTTTCAGGAATCATTACTCAATAAATTTATCCCCCTGAGACAGAATGTGTGGGCCCATATTAGCCGTCTGATTTGGGTCGTAACATTACGTAGAGTCCATAAAGTTGGATTTCTCACAGGACGGCTCATATTAAAACTGTACTTCAAAGTAGTTGTGTATACATATGAACCTTTACCTACATACAGAAGCTTTCTGAGGCTTCTGCATCAGACGACCACTGAAAACATTGTTCATTGGGATATGAATGCGTCCTCCTATGTACAGATTACACTTGTTATTACTGCAAGGATCTCCGCTCTAGGAGTTCACTGTACGAATCCATGGAGTAGAAACATTTTTTAATTATATTGGTATTGCTCTAGAAATACTAGGCGAATCCATAGGGTAGGAATATCTATTTCACGCGTTTCGCTAGTATAGAGTGAAATATTTGTCTTAAGCGTTACGTGTAAGAAATAACGCGTACATGGTTCACAGTAGTGAAATAATGGATATTCCCTGTATGGGGTATCTCGTGCAGACACATGTACATGTGTGTGTATTCAGTCCAGGTTTTGGTCATTCTACCAGACGACACCGAGCAAGTTAAATCGTTCCGTGTACAAGATGGCCACCGAAAACGCAATGCTGACGCGTCTAGAGGAACTCATGTCTGCTAAACTGGACGCATTTGAACACCGTGTCGCTAACTCCCAGAGGCAGATAACGCAGACGGAGTTATCTAAACTTCAGCACGGTTTCAATACTAACGAGACTTTTAGCTTTCGTAAGAAAGGGAATGAAGAACAGCACAGATTAAACAAAAACGTCTTGGGAAAAATGCAAGAGTCCCACGGATACCTTGCGGAGGCGATAGATACCGGTTCCCAGGAAGCTGTGCTTACGGCTCAGAAGAAGCTCGCAGAAGGTATTGATCTTATTTCTCACCGTCAGAAACTTATTAAATTGGCCGACTCATCCGAAGGCGGATGGCGCGTAGTCCATGAATACGAGGCTCACCCCTTAGCGGACGACTCCGATGATGAGAAAAAGATCAACAGAGCTCAGATAAAGACCGAGCGTAAGCTCAAACAGGAGAAGAGGGTCAGAACACGTCGTTTTGCTCCCTACACACCAGGCAGCGCGTCGCCTTCGACGTCTTCAACACCAAGAGGGCGGAACCAACTACCAACGACACATGCGATTGGAAGAAGACCTGGGCTATGTTTCCGGTGTGGCAGACCGGGACACTGGAGGCAGGAATGCAAGGCTGGTACTGAGGGTTATGGTGCTCTAAATAACGAGAAACAGATAAGTACTATTTGTCTTAAACCTTTGGAGAGGGTAAATGAGAGTGCAACTTTAAAAGAGGCGTCTGCTACACCAGTAAATAGGTTAAAACATTGTTTAAAACATTGGGAAAAGGCGGGTGCTAACGAATATATATTTCTGACTCTTTGGAGAGGAGACTTTCTGTTTCAAAATCACTAGCATTTTAAAATGAAATTAATAGTATGTGGAAAAGCATCCATGAAGGGTATAACCCTTAACTCAATCTTACTCTGCCGTTTAAGATGCGCATTAATGATAAATACGTTATTTAAAACGTCGGGCATACATGGATGGGTGTACTGGGTGCTTTGATACGTCTGCAGTACTGTCGCTCTAGCGTCATACTCGGATAGCTCGGATCAGTCAGTCCAGCCCGCTCTTTTTGTGTTTCTATAGCGCTCGTCTGGCATCGCATATATATGTTGTTGTGTTATATGTTAGTGTAGAGAAGACTATCTATTTCACGCGTTTCGCTAGTATAGAGTGAAATATTTGTCTTAAGCGTTACGTGTAAGAAATAACGCGTACATGCTTCACAGTAGTGAAATAATGGATATTCCCTGTATGGGGTATCTCGTGCAGACACATGTACATGTGTGTATATTCAGTCCAGGTTTTGGTCATTCTACCAGACGACACCGAGCAAGTTAAATTTCTGTCTTTCGGTGAAATATTTGTTAATAAGGGTAAATTCCCATTTGCTATCAAATCAACTTACTTTCTAATGTTTCTAATGATATAAATTTCTTGTCATGTATGTGTGAAAATCGAATGAGGTCCAACATTCATAGCGATCTGACAGGTGACAAATGGACACAGGTTTCTCAGAGCAATTCCATCCACCCTTTGAAAACATGATGTTTTGATCTCTGTGTTTTTCCTGGGCGAGTCAGCAAATCAAGGTTACATTCATAGCTTCATGACAAGGAACATTACTTTAAGATGTACGTAAAAAAATCCTTATATCATTGCTTGTTACACTGTTTATGTCATACTGCTCTGTACTTCATTAAACACGGATAGCGCTCGTCTTGCTCATAGCGCTCGTCTGGCATCGCATATATATGTTGTTGTGTTATATGTTAGTGTAGAGAAGACCGTTCACACATATGTACATTTTTTAATTATAAGGGTATTGTACTGGTATTACTGGGCGAATCCATAAGGTAGGAATGCAACCTCTTATGCACCGTGTTATTGTAAGTTTTTTAATTTCAAGGTTCCATAGGATATGCCGCCACTTATATACCATGTCTTCATATTTAGGAACATTAATCTAGGAATGTCAATACTTATGTCCCATGCTTTCATTGCAAGGAGTACAACTCTGATATAACTGGGAAGATCGATTAGATATGAACGCCGCCGATTATGTACCTCGATGTATTGGTAGTAGTAAAGCTCTGTAATTACTGATGTGATCCATAGGCTATTAATCCGCCTGGGTGGGGTAGTGCGTCCGCCTCGGGTGAGGGAGGTCGCGGGTTTGATCCCCCGTCGGGTCATACCAAAGACTTTATAAATGGTAATAGTTGCTGCCCTCCTTAGCGCTCAGAGTTGCGGGGTTAGCATTAGTACTGAATGGCTGGGTTCAGGATAAATGGACCAGTAGTACGCCATGATATAGCCGTGAAAAACTGTTGAAAGCGGCGTTGAAAACCAAACAATCAACCATAGGCTATTAATGCCCGTTGTATGGTCAATGTACCTTTGTCACGCATATTACTGAATGCCTCCTTATGCTCACATAGTTTAATATTGTAAGGATAGCTCGGGTTTTACTATAAGGGGTATATCCATAGAATACAAAAGCGCCCGCTCATAGACTCAAATGTAATAACAAACTCGTAATCTTGTCGTGCACCCGATCTATGGACGTGTCATACCCGGAGTAATACCATTCATAGCCGGGGAAGGTGCACGACTTAACATAATGGACACTGTTCTAGTAAAGTCTTATAAGTATGTAAACTACTTTTAAAGATTTACACGATATCTGCTTCTTGTGTTGACGGCCAGACGACTGTAATCTAAATGTCAACACATTTATAAGTTCCGGAATGAGGAGTTTTATGGAGGAGTGCCCTTGGTCTAGGCACATTTACTAGCTAACTACTGGTTTGTTTACCAAAGGATCACGAATGAGTCAACTGTCGCCATGATATAACTGAAATAATGTTGAAAACGGCGTTAATACCCTTTAATAAAAAGAATACATAAGAGGGTAATCCATTGCACTTTAACAAGTAATATTTAAAACCCCGATAAGAACCACACTCACATACATGTATACAATTCGACTAAATCTAGTAAGCGTTATCAGGATAGAATGATAATATAAATAGTATATATAACTATAAATACGACGTTTATTGCATAACACGGTCAGGATATTACGACAGTGTATTAGTGGATTTTAGCTCCCGCAAGATGATGTTTACGGTATCTTTGTCTCGACTTGTGTTAGGTTTGTGCCTAGTTGTGTATGGACACGACTGTTTCATTTGTCCAAGTGGATGTGACTGCAAAAATAATTTCATGGAATGTGATCTCTTGGAATCGAATGGTAGATTAAATAAAGAATTACCGAATGACACAGAACACGTAAAACTAAATAACTGGGGTTGTATGAATTTGAAATGGAGGCAAGTGACACATTTAGAATTATTGGATACTAGATTTGTTTGTTCACAGCCGATTCTTCAACTTAATAATTTGATATCGTTAAAGATATACACGGTTGACTTTTATCAACGCTTTGAAATACTAGATGAACAAGCCAAGCTAGGAGTAAACGAATTGCATTTAATCGGCATCAAAAATCTATCGTTTGTAGACATCACACGCATACTAACTGGTACAAGATTTTTGGGTCTCGAGGTTCTTGTTGTTGATCGTATATCGTCAAGCAACGATGACCCTATACTTACGATAGATTCCACATTCTTCGCCGTGTTGTCACGGAAACAAGATCTACGACGGTTAGAACTTACACACTTGAACCTGAACGACATTGACATCTTGTCCTCAAAGTGTCCTCCAAACCTTAAGTACCTGTCATTGAAGGGTACGTTCATAAATAAAGTGAAAACGTATTACTGTAACGAAAAAACTCACGTGTGTCAATCTCTAAGGACATTGGACATCAGTGAAACGGTCTTTAGGTCAATGCGAGACAAGTTTATTCTCGGATTGGCGCTGTATAGTAACACGCACATAACAGGAGACGATTTAAAACTGCATTTGTTTAAATACATGTTTAATGTCGAGAACATTTTAATTAACAATTTCAACGATTATCAACTTAAAATACGTGGTGTGACATTTGACTATTCTTCATATAGAACTAAATTTAAGCGGATACATTTGTCAAACAATCAGATACAAATCATAAATGCAACAACCATTTCTAACAATGACAGCGGTATTGAAGAATACGACCTTTCGAAAAATATACTCGAATACATTAGTCCGCGTTTCTTACAACCGGCGATATTTCTGAAGAAGTTCTGTCTCGATTCGAACTATTTACACGTAATGCAAACGGAACACCCTGGTGACTTTGAGGAACTTGTACAGAACTACTTGAATCTCGAATATCTCGATATGTCGAATAACGGATTAACTGCCATACCAAGAGACATGTTTACGCAAAACACTCGCTTGGTTTATATTTATCTTGGACATAACAAGCTTACTACCATTGAGTTCAGTCTGTCTAAATGTGTTGATTTGAGGTACGTTGGTCTGAATGACAACAAAATTCATATAACAGGTTTTGATGATCTGCAACCGCTCAGAAGTGCTTTGTCGTTAGCTTCTCAAAGACGTAATGCTTACACTTACAATGAAACCGATACAAGAATTGTTACGATTATAAATCTAGTAGCTCTAGTGTAAAATTCAATCTAACTGGAAACTCTTTTGCATGCACGTGTGAGAATCTTAATTTCCAAATATGGATGAAAGAAAACAACGGCGTTTTTGATGACCAATCAAAACAAAGTTATCTATGTAGATTTAATGGGCGGGACTATAATATATTGACCAATCAGATAACGGATGTGTCAGCTGACTGTCACCATCAAAAAATGATTCGGATTGCCTTGGTATTCACAGGAGTGGTACTAGTAGCGATATTAGTCATGGGTCTAGTGACGTTTTTGGTTAGAAGACATCTAAGACATCGCCAACAACTACGAAAACTTCTCAGACATCTACAAAACGAGGATTTTCCTTTACATTTTCTGATATTCTTATCTCATTGTAGCGCTGATGATGATCTTGTTCTAAAGTATGTTTTTCCAAGTTTATCACAAACAATTGAATCTATAACAAAATCAAAGCGGGAATATATATGTCATGCTGATAAACATTTCAGACCTGGCCACACCATCGTGGAAGAAGTCATGAGATCCGTAGAACAGTCGGCCGTGGTAGTTTTAGTCATTTCTAATAAATATATCAACAGTCCCTGGTGTGATATGGAGGCTAAGGAAGCGGCAACGCAACAAAAGCCAGTTATTTTAATTCTCACTGAAACAATTGATACGTTAAAAATGTCACCTGTCTTAAAACAAATGTTTAACCGTTTTGCAAGATTTAAATGCTTTATAAACGAAAAAGGTGAACATGAGGTGACGCCTTCTTGGGAAACGTTGACGTCATCCGTGTTGGATCTCGCAAGTCTTAAAATCAATGTTTGAAGTACAAGTGATGTCGTCATATTAGATCTAAACATCTTTAAATAAAGGAGTGAAGTGAAGTTAACCTCGACAGATTGTCTCCAGCAAATCTGCATTAAATAATATTTCAAGGACCCGGTACATGTTACATTAGTTTTAGATATTGCTTATCTTTAGTTTCAAGAACAACTCCAAATCATAAATAAATGTTTCATTTAAAGTAGACGTCACACTCCTTAGTTATTTCAAGCATTCAGCTGAATGTTTAAAGTTGACTGAGTTTCAGATCTTGCAAATCTTCAAATGATTGTTTGAAGAAGAATTGACGTAGTAAAAGTGGGATCTTGCGTATTTATATGAATGTTAGAAGTCGAGATGACGTCGTCAGTTTAAAGTCTTGGAAACGAATGTTCACATAAAACTGACGTCTCTGAAGTAGATTTGACATCGGAAATGCTAAATATCGCAAAACTGAATTGAATATTTGAATGAAAGTATTATTTTATATGTATCATTGGAATAATAAATATGCTAACAGCTAACAACGAAGACCAACGCTGTCTGTTAATTTGGATTTGTTTGCAGTTTTCAGTCTTCAACATTGTTAACCACTCAAGTCGAGTTTTTGTTGATCCCCTTTGCCCATCGTCCGTCGTTCGAGGTCAACATGTGCTTGTTAACACTCTAGAGGTAACATATCGCATCCAATATTCATGAATATGCTAACAGCTAACAACGAAGACCAACGCTGTCTGTTAATTTGGATTTGTTTGCAGTTTTCAGTCTTCAACATTGTTAACCACTCAAGTCGAGTTTTTGTTGATCCCCTTTGTCCATCGTCCGTCGTTCGTCGTCAACATTTGCTTGTTAACACTCTAGAGGTAACATATCGCATCCAATAATCATGAAAGTTTATCAGAACATACATCTCCATCAAATCTAGGCTACGTTTGAAACTGGGTCATGTCGGAGTCACAAACTAGGTCACTAGGTCAAATTGAATGAACATCTTGTTAACACTCTGGATGCCGTGATTTTAACGTAAACATGTTGACACTTTACTATAATGTTTGTCTTTATAATATCTAGGCTCAGTTCAAATATTGGTCATGTCCGGCTCATGACTTGGTCACTAGGATAAATTTGAAAACAATCTTGTTAAAACTATAGAAACCGCTTTTTTGACTTGAGCAGCTTGAAACTTTGTCAGAAAGTTTGTCTTGATGATATCTAGGCTAAGGTTGACTATGGGTCATTTCTCATAGTGAGGCGGCTGACGGAATAGTAGAACTTGTCTCTAAAGTTTATCTTTAAACATTTATTTATATTAAAAGTTACGATCAATGAAACGCTGGTTGCATTTCGTGTGTAGTTATGACTATACCTTACCGATTGGAGAGTCAATACTGATATGGGTATTTGTGTATATGTACATATAGGTATATATGGATATATTGGTATGTATATGTGTTTTAGTGCGTGTGTGTGTATGCAAACATGTGTATAAATATTATTCTATGATTTCTGTATTTACGATTATTTGCACATACATTGTGGGCTCTGTGCATGCATTTGTTCGTGCGTGAGTGCATATGGCCGTGTGTGCGTACGTGCGAGTAAGCGTGTTTGTTTATATGAATTTTATATTGTAATGTCGAACTACCACTATAAACAGTCAATAACATGATATCTATGTGACATATCCTAGCATCCCATATAACTTAGGCTACCATATCCTCTGGTAATTCTTTGGTGAAAAGAATTGCTGATGGATATCAATTTTACAAAACATTTGAAATGCTGCTGTTTCTTGAGTTTTGTTTGTTAAGGATACACATTAATGTTCTTACATGCAGGTATAATCGCATATGATGCGTGAAATAAATAATTAACCTGCACCCTCATCATGATACTTTTCCATTATTGCATCCCACAACCATACACTTACATCCAACAAATCCCTCCAACACACATATATACACATGCATAAATTGTATATGTTCGATATTATTTGTATGTCTCTTCTAGCAACCTGTAAATAACTTATATGTGGACTATTTACTGTTAATGTTTTATTTGTCGTACTATGTATGCATGTATTCACTTATCATTTATGGACGAAATAAAGAAATATCTATCTATATATCCGGGTGATTTTGCGGAACGTGTATAGAACTACCTCCATTGAGTTCAATCTGTCTAAATGTGTTGATTTGGAGTACGTTGGTCTGAATGACAACATAATTCATATAACAGGTTTTGCGGATCTTAATCCGCTCAGAAGTGTTTTGTCGTTAGCTTCTCAAAGAAGTATTTCTTACAATGAAAACGGTAAAAGAAATGTTACGAGTTATAAATCTAGTAGCTTTGGTGTAAAATTCAATCTAACGGGAAACTCTTTTGCATGCGCCTGTGAGAATCTTGATTTCCAAATATGGATGAAAGAAAGCAACGACGCTTTTGATGACCAATCGAAACAAAGTTATCTATGTAGAGTAGATTTAATGCACATTACTGTAATATATTGACCAATCAGATCACGAATGTGTCATTAAAACATTATCAACGCAGGATTTGGATTGCCTTTGTATTCACTGGGGTGGGACTCGTGGCCATATTAGTCATGTGTCTAGTGACGTTTTTGGTAAGAAGACATCTAAGACATCATCAACAACTACGAAAACTTCTATGAAATCAACAAATCGATGACTTTCCTTTACAATATCTGATTTTCTTATCTCATTGTAGCCCTGATGATGAGCTTGTTCTAAAGTATGTTTTTTCCAAGTTTATCACAAACAATTGAATCTATAACAAAATCAAAGTTGAAATATATATGTCATGCTGATAAACATTTCATGGCCACACTATCGTCGAAGAAGTCATGAGATCCATATAATAGTCGGCCGTGGTAGTTTTAGTCATTTCTAATAAATATATCAAAAGTACCTGGTGTGATATGAGGGCTATGGAAGCGGCAACGCAACAAAGGCCAGTTATTTTAATCCTCACTGAAACAATTGATACGTTAGAAATGTCACCTGTCTTAAAACAAATGTTTAACCGTTATGCAAGATTTAAATGCTTTATAAACGAAAAAGGTGAATATGAGGTGACGCCTACTTGGGAAACGTTGACGTCATCCGTATTGGATCTCGCAAGTCTTCAAATCAATGTTTGAAGTACCAGTGACGTCATATATAGATACCAAAAATCTTTAAATAAATGAGTGAAGTACAATTGATGTCGTCATATTTAGATACCAAAAATCTTTAAATAAATGAGTGATGGTATCTCGCAAATCTGCATTAAATAATGTTTCAAGGAACCGGTACATTGTACATGTTACATTCGTTTTAGATATTGCTTATCTTTAGTTTCAAGAAATATAAATAAATGTTAATGTAAAGTTGACGTCACACTCCTTAGTTATTTCAAGCATTCAGCTTAATGTTTAAAGTTCACTGGATTTCAGATCTTGCAAATCTTTAAATGATTGTTTGAAGAAGAATTGATGTAGTAAAATAGGGATCTTGCCTATTTATATGGGTGTTAGAAGTCAAGATCACGCCGTCATTTTAAAGTCTTGCAAATGATTGTTCACATAAAACTTTCGTATGTTTGACCCGATTCTGTAGTTGTAGGAGCAGGTTACTCCGAACCAAGTCAGATACACATGGTAGTTATATAATTATTGAGTTAAAATCGATCTCCCCGTGCACGAATTTAGCTTCTGACTACATTTGAGAACATATTGGCTGAGTTCAGACTGCAAGTTTGTCTTGTTAATCATGCCATGCATTAGTCGGTTCTCGATTATTAACATTTATAAAAAAAATATGAGCAAAGCCTCGTCACGAGCACAGCGCCTGTAATGGGTCTAAGCTGTAGGTATACGACTACCATGATTAAGGAATATGTTACAAGCTGTCGGAACGAATCCGGGTCAACTCGGCCTTGGGTCAACTCGGGGTGGGTCAACTCGGCCAGGTCAACTCGGCCAGTACTGAATATGCATGTAAAAGGAGAATAAGTATTTTATAAGTTGTATACATATAACAAATCTGCAGTAGACGTCTATGAAAAGATTTCGGAAAATCGCTAATAATGTGTTTAAGATCGTAAATCATTGTCATATTCGTTGAAAACATTGTGGAAAAGCGTATAAGTTCGTAAATCATTGTGGAGAATAGAGTTAAGCCTTCGCCTACATATAACAAATCTGCAGTAGACGTCTATGTAAATATTTTGGAAAATCGCTAATAATGTGTTTAAAGATCGTAAAGCATTGTCATAATCGTTGAAAACAGTGTGGTAAAACGTATAAGTTCGTAAATCATTGTGGAGAAACGAATTAAACCTTCGCCTACATATAACAAATCTGCAAAAAGAAATGTCTACGGCAGCGTTTCTGCGAGGTTGTGGATCCCTGTATGGTGTTCGGTCAACTGTACAGGGGCCTGAGATGATTTAGTTAATACATTTAAAAGAACATTATGAGTTAAATTAATTCCAATCTATTTCCCACAATTATTTCGAAATTCAATGCTTTCTATTCATGTATTCATTTGTGTTCGAAAAAGTGAAAACATAAATGACATCCGAATAATATTGTGTGATTTAAATTCTATGTATTCTATCAAACTTATTTTTCTTAATTAAACAATGTGTGATTTAAATTGAATTGTTATTTGATATATTGATGTATTCTATCAAACTTATTTTTCTTAATTAAACAATGATAATCGTGTATTCATTTTCTTTTTCATTTCCCTTTTCACTCGTTTTTCATGACAAATAGTACAATTACGACGAACATAAAAGTGGGCAATAAATATATCTATCACTGCACTATAAAATGCAGAAAAGGCCGAGTTGACCCACCCGAGTTGACCCAAGGCCGAGTTGACTCATGGCCGAGTTTGTAAAAGGCCGAGTTGACCCGTGACCGTCGGAACTGGGACCGTTATTGTACACTATCCCTACTTTATCTTTTGGTGCAAAGTCAAATCATCAAACATTTAAACATTCACTTCATCACATAAGCAATCACATATATAATACAGTAAAGTCAAACATATTAATAGTCTTAACAAGATATCCTTCAATTTGGCCTTGTGACATAGTTTCAGACAGGTCTATAGCAATGTTCAAAACAACCATCTTTCAAAGTTTCAACATGCTAACATTAAATGAAAAGCTTTCAGAGTGTTAACAACATTTTCCTTAAATATGGTCTAATGACCTTATGTTTGATCCGAAATGACACATATTTGAACTTGGCCTAGCTATCCTTAGGACAAACATTCTGACAAAGTTTCAAAATACTGAAGCAAACATTGAGGTCAAGAGTCTTTACAAGATTGTTCTCAAATGTTTCCTAGTGACCTTGTTTTTTTTTATCCAACATGATCTTTAATTGAATTTAGCCTAGATTTGACCATAACACCAATTATGACAAAATGTCAACATGCTAAAATTAAAAATGCAGCATTCAAAATGTCTGATTGTTTACAAAATGTGCCTTCAATTTGCTCTTGTGACCTAATTTTTGACCCACCATGACCTTTTTTTTTTTACTAGGCCTATGTATTGTTAAGACAAACATTCTGACAAAGTTTCAAGCTGCTGAAGTAAAAGTGTGGTTTCTAGACTGTAAACAAGATTTTCCTTCAGATTGGTGAAGTGACCTAGTTTATGACCGGATATGACCCAAACATTGAACTTAGCCTTTCTCCAAAATGACATCAAGACAATAATTCTTACAAAATTTCAACATGCTATAGATAAATATGCAGCCTCCAGTGTTAACAAGATTTTCCTTCAATTTGAACTTATGACCCAGTTTTTGACCTCATATGACCAAGTTAAATAAGGCCTCCAGAGTGTTTACAATATATATATTCCATCAAATTGACATTGTGACCTAAATTTTCACCTCACAGGTCCAAGATTTGTTGGAGATGAACTACTGCTAAACTTGCATTCATATTGGATGTTGTAAACTGTTGCCTGTAGAGTGTTCACAAGGCAATTGATGATGCCGTGTGAACGAAGGACATCAGACAAACTGTGATCATGAAAAACACAAACTGTGCAATCAAAGAACAGGACTTTATTTGAATTTGATATATACTTATCTGTTTATAAACATTACCTTGTATTAATCCATTAGTATTATATGTAATCAGCTGAATTTCTTCTCCAGTCATCCTCAAAACAGCTGTAATTCCATCATTATATGCGTTGCTCTCAATCTATTCCCTTGTTTAATGTTGATGCAGGAAGTTATATTATCCCACAGTTAAAGATGCATGCAATTTTCATTGTTTTGACAGGCACGAATGACCAAAGGGTATATCACTAACTGCCTATTATATATGAACTTCCTCTCCCATTTTCGACATAACAGCTGTGATTCCATGATTGTACAGGTTGCTCTCAATCCATTTACTGTTTTGATGTGTATGCAGGAAAGAATATTACCCCACAGTCAAAGATGCATGCATTTTTCATATTGACAGGTACCAATGACCAAAGGGTATATCACTAACTGCCTATATATAACTGCCTATATAGATATGAATTTCCTCTCCAGTAATCGCCATAAGAGCTGTTATTCCATGATTATATGGGATGTTCTTAATCCATTCTGTGTTTTAAAATAAAACTTGATGCTAATATCAATAATCATTGACTGCTGTTTTAATACATGACAATAACTGCAAATAAGAGTGACTTTTAATAAAATAAGATGATAAATGTCTTTAAATAAAATAAGATGATAAATTAATTAAAAAACAGATCTATGAGAATAAACATGTATATTAGTTATGTCAGAAAGCCAAGCTTTGGGCTCTGAGAATAGTTTTCAAGTTTTTATTTAGATCAGGTTGTACCTCTGTGCAGTCTTATCTTATCTGGATTATTCATTTAAACCAATTACTTTAAGCTTATCTATTTTAGCTTAAATCTTATTTTAATCACACTCCATGTCCTTGATATACAACCAGTTCTTACGCCATTTGTGTAGAAAATCCCAGTCTTCACCGCTTCGAATTCAGTAAATATTTGGGGGATTTTTTTCCGAATTTGGTAGATTATGAGGATTCCAGTGAATATTTGTATTTCTATGCACCGCATTTGACATTTGTTAGGCCAATATTTGGGCAGAGTTGCTTCTATGATTTTTTTTTTCAAAGGGGCCAACTCCCCACTTATGTTCGGAAAAAAAGGAGCCATTAAGGCAGTTTTCAACAATTTTTCAGTCATATCACGGCGACCAGTTCACCTACTCATGCATTTTCTGGTTTTCCCACTCCAGTACACCGCACAACAGGCTGCTTTCCCACTTAGACTATTAAACAGACCATTGGTGAAAGACGAATGACGCAAGTCACAATGACTTTTGTCAAACGTCGGAATTAATGTTGGTCGAGCTGGGATTCAAACTCACAACCCCTGGATTGACAGCCCACTTCGCTACCGGAGCTCGGCCATTTATATATGATAAAAGGTCAAATTAGTGACAATGTGCAATGCTACTTACATGAATCATATTTTGCCGCAGGGTCGGTTCCTTTAGAGCATCGCAGTGATCTTGATCTGCAATGTGCCTTGTTAAGATTTAATTTCTATAATTGACACATCCTTTTTTACATGTAAAAATAATTTTTAATTTTGTTAAGAGCACACAGGAAAAGTCATGCCCATATAAATCCGTTTCGGCTCTTGAATTCACTGGGGACGTTTCATCTTGGGTTCACTTAGTCTGAAAAGATGTTAGTTTTAACTAAATAGCCATTATTCAGAAATATTCCGTCCACATTGCAATGTTTTACCACTAAAAAATGGAGTGGATGTCATGCAGCAGAAACGTAAGCTATTGCGTCACAAAATGTGTCAACAATCTGCACTTAATTGAGGACTTCCAAGAACACTTCTAAAAATAGATTTACTTTTTCTTCTTATAAATGTGCGGTTTTAGTGGTCGCATTAGTTCTGAATGGGGTATAATGGCCGTAGCGATTCCGAAATTTTAACCAGGTGCTCCTGTGTGATCAAGAACAGAATATTACCCTATGCATAAATTTAGACATACAGGAGCACGTCCCTGTGATTCAACTCTGTGTTGGTGTACTTGGGTAAAGACATAAATATCCATGTCTCTGATTTGGTTCACAGGGTGTTTCGTGTAACCGATATGTTCAGCCAATTATTGCATTGATCTTTGACAGTCCGAAGGAGTTTTTGTCAGAAGGGCATACGACTTCAGCGAAGTCTGCGTAGCATTGAGGGTGAAACAAATTTACCCTTAAGAGCATCTTAGTCAGACAGTGAAACCAAAATAGTCCAACGACAGAACATACGTCAATACAACCCATCGCTGATTCTCAGATTCACACTACAGCTTGATTTTATACCAACGCCAAAATAACATTTATGTTATTCAATGGGAAACGAGAGCGATAAAAATTCTTACCTCACGCAAAGAAACTCGCAGCCGATTACGTTACGGTTGTCAGCCTTTAACCTAACCAGCACAGTTGTTCTAGTTATATCGGGTACCGGCTGAATATGACGTCACCGGATGTGGATAATTGTCGGTCATGGTTCCCTGCTTTGTTCTATGTAATTTTACTTGGAATTTCACGAGCAGGGCCATAGTAAAATTTTGCACCCAAATTTTTTCCATACTGATTATAGGACATTTCCTATAATAAAGGTAATACCTAAGAACGAGCTGCGCTCGTTATTAGTTAAGACTAGTCAATAAGCATGATACACCTGTTAAAACAAAATCCGATGGTTACTACTAGTCAATAAGCACGAAACACTCTAGAAACAAAGGGTTATACGCATAAAAAACATGTAAAAACAAATGGTGATGGTTATTACTAGTCAATAAGTACGAACATTTCTAGAAACAAAGGGTTATACATATGATAAACGTGTTAAAACAAATGGTGATGGTTATTACTAGTCAATAAGCGCGATAGACTATAGAAACAAAGGGTTATATGCATTATAAACATGTCAAAACAAAGGGTGGTGGCTATTACTAGTCAATACACTCGATAAACTCTATAAAATAAGGGTTATCCGCATGATGAAAATGTTACAACAAATGGTGATGGTTATTACTAGTTAATGAGCGCAATAAACGATAGAAACAACGAGCTTTACGCATGATAAACATGTTAAAACAAAGGTTGATTGATATTACTAGTCAATAAGCGCAATAGACTGAAGAAACAAAAGGTTAAACGCATGATAAACATATTAACACAAAGGATGATGGTTATTACTAGTCAATTAGCACGATTCACTCTAGAAACAACGAGTTATGCGCATGTTAAAGATAATAAAACAAAGTGTGTTCGTTACGGATGCAGGAAAAGCTTGGATTATTTATGTACCGTTGCGAAGTCGCCCGTAGGATGCATCCGTCATATAAGCATGATACACCTGTTAAAACAAAATCCGATGATTACTACTAGTCAATAAGCACGATACACTCTAGAAACAAAGGGTTATACCCATGATAAACATGTAAAAACAAAGGGTGATGGTTATTACTAGTCAATAAGCACGAACATTTCTAGAAACAAAGGGTTATACGTATGATAAATATGTTAAAACAAATGGTGATGGTTATTACTAATCAGTAAGTGCGATAGACTATAGAAACAAAGGGTTATACGCATCATAAACATGTAAAAATAAAGGGTGGTGGTTATTACTAGTCAATAAGCACGATAAACTCTAGAAACAAAGGGTTATACGTATGATAAATATGTTAAAACAAATGGTGATGGTTATTACTAGTCAATAAGCGCGATAGACTATAGAAACAAAGGGTTATACGCATGATAAACATGTAAAAAAAGGTGATTGTTATTACTAGTCAATAAGCGCGATACTCTCTAGAAACTAAGAGTTATACGCATGATAAACATGTTAACACAAAGGATGATGGTTATTAATAGTCAATAAGCGCAATAGACTGAAGAAAGAAAGAGTTATACGCATGATAAACATGTTAATACAAAGGATGATGGTTATTACTAGTCAATAAGCACGATACACTCTAGAAACAACGGGTTGCTAAATACGTTGCTTATACGCATGCTAAACATGTGAAAACAAAGTGTGTTCGTTACGGATGCAGGAAAAGCTCGGGATATTTATGTACCGTTGCGAAGTCGCCCGTAGGATACCCCCGTCATATAACGTATATGTTAACATTCAGACAAGTTAAGTGCAATTATAGAAACAAGTAGAAGAGATTTGAGGTTAATAAGAATTTGCTAGTTCAGAGTAAATTAGTTGACATGTTAATAGCTATTCTCTGTAAGCATTTAAACCTTTTCGGCACGCATAGTCACGGATATTGCTTAAACTTATTCCACATGTTGCCATCAGTGAACTATTCAGAAAAATAGTGTTAGAAATTCCAAATATTGCCCTGTTGCCATGGAAACAGTGTGCAAAGTTGAGTTTTTGATGAAAAACGCAATATTTACCACTTATTTAAAAAAAAATGCAGCCATCTCCAATTAAGTGAATTAAATAAATAGATAGATGAACATTTGCTTAATCAAACGCAAGAAAAAAGCTACGGGGAACATATGATCGTTTTTGCATAAATAAGATTTTAAAATACCTCATCACCAAAAAATACAAATTACCTCCCTTAGTTATTTAGAAAAATAAAAAAAAACATGAATTACCTCCCTTGGAATTTTAGATTTTTGTTTTATTGGGGATTTGAGCCGTTTTAACATTATTTCAGTAATATCACAGCATCAATTCACTTGTTTGTGATCCCTGGGCAAACAAACCAGTACTATGTAAGGAAATGTACCTTGCCCAAGGGTACTCCACCATAATTAGTGCGGGGCACTTTTGGATCGAACCTGTGACTCTAGGTTCATAATCACTGACGCTGAACATTCGAACCTACATGAACAGATAATTATCAGATGTATAACCAAGGACTTTCCTAATACCATTTGTCAAAATATGTTCAAAGTCGTCTGCTGCATAATTGTCGTATGAGGGAAAGGGTTAAACCCTTCAATTTCTTTGCATACTTTTGCTGTACCTGTACCTGTTTTTATTGGCTGAAAACGGATGCTTTTTTTCCAATAGTATTTCATAAATAAGTTGTTTATCGGGGTTTATGATAGACACTTTTTGAAAGTGTATTCGTGTTTTTTTTTAAAAATATATTATACATTAATACAAATAATGATGAACATTACTTTCACGTATAAAATGCGTCACCCAACTTGACATGTAAAATAATATACTTCTTTATTTGAATCATAACAACAAATGATAACTTTGTTTGAAGATTACAATTTTCCATGTTTTATATCACTAACTAATCCTTCTATTTTGATTTTTAGCTTGTCTGATATTTTTTTTATCACTAACTAATCCTTCTATTTTGATATTTAGCTCGTCTGATTTTTTTTGGGGAAAAAGATGAGCTATTGTCGTCACTTGATCGTCGTAGTCGTCTTCGTCGTCGTCGTCGGCGGTGTTGGTTAAGTTTTGCGTTTAGGTCACTTACGTGAAAACTATCAAACCTAACACTTTGAAACTTGGAAAACTTGTTCATCTTATACTCTTCTTCACAGTGTATGCTGAAGATGCTAAGTGTAGCCTTTTTTGGGGTAAAAACATCATTTTTGATGTATTTTTGTCGATTTTGAGAATTGGACATAGTTGGTTAAGTTTTACGTTTAGGTCACTTACATGGAAACTATCAAACCTAATTCTTTGAAACTTGTTCTCTAATACCTTTCTTCACATTGTATGCTAAAGATGCTGAGTGTTGTCTGTTTTTTTATGTAAAAAACATAAATTTTGATGAATTTTGGTTGATTTTGAGAATTGGCGGTGTTGGTTAATTTTTGCCTTTAAGTCACTTACATGGAAACTATCAAACCTTGATGCTGAGGCCTGTTTTTTTTGGGTAAAAAATATCAACTTTGATGTATTTTGGTTGATTTTGAGAATTGGACATAGTTGGTTAAATTTTGCATTTAGGTCACTTACATGGAATCTATCAAACCTATTACTTTAAAATTAGGAAAACTTGTGCATCTAATAACCTTCTTCACATTGAATGATAAAGAGGCTGAGCGGGCCTGTTTTGTAGGGTAACACACATCAATTTTGATGTATTTTGGTTATTTATGAGAATTCAACATAGTTTCTTCACTTTTTGTTACATTGAATTCAAATATTCCCCAAGTAATAAAAACATGATGTATTTCAAACGTATTATGAATATCTTCAATCAGATTGTGTTTTTGGGGTCAATGTCACTGTTACAAAAAAATAGAGGCACTGTTCCCCCATAGCTTTTTTTCATTTCTTGTGAGAAGAGATGTTGATCTTCATGCATTCATTGCATTTGTATTCATATGGCCGCATCAAATTGTTATAACCATTCAAAAAATGGCAAAAAAGTGTTCTTTTTTCCCGTAAAAAACACCATTTTCAAAGAAGGGTTTGGGACCACATTTAACAATTTGATAATCAATTGTTTTCTACTTAATTTCCTTCATCAAATGATGACTTTGGTAGAAAATATGATCCATTTTGTTTAACCCACATGCTGGCAATATTTAAATAAACATTAAACCATTTTTTTTTTTTTTTTTTTAATTTTAAAATGATACATTTTGTATCCATGGTAACTAATTTTAGAGGCACTGTTCCCCATAGCTTTTTTCTAACACAGTATGATTACTAAACATATACATTCTAAGCACCGCAAACTAAGGCTGAGAGTGGTTTACGAGTATGTCTTATTCATTTCTCACTTAAAGACGCTTTCTGACGCAATTTCTCTTGTAACTACAATGTTCTCAGTCATTATTTCTACATTTATAGCTATTTTACACATTTTTAGCAAGGGACTCGTTAGAACCAATTGCTATAGTAGGCGAAATCCGAAGATACTCATCCTTTTGAGATTGGAAGCTCGACTATTGTTTTACATGTGAATTACTTTACATCTGTCTTTCTATATCAGCCATTCGTTTCTGATCACCATTTCGGGTTCAGAGAGATGTTTTGGTAGTTGCAGATCGTATATTATGTCAATGAAAGTGGATGATCTGCTGAATATGTTTTAACAAGAGGACCAGATTGCCACAAAATACGCCCGTCAGGAATGTTATGAATTGACTCGATGCATTCACGAACTAGAACTATCACTAAAGTGAGTTCATACTCATGAAAGGGGGATAGTTTAGAAAAAGGTAATTGATTTGAGTGATCCCTTTAAGACACTCATTGATTGTATTATTTGTAAGCATGCATTCAAAGTTAAAGCATTAAAAAATAAATCACTTAACAAATGTGGCCTCTAGAAAGCAGAAAAGGATAAAAAAAAACTTTGGTAGATTGACCTAATTTAACAATATGTTAACAGACTATAGTATATACCAGTGTTTAGATGCAGGTCAGGTTATGGGCAGTCCGAAGATTCTAAATGCTGAATAATTTTAGTGTCACATGTAGTAGCAGTACAGTTATGGTTGAAATGCTTGATAAATTGACACTATTTTGGTTATCCATTTATCTATATCTAAATGTTTCGATAATGATTTTGAATCCTTAGTATCCAGAGGAGTGTCGCAAATTCCGTAAATTAGTATTATATATTGTCAAAAAGCATGACTATGGTACAGTTTGAAATCCTGTTCAGTATTTAAGCAGAGTTAGCATTTCAATGGTATCCAGATTAGTTTATGTTCTGAGTAATAAGTTTCATAAGTGGTATGTGATGTTGTCTTTTGATACTAAACACAAATATAAATTGTAACAGTTCTAGATATATTGAAGGAAATGTGAATTTTGGAAAAAAATTAAGTCTAAATTTAGCTTTATTGCATCAGTTCTCCACACAACTGGCTTTCACAGCAAATGGCTACTTTTCCAGGTAGACTATTAGTGGTATCTGACAGATTTTGCAGATGTGACTTACCTGTCAGACAAATCTGACAAACAGAGCAAACATGTCTAGACGATAGTCATGAGTCAGATTTTCTTCATTCTTGTGGCTGGCGATATCAAGTTTCTAACCCTTACAGACATATGACACATCCGCATCATTTGATTTTGAAAGCATCGAGTAAAAAACCATGATAAACGATGATCCAGGTCGATACACTGTTGGTTTTCTCGTGGAACTGCTCATTTGTTCTCGAGGGGATTATTTAATTGACCATTGACTTAGTGGCGAACATTGTCGATCCCGATCAGACGATTATTGAGACGTTCGTGCCAATATTTGTAAAAAACACATCTACACAAATGAGCCCTTTAACAATACAATACAATACAATAGTTTATTTGCGTAATAAGGCCTCCGGCCCACAATACATACATATTATATTACATTCAATTTACAATGTAGTAATGTGCACAATCAAATTTATTCAAAAAGCTTTGAAACATAAATGGCAATATTTTTAATAACTAATGGATTTTCATTTTGAAGAAGACAATAAAAATTCTGTAAGCTTGGTAACGCATTAAACCACGTATTTAGATACAAATCTCTAATAATCTTAAACTTTTCACAAACAAAGAAGGCATGAAACTCATCTTCGATAACTAAGGCATCTTTTTGCATAAAGCAATATAAACAAATTCGATTTTCTCTTTCAATATTAAAATGACGACCAAGTTCAACGTTAAGTTTGTGGCTTGAGCATCTGAAACGCGACAGGGAACGTTTATAGTAGGGTTTAATGTCTAAATTTAAATATTTTTCAACATTTAATAATGTTTTCACATTTTTGTACAAATCACATCTTGAAGAAGTATTTATATCATTATGCCACATTTGAAAGGAACAGTCTTTTAATCTTTGTTTTACTTGTTTTATGAAATACGTTTCATTACCTATATCTTGCGAAAGCCACACAAAACCAAAGCCATACTTAAATAGAAATTCTCTAACTTTTGTAACCCAATTAATTCTACCAATATCATCATACTTCTTAAGCATTAAATAGCACTGTTTTGGATATCTGTTAGGATCCATATGAATCAGTCTTACCCAGTATTTGATGAATTTAATGTGGTAATTTATAGCTAGAGGAAATCTCCCACATTCACCCAATGCCATTGCGTCATTTACAGACGAATTGATACCAAGAAAGTTTTTACAGAATTTTGTCTGGATTTGTTCTACACATTTTTTTGTATCATAGCCCCAAATCTCTGACCCATATGTAAGTATTGGAATAACCATAGAATCGAAAATTTTAAAATATTCTTTATGACAAAATTTACCAAAAGGTTTTTCAAATCTCTTGATTTGATAAAGAGACTTACGGGCCGGTGCTGCAAGTTTTGTTGTTGCTGAATGCCAGGATAACTTTGGTGTAAATAGTAAACCCATAAATTTATATGTTGAAGTTACTTTTATATGTTCACCCCTATAAACCCAACGTTCATACTTTCTTAATGGGCCTCCGTTTCTAAAAACAATTATTTCAGACTTTTTAAGGTTAACTACCATATCTGTTTCTATACAAAATTTATCTATGGTATTTAGTTGCTTTTGCAAATTGACGGCAGTGTCCGCACAATTCGCTACATCATCTGCAAATAATAAACAAAATATATCAGGAATATCATTTGTTATGAAAATGCCCGTGTTACATGTTTGTTTAACATAAGTACACAATTCATTTATATAGATATTAAACATTATTGGAGAACTTGAGTCACCTTGTTTCAATCCCATGTTACATAGAATAGGATGCGTCAATTTTGAGTCTATTTTTACATGCGCCTTTATATTTGAATACATCGATATAATAATCTTGAAGAATTTTCCAGTTATACCCTTTTTGTTTAGACATGTAAAGAGTTTGTAATGGTTCAAGGAGTCAAAAGCTTTTTGGAAATCAACATAAAGTACATAAAATCTACCACCAGGCTTAGATATATACTTTTGAACCATGCTCTGAAGACAGAAGACATTATCAATCGCAGAATATCCGGCCCTAAATCCCGATTGTGATTCGTCTATAACTTCGAACTGGTTCGACCAGGTCGTTAAACGGTCATTCACAATGAATGAAAATATTTTATACATACTATTAAGAAGAGAGATCCCTCTGTAGTTACCTGGATCATTTTTAGAACCAGATTTATGGATTGGTAATATTAAAGTTTCAGACCATGACTCTGGGAATATTCCCGTTTCAAGTATTTTGTTGAATAGTTTCACTAAGATTGGACTAATTTCTTGCAGAGTATTTTTGTAAAATTCAGCTGATATGCCATCTTTACCATGTGCCTTGCCAGTTTTTAATTTTATTAGACCTCTTTGTACTTCCTCTGGAGATATTTCAGAATTTAATAAGAAGTCCATTTGTTCATTTTAATAAATTGGATTATCTTCTACGGGAGTACAAGTATCATTGTTTACTGTCGTTTAGTGATTCAAACATACTTGTGTTTAGGTAAAGTACAATACAGTCTGAAAAGTGAACATCTAGCTGTTTAACAAAACCATTACAAATCAACTCTTCCCTAACAAATACACTTATTCCCCCATTGTTTCTAAAACAAGAGTTTGTTTTTTCCCGTACACAATCGAAATGCCTGTAGTCATGTAAAAAGCCGTCATGTTCTCCCTTAGCGTTACTCCATGTTTCCATTAAGCCTATAATATCAAAGTTTATTAAATAGTTTTTAAACGTATTGTCACATGAAAATTTAGACAGTCCCGCTATGTTCCACGATAGTAATTTTATGTTAAAGGTTTTATTCATATATTCATTCATCCCAATTGGGCCTCGACCGCACCGCTAGTCCGTGCTATTTTCTCCGCCCCCCCGAAACTGTAGTAACGTCGTTCGCTGAACTGTGAGTATCTTCCCGCGAAATTGGGGCACGTGGAGCATGCGTCTTAAACTCTCGTGCACTGTGATTGGTTCCCGGTCTGCCTCTTGTATATCCTACTCTATATATTTCCTGGTTCCCCTCGTCATATTTGTAAATTTCATTTTCTATTATAAGTTTATTGTAATGCATTGATGCGTATAAACCCTTCTCTCTGGCATCGATAAGCTTTTTTCCCAACTCACGTCTACATAAATTCACTTGCTCAGTAAAATCCTCTTTCACAAAATATTGGGTGTCTTTCAGCGTCTTCTTTGCCGCACTAAGAATTTGTTCCCGATCTTTATATTTTGTGAATTTGACAATCACAGTGCTTCTACCGTTTTCGGATGTTTTAACCCTATGAGCTCGTTCAATGTCCACATTTTCAAGTTCTGGCCTTTTCAAATTACACTTTATAAAATCTCTAACCTTTTGCTCGGTGTCACTCCATGGTTCATTTAAACTGCCAGAGATGCCGTTGAATCGCAGATTGTTTCTTCTTGAATGTCCTTCCAAATTGTCCAGTTTCGAAGTAAGCTTGTCCAGTTTTGAATTTATGTCCGCATTCTCTTTGCGCAATGTTTCATTTTCTGTCTGAAGATTGGTAATTGAATTAGAAATACCATCCATTTTGTTGTTTATCTGTGCTAAATCTGTCCGAAATTCCGTTTTCATGTCCTGAAGAAAACTCATAATGTCCTGGTCGTTTGTACCCGTTTTCGGCTGCCGCTTCGGTCTCTGTTGGGATAGTTGAGAATGCTGTTGGGACCTGGGTCCCGACGGCGATATAGGTGGAATACCTGCCACATGAGACTTGGGAGGAGCAGTATTGGAAGATTCTGCGAAGGAAAGGGTCGTTTGTCGTGATGAGCGTGTTTCTGTACCGGGTCCGGGATTCGACTCTACATCACCGCAAGTCAATAACAATGCGGTCAAGCATAATGCAATTTTCAAACCGGCCATAAATCCCCGTACGCCATTTACAGGAATATGTAAGGTCCGTATGTTTATACCTTGTCTATGCCGCGACGAAAAAGTCCCAATTATTTATCTGTAGGTAGCCACATCTATCCCCATTGTCGAAAATGTATTCAGTATTGTCACCCGAGAAAAAACCCTTTCCCACATAAAATAAATTAACAGCAGAATACTTTGAAAACACATGGCCGAAATATGAAAGATCTCTGTAATTGGATGAATAAGTCACAATGTTTCAAGATGTCGTCTGCTTCAGATGCGTCGAAATACTTCTATATACGGGAAAGAGTTAATCAGCCATCTTGAAATTAACCATTATCCTCAGATACAGGCATTTTGACGCCTCTGCAGCAGACGACTTTTTAAAAACATTAAGACAAAAGGAGAATTTGCTCATGATGAGCAAATTCCCCTTTTTCCACAATGTTTTCAGCTTTATTTATTTTTTAAAGCTCGTCTTATTCAGATGCGTCAACATGTGTCTATATGTGGAAATGAGTTAATCAGCCATCTTAAACTGTCTGTATCCGTATACACGGGATATTGGATTATATACATGTTGCTACCTTTAACCCTTTTTGCCATCATACAACATATCTGCAGGAGACAGATTTGACAACATTTAGACAACAGATGATAAGTCTCTATTAATTAAAGTATGTAATAATGATTCAATCGAGATGAAAGCATTGTGGAACAAACTTGCTCATAAGATGCATTTTTTCTTTCTTTTTCTGTCACAAAAATGTCGTCTGCTGCAAATGCGTTGTACTGCGTTTTCGTGCAGAAAATGTTTCAAGGCTTGCTTATGATATGAATTGTTGTTATATATTTAATCGATAAATCCAAATGGTTTTGATTAAGAATTATTTTCAGGTTGTTATATATTTACCTTGGTTTACCTTGGTTGTGAATCTTCTTAGGCTACTGCCTCTTTGATCCGTCTTAATTGTTGTTTTTGCTTCCCGCTTACGGTCAATCATAATAAGGTGTAAATTTCATTGGTAGAATTTTCCAGTATACATTTAATTTATTTTTAAAACTATTAACACTGCTGGCAGTTACTATGTCCTCCGGCAGATTGTTCCATGAATCAACAACGCGTTGAGAGAAGTGATATTTCCTTATATTTGTGCGGCTGAATCTTTTATAGATTTTTAGGCTGTTTCCTCTTGTTTGGGTGTTATTTAAAGGGAAAATATCTCGGCATTCTATTTTATCTATATTGTAGATTATTTTGTATGTTTCTACCATGTCTGATCGAAGTCTTCTGTATTGAAGTGAGGGTAGTCCTAATTTTTTTAATCTTTCTGGATAACTTAGCTGTTTTGTTGATGGTAGTAATTTTGTTGCTTTTCTTTGAACATTTTCAATAGTTATCCTTTCTTTTTTGTTAGTTGTTGTCCAAGCTGTACTCGCGTATTCCAGATGTGGCCTGACGAGGCTCTTGTATAGTATAAGGAGCATTTCTTGATCTATATAGCTAAATGATCTTTTAATGATTCCTAAAATTTTGTTTGCTTTTTTGACTTGTGTATTGATGTGGTCCTGAAATTTCAGTTTACTGTCTATAATGACTCCGAGATCTTTTTCTTGGGACGTCTTGGTGATTCTGTCCCCATCCATGTAATATTGAGCACTGTTTTCTTCATTTTGACCGAAGTGAATATGTTTGCATTTATCCTTATTGAGTGTTAAAAGCCATTTTGTTGACCATTTGGAGAGACTGTCGAGGTCCTTTTGTAGTGTTTTGATGTCTTTTTCGTTTCTGATGACAGAATAAATTTTGGTATCGTCTGCAAACAGTTTGGTTGTATTAATTACTGTGTCTGGTAGATCATTTATATAGATGGTGAACAGAATCGGGCCTAATACACTGCCTTGGGGTATTCCGCTTGTCACTGCTGTCCAGACCCTTTTGCCTATACTAGTATATGATATATATGTACAATGTATAATGTTGAATAATTTTATATGGCAATAAAATATGTTTAAACTAAACTGCTGTCCAGTTTGAACTTGCATCATTTAGCACAACTCTTTGCTTTCGTTTTGAGAGAAAGTTTTTGATCCAGGCGAGTAATTTTCCTGATATGCCGTAGCTTTTCAATTTTGATAGTAATCTTAGGTGAGGAACCGTATAAAACGCCTTTTGAAAGTCAAGGTAGATTGCATCTATTTGGTTTTGTGTGTCGATTTTCTCAGTCCAATCGTCCAGAACTTCTAACAATTGAGTGACGCACGATTTACCTTTTCTGAAACCATGTTGATGTCTGGTGAATATATTGTTACTTTCCATGTGGATCATTAATTTATCCCTGATTTCTGTTTCCATGAGTTTGCAGATAATTGATGTAAGGCTGATTGGTCGATAGTTTGATACATCTTGTTTGGATCCTTTTTGGTAGACTTGCGCATGCGCAGAGGCTGCCATAGTCATAGTGAGTTTGAAGTCACGTGATGTATATGCCCTTCACCACCAACAATTAAGTGCAATTTTTGGTTTGACTAATTTACGAATGCTCACAAAAGCAAACATAGAGTAACGAAAAAAAATCCGATTATTCAAGCTTATAATAGAAAATAACAAGTCTTGTAAGTGTAAATATCATATTTAAAGTGTACACAATTATTTAGATATCACTACGCCAATATAGCACTGCACCGCGCAATTACCCTTTGTAAATTGTAACCCTTTTTTCCCTCTCGGCAGAGATGTAAACATCCACTCGCCCGCTAGCATAAGCGAGTGGAATGAAGGATCGGCTTGTACGAAATTCTAGGCGCTAGTCCATACATATTCGTTCATGTCCTTATTCATAAAGATAGTATGCATTGCTAAGCCTTTTCTTTCTCTTTCTCTCAGTCCATCTATTCCTTCGACAACGATTAACGATGACTTGCATTTTGGATAGGTGCTTTCGACAAGGTCCGCGTCTAAAGAAACAAATTTCATCAAATGATTTGAGCGCTTTAAATCACTTGTTTATAAAGCGTTTTGAATACTTTGATTATAATAGGCAGAACAAATAACGAATAAATCTTGCAAGAAATCGATCATTTCTTTCGGCCAAAATCAGATAAATGACCCGCGGATATTGGTTGTTACAACATAACTGATTCATCCTTTTATTCTAAATTTGTATTACACAGTTCAAAATTAGATTTTGACAGTTTGTTCGTTATGATTTTGACGCGATTCAAGATTTTGACTCGATTATTTCGTTCATAGAGTTGATTACTAACAGATGACTAAGTTGATGATGGAAAGAACATTAACAAGTTAAGTTAAGCTAAAACATGCACAGGCAGGCGAGTGTTTCATTAGGATAAGTGCAACACTCAATTCCCAATCCGGCTTGCCCTTTAACAAATCACAACCCATCCCACAATATAAAAACTCTGCAGCAGACGAATTAAAAAAAATCTGAGCAAAGATACAGAAAATCACATTCATTGGAAGTGTAATCATTGAATATAGTTGAACACATTGTTGCAAAAGGAGAAAGCTTGTTATGAGCAATTTCTTCTTCTGCATCAATGTTTTCAAAAGTCGTCGGCTGCAATTACGTATGCAAGTGGGAAAGGTTTAAATAAGAAACACTTTTTCAAATGATAGTCAGTTGGCTATTCTAGTATATAATGTCCGTCTTAAATAATAATGACAAAACTTTCAAAAAACAAGAAAAAGATTTTTTACAATTTAATTGAAAACATATTTAATCAAAGTTGGGAAAGTTGTCCCTTTCCGTGCTTTTTTTATGAGAGTTCAAATCACAAGCAAAACTTATGGGACAGAGTTGACAAATAACACATTGACACAATTTCAGATTTAGGCTTTGTTTCTGTCAAACTGCTGAAGAAGACAACACTGAGACACACATTTTGATTAAAAGTTTATTTAAAAAAAGGAATAATTTTATTTATGATAAATAACATTACAATGATGGTGTAGAAAATACATGTCAACAATACATTTTTCAATTTGTACATTCATTGCACAGACCAAATCTTAGCAAGTTTGAAATAATGGACCTCTCAGCACATTTTTTTCTCAATTCATTACTTCTTGGCAGGATATTACTGCTAAAATTGATGATTTTTTTTTATTTTTGGCCGGATTGCTTTAGCAATTCCGGTCTATAGATTGGCGATGTCTGTCTCTCCGTCTGTCTGTTCGTCAACATTTTGGTTAAAGTTTCAGGTTGAGGCAAAATCTCAGCACTGGAAAGGGTTACACACTTGAAACTTTGCCTGAAGGTAACCGGTAAAATAAATATTCATATATGCACTTCTGTATCTCTTCTTAAACGATCGCAATTCTACCTTCAGTACTTTGTACTTTGATTTGTGAATTGGCATTATATTTGCCAGTTTCCATTCTGACGGTAATTTGGATTGTTCCATTGATTGGTTGAAAAGGATTGTAAGTGGTTCCACCAAGTGTAGTGATGTTTCTTTTATTACTTTAGGGTGTATCTTATCATTTCCTGGAGATTTTGTATCCTTAAGTTTATCTATATTTTTTGTTATGGAATATTTGTTGAATATCACGTGATCTAGTTTACAGCACAAGGTCTTTGTACAGTGTGTCAAAAGTCATAACAGAGCGGAAAGCGTGGGGAAGCTCTAATAAGACGTCCCGAGTTCGATTCCAATTCGAAGCGGTCATGGGGGAATGGCCTTGCACAAGGCACATGTCCTAGCCAAGCACCTGTTTGTTACATAACGATCACGAATAAAGTGTTCTATTGCTGTGAAATGAATGATATTATGTTGAACACGGTGTAAAGTCACTGTACGGTTATACAATCAAACGGCATAACGTGTTTTTGCGAACTTGCTACATCGAATCAGATAATTTTGTACCGCCAAAATAGTTCTATATCTAACGAGTGAAGGACAAAACCCCTGTGGGACATAAACCCTGTGGGACAAAACCCCGTCGGACAATACACCCATGGGATAATACCCCCCTAGGATTTTAACCCATTGTAGAAAACCCCCATGAACATTATAGAATAATAAAGTTTTTAATAAATACTATCCCTCCATCCGACTAACTCTAATAAACAACTTCCCGATTTTGAGTGCCGTAAGAAAAGATGGCGTGAACAGATAAAGTTTTCTTCCTTGAATTTGTAAACAGACGAAATTGTTCTTCAGTCTAAAACATATACTGCCTCACTTTTTGAGTATTTTTAAAACTGGATATCGCTTATGTAAGAACGTTCCTAAAGTAAACGTGTACATTTTCCCATGGAAGGACTCATACTGTATTTAAGGGACATGAAAAGACGCCGTGTCACGATACAAAACATATGGCTGAAACGTGATACATCAGCAATAAAGTTATATATCTAATATAGATTTGATCTCACCTTTCGAGTCAATATATTGAACTGCATATCACCTTTGAGGAACCTCCAAAATCACAGGAAATCGGTTTTGAGATATGTCGACGGAAAGTGTCACACTAGCCGGAATGTTCTATCTTTAATACAAGAATCTAAATTGGATATCATCTTCGATGATCTAAGAAAAAACTTGTCAAAAACAGATGTTTCGATTGAAAGTGTTAAATATCAGCAAAATTAAGCTCTTTCTTTAATAAAGAAACTCAACCGACTAAATCCTTTTAACTGAATATCATATGTTACGGAACATCGTTAATACGTACCAAGAAGTCAAGACATAGACAGAAATGTGCCATTCCACGAGCAAACCACTAGTATGGCCTTTCCACACAGGCTTATCCGGGACGACACATTCCGTCTCAAGGGGATAGATGTATAGAGTTATGAATCCTGCAACAGAAAATCCACAGGAGACAACCTAGAAAGATAAAACTCCTTGCATCAAATAAGGATACCATATACACATTCGTTACAAATAGTCATCTTTAGGTCGAGATCAGTGTACAAACATCAATCCTTCATTTGTCAGGGCGAGTAAATGACATTTAGCCTGAATTCAAAACATGTTGGGACAGAAAACAAGACAATCTTCTTTACTTCTTTTTACAACAACAGTTTTAGAAGTTATCTACCGCTATGAACTAAAGTGTCAAACATCGACTGCATCAGTAAACGTTACAGTTTTAGAAGTTGTCTACCGCTATAAACTAAAGTGTCAAAAATCGCCTGCATCAGAACATGGTACAGTTTTAGAAGTTGTTTACCGCTATAAACTAAAGTGTCAAAAATAGCCTTCATCAGTAGGCGGTACAGTTATGGAAGTTGTTTACCGCTATAAACTAAACTGTCAAAAATAGCCTTCTTCAGAACATTGAACAGTTTTAGAAGTTGTTTACCGCCATAAACTAAAGTGTCAAAGATCGCCTGCATCAGAAAATTGTACAGTTTTAGAAGTTGTCTACCGCTATAAACTAAAGTGTCAAAAGTCGCCTGCATCAGAACATGGTACAGTTTTAGAAGTTGTCTACAGCTATAAACTAAAGTGTCAAAAATAGCCTTTATCAGTAAACGGTACAGTTTTAGAAGTTGTTTACCGCTATAAACTAAAGTGTCAAAAATCGCCTGCATCAGAAAATGGTACAGTTTTAGAAGTTGTCTACTGCTATAAACTAAAGTGTCAAAAATAGCCTTCATCAGTAAACGGTACAGTTTTAGAAGTTGTTTACCGCTAAAAACTAAAGTGTCAACAATCGCCTACATCAGAAAATGGTACACTTTTAGATGTTGTCTATCGCTATAAACTAAAGTGTCAAAAGTCAGTTATATAATAAGCCGAAGGAGAAATACAACACCATGATGAATTGAAATACATCACTTTTATACAACGAATAGACATGCCCAAATTTCCACACAGCATTTAAAATGATTAATTTGCATATGAATGACACTTTGGGAAAACCAACCTAAGCGATAGTGTGACAAGTCTGGATACACATCTGCATGTGTTCCATACAAAAAGGCTTCGACTAATTGCTGATGTTTAGGCGTTACTTTGAATATTCTATGACTTATAGTCGTACAATGTAGACCCTGAACAATTTGCGTGGATGTGCAAGTTTATAGGGACCTACATTGCACTGCCAAACGTGCCATTAGGTTGTTTTCTTCTTATTACCGCTCGTATATAGTAAGGTCGACCTTGTCATATGCTATTACTGGCCAGTAAATTATGAGGAGCTTGAATTTGACGTGAACGAAAATTTTCGTTTGTATAGCTTTGATAATATAATATATTTCAAAAATAAACTATTTAAGACAAAACAGTGTGTATGTGTTGAATTATTTACCCAAAATGGGAGGAGCTTGAATTTGATGTGAACGAACATTTTCGTTTGTCAATCATATAATATATCCAAAAAACGATTTAACTTTTTCGCTGCCAAATGCAATTAAAGGCTTTTGCAAACAATACAGATTCAAGTGAGACAGCCCGTAATGAGCTGTCTTTCCTGAAATCTGCACTGCTTGACACTTGGACAATCAATTTCACCAACATTTCTGTTCGAGGAAACATGGAATGGTCCAATTTTCAACATGATAGATTCTACAGTAAAAGAGTTAAGACACAAAAGTGTAAATTTGTGGATTTATTCGCCAAAAGTTATAGCTGAAACTTGATATCTGTGATGTCCAAATTTCAATAATAATGTAGTCTAATCAACGTATTCATACATTGCTTCTTTTAAGAGCGTCGAAAACTAATACTTCAGACATGTGTCTCTTACATATTTCAACCCTTTCCCACATATAATAAATCTGCAACAGACGACTTTGAAAGTATCAAGTCAAAAATATAGAAAATCTCTATTAAAGATAGCATGATTTCAAAAGTCGTCTGCTTCAGGCGAGTCAGGAAGTGTCTACATGAGGCAAAGGGTTAACTAACATACCCTTTTCAAAATACGAAAAATCTACAGCAGCCGACTTTGAAAACATCGATGCAAAATCATGATAAATTATAAAAATGAATGTGAACAAAAAGCTAAAACCATTGGTGCAAACGGAGCATTTGCTCGTTTTGAGCACTATCAACTTTTGTCACAATATTTTCAGAAGTCGGCTGCTGCACATGCGTAAGAAAACGTCTGTATAAGTGAAAGGGTTAAGCTCCGTCTTCAAACTGCCAAAATACTATAGTCTGGTCCGCGTTTGTCATATGAGTCGTTCTAAGAGATAAAACCCATTATGGACTATCGATACAGATAAGCGTGCGCAGTCCGTGCAAACTAATCCGGGACGACACATTCCGTCTCAGGGGGATAAAGATAAAGAGTAATGATTCATGAAACAGAAAAAAACAAATTCCCTCAGAGACAGGCATTGTGACGCCTCTCTAGCAGACAACTTTTTAAAAACATTTAAAAACATTGTGACAAAAGGAGAATTTGCTCACAATGAGCAATTTCTCCTTTTGCAACAATATTTTTGTCTTTATTTATATTATTTTAAAAGTCGTTTGCTTCAGATTTGTCAACATGTGTCTATATGCGGGAAATAGTTTATCAGCCATCTTAAATGGTCTACATCCGTATACACAGGATATTGGATTATATACATGGTGCTTCCTTTAACCCTTGCCATCATACAACATATCCGCAGAAGACGAATTTAAAAACATTAAGACCACAGATGGAAAGAGTCCATTATGGAAAATAATAAAATATTTATCATAATTCAAACGAGTTTAAATCTTTGTGACATAAACTTGGTCATAAGAAGCATTTTTTTCTTTCCTTTTTGTCACAATGTGCTAAAAATGTCGTCTGCTGCAAATGCGCCGTAATGCGTCTACGGTGTGAAATACCGTCAGTCAAATAAAAGTTTCTGCGATAGATCCCACTTCTGTGTATACAATAGTGTGCTTTCAACTCAAACATAAGACAGTGGTACAGAGGTAGAGCGTCGGCCTCTCGTATCAAAGGTCACTGGTTAGAGTCCTGTGATCAGCGGGTCCTGATTGTCGGATTTTTCCACACGATCGGCACGAGTACTGGTTAAGTCTCCAGGAAGCAGACATCCAACGTGATTAATATAAGCTGAAAACTTGCTTCGCAATCGATGTAAAATAAATAATGTTTAAATTTAACTCAAACATAACATAATGTATTTAGTAGGGATGGCAAAGAATACCAAAATTAGTATTCGAATATTCGATCACAAAGTATTCAAATATTCGACCCATTTGTGCAAGCTTTGCCAACAAAGAGTTTATAAATGCGTTCTTCGCTGTAAAGTTATCTTACTGTTGTCTTATTTTGTTCAAATTCCAGGACTCGCATTTACATGTCCGTTAAACCCGTGAATTGGAAAGAAAACAATATTAGTGAAAAATTCGTCAGTAAAGTGCTCAGATTTTAAATAATTGATTACTTGCTTCTTGTATGTTTTTACGAAACATTTAGTTCTGATTTCCATGTATACAACTGATATACTGTTGAAAATGACATGAACTGTACTCAATTCGCAAATCTTTCCATAACATGACAAATCGGTCAACGACCGTTGTGAAGGGTGGATTTTGTTATTTGAGTAGAAATGTGGCACTGTCCATTAGGAGCAATTTTACCTTTCTCTTCTTGTTTTATAACTGAAATATTGTTGAACATGGGCACGAAATATTCCCAGTACAAGATTGCTAATCATAAATATGAAATCGGATAATTTCACGGCCAAACCGACGGATTTGTCTGATTGATGTATAATTCAATAACAACGTAACTACATGTTATACAAGTTGAAGTAACGATGTTTTGGAACGAAACTATCGATATGGTAGCGTTCACTTTAATAGCTTTAGGCAAGGATTATCAGTTTGACATGTTATCTACAGTATTGACACTATACAATCAAAGTACTGAAAGTACTGAAATGCGGGGGATTTTGGCTCTATAGCGTTAACAATATTTTCCTTCAATTTGACCTAGTGACCAACTTTTTGACCCAACATGACCCACGTTAGAACTTGACCTAGATATTATCAAGAAAAACATTCTGATAAAGTTTCAACATGTATATGAAATAGGTTGTTTGATAATATGGATAGTGATGGATATGATCAGACCTTGAAAATGATCATCTTCCCAGTGCCATTATTGTTGCTCAACTTCAAGTTAATTTTTCTGATTGTTATTGAAAATATTTTTGAAAGGGGTACAGGGAGTGAATAACTGTTCTCATAAAATGTTTTCACTAGAAGCCTGGATATTAATGTGATAAGCGTTACATTTAGACAACTCTGATGATTCCCCACAACATAATGGTTTCATGTATGAATTGTTAGGTTTAGTTGCTTCTTTCAAAACATGTTCCTGCTGAAATTTGAATTCAGAACTCTTGTTAATACAAGTGTTTTACCATTAAACTACAGTATGTGTTTTAACTTTTAGAAGCAGTTTATGAAAATATGTGTAATTTCATTACCAGTATGTAAAATAAAATCAAGATTCCTTATACAATGAATACCAGTTTTTACCATGTTTAATGTATAGTTTAGACAATTTCACACAGGAAAATGGAATTCACAACATATTACACAGAAAACAGATACATTTCAGTTATATCAGAGGATAGAACACTTATGTGAGGTCAATGGGTGACTTATTACTGAAATTAATTGTGAACTGCCTTTAAGGTTGTATAATATAGCCTTTTCTGTTCAAAAACAGACCACTGCTTCTAGTCTTACTTTCATATTTTGACAAAGACTAGGTCATAAACATATCTGCTTTCCCTGCTAAACTGTACAATGTAAAAATAATAATATTTATTCATCATTTGCGTTACGATAATAGAATGACGTCATATTATAGAGATTTGGATTTGTAACTTCCGGTTAGTCAGTAAAACCTTATCAGTATTTATTTGAACTCATTTTAAAAATAGAGTACGAGTGTTATTACACGCAAACTTGTGCTCGTTCCTTTACCGAGTACGTATGATCATATTTAATTATTTCCTCTTGAAGTTTATTTTGTTTCGATATTTACCTTTCATCCAATCAAAACGTTGGAGTATCGTAAATGCATCGAAAAATCCACTCTGGAATTTCTGGATTGACGGTATAGTAATCACATTACCTATTGACGGGAAATATTGGTTCTCTCTTCTAGCGACCCTTAAAGTCAGTCTTTGTTTCTGTCCGTTTGTTTGTTTGTTTGTTTGTGGCAAGCGTAGTGCCAAAAACTATTAAGCGGATTTCGACCAAACTTGGTAGGGATGAAGGGTCTAGGCTCTAGTTGTAGTATGGTCGCCATAGAAACCACCGGTGCTATGGAAACGGGCGAAAGACGCTTTTCCTGCGAAAACTATCTCCTCCCACAGTTTTTCGAATTTAGAAACCACTGGGTGTGCGTTGTGTAGCCCATCAGTTGCTACACCGAATGATCGTCCCGATTTTTGATCCATCTCTTCGTTTCCTTAATATTTGAGTTGCCGTAAGGGGTACCATTTCCGCGGAAAACACAGACACGTCAAAACTAAATATATCGACACAAAAAGAAATGGTTTCCTATTACCTGATCGCTGATTGGCTAAAAATCCGGACACGACCAAATATCGACCAACCAGAGAGCACTTCACATAGCCATTACAACTTCCGTTTCCCGTACTTTTACACGAGGAGAAGAAATATTCAAGTGAATTTGACGCTGTTCTCGCGACAACTCGATAGCTTGTTTCATTATTCGTGCGGTGTCGTGAGAGTAGAGACAAGAGAGAACCATCGTCGCAGTATGCTTGTCGATTTGTGTACCCGTATAAAACTTAACAATTTGACCAATATATTAAAAGAGGTAACTCTGTTCCCCAGTCTAGTCATTGTGTACAGGTTAATCCCCTTTACATATAATCTATATAACACAACATCTTCCCCTTTCCTAAGATTAATAGATTGTCCCTGTATTATAACTCTTACAAAACCAGATTTAAATGCATAACAATAATTATTGAATCTAATGCACAATTAACATCAGAACAAAAACATATAAATCAACTCAACTCTTAACCCATATGGCCATAAAGTGATCCTTCCTGGTAATTTCACTTGTCTACTTGGTCTAGACTTTACTATTGGTTCTTCCATTTGAAAACTTTCTTTCTCTGAAATGCACACATTTTCAGACACAGACTCGTACTCTATATTTGAATTATTCTCCAAATCAGGAGGTTTTTTTTCCGAATGCTTTTCAATCTTCATTTGACTAAACTGTACAACTTGATCCCTTTTTTCTATCAATGTACATGTATATGTTTTAGGATGAAATGGTGTATCAAAATTATTACTCTGTTTCCGTGTAACTGATACTGAATTCCCCTCTTATAAATAGATTCCTTTTCATGTCTGTATTGACTTTAGAACGATATTTGGAAAAAGTATCTCTGTCACGAATTTCTTCGTCGAGGCTACTTATCCCAAATTGTTCAATTTGAGGTAATTTAGTACGCAACTTTCTCCAAAACATTAATTCTGCTGGCGATACTCCAGTTACATTATGTGGAGTAGCCCGGTAAGTCAAAAGATGTGTTCGAATCTCTTTCATCCAATCTTTTGACTGACCATGTGCTATTTTAATTCTTTTCATCAAAGACCTTTTTTGTCGTTCTACTTCACCGTTCGCAGATGGATGTAATGGCGTAGTATTGCGATGACTAATCCTATTTTCACCAAGATATGTCTAAAATTCATCAAACCTAAATTGGGGTCCATTGTCAGATGTAATTGTATATGAAAGACGATGCCTAGCGATAATATGTTCTAATGACTCTTACTAGTCACATCTTTTAATATGTCTTTCTCAACAAATCTACTGTAATAGACGACAACTACAAAAACATAATGACCAGTTAAATATGGCCCGAGCAAATATATTGCTAACTCTTGCTAAGCTCAGTTGGCAAACTTGTTGGCTGTAATGGTTCGGGCTTCACCATTGCAGACACAATCTGACAACCGTGACATATCTTAACATATTTATCAACATCCTTTAGTTCTCAATTGCTGTTTAGTCCCAACAATTACTAAATGACCCCGATGTGCCAACTCCACACATTTCTGTCTAAGACTATTTGGAATAATTACTCTTGTACCTCTAAGTACCAAATACCCTAATTTACATAGTTCATTCCGAAGAGGATACTATGAAGCACATTCTTTTGACTCCTCCCACTAGACAGAGTCAAGAACATGTCTCAATATTATTAGCTCTTCATCCTTTTTGGAAGCTTCTTCAACTTCTCTTGTACTCAAAGCTGTAGAAATTGCTTCTTTTACCACTAAATTAACAAGTTCTTCTGCCTCATTCTCTAGTTAACTTTCTTCTTTTGACATACCATTTGGAATCAATCTAGATAATCTGCAATGTTTTCTTTCCCTGGAGAATACAGAACCTTAGATTTATAGGGTATAAGCCTCATAACCCAACGTTCTATATTCGCCTTTGGTTTCGATATTGGCCCATAAATGACTTTTAGAGGCTTGTGATCACTAATCAACTCATAAAAATCAATACCTAACAAATATAATTTGAATTTCTCACGTCCCCAAACAACGGCTAATGCCTCTTTCTCTGTTCTTGAATAACTTTGTTCTATATCAGACAGAGATCGACTTGCATAACTTATGACTTGAAATTTCCCTCATCATCAAAGTCTCACGTTTTGTGGCAGGAAGTATTTTACTTGAGACTCATGACCGGTTCAAACGAAACTTTGCTTAGCACATGTAGGACCGCAGTAATCTTTAAAACATAAGACTATTGTTTCAATGATCTTTGGCATTTTTACTTCTATTTTTACACATATCACCATTGTAATACATATGTGCAGATCTCAGCTCGCCCAAACACCTTGCTTTTACTGAGAGTGCAAACCTATTTTTCAAGTTTGACTTGTTACATGGAAACATTGTCTTAGTGAATGGGGCTTTATAAACCTGCCTCTCCATATAATTAGCAAGATGTATCAAGTCTTTTAAGCTAATAACAGTGTTCTCTTCACATTTATTTACACCTTTATGACCTTTACTGTCACCGTCACCTGTAACATGTGTTATTTTTAGATCGTGAGATATTTGGCGCGCATATAAATTATAGTATATACCAATATATGTACATTTTTCACATTTAAGCCGTTCGCGCCGGACTAGACCCAACTTTTGGGAATTAGCACTGTCAAGAACCAGAATACCATTACAATTTATGCTCAACTGTGCATGTATCTTTATTTCAGAGTTAAACATCAGTTGCACCTTAGCTGGACAGTACAGTTTATTTGTGTATGAGTTGGGGTGATATGTATTGTTGCGGGCAACACCAAACTCATCGATAATACCAGCCACTTTCCCAGATGGCCGCAAGGGACGTACAATTATTTCAGAACCATCAACATCAAGAAAGGTGAATATACCCAAATGTCTTTTGACACGAGCCTCAAAGGCATGTTTAGTACATCTCACATACTTTGTTTGTACTTTTTCTATACTAAAACCATGTTTTTGACCCCTATTTAAACCTGGCACACCTTTCTGAAAGCCAATTGACTTGCACTGCCTTTTACGGGCCATCTTTAACTCAATTTCCACGTCAATTACAATACAAAAGCAACAGAACACAACTAATATAATAAAAATGTGTCAGGAAGTTATTTTAAGCAGTGTTAGATTTCACACATCAATGCAGTCACCGGTAAAGGTGTCAAAAAAACTTAATTATGCACCTGGCTGGCCAGTATTGCTATTAAATTGTTTGAAATATATAAATGCTTGTTTCTTAACAAAAAGTTTGTAGAAAAACATCAAAAAGCATTTAGAACAGGATTTTGCTGGAAAAATATCCTAGCAAATGTTATATTTTTCTCCCCTAAAGATTGATGTTTTCAAGTTGTTTAGACTTCTCCGTTAGTGTTGCATGGCCCAAATCATGCATAAATATGAAGTTCGTTCATGTCTATAAATAATGGACACAGTTTAAACTTAATATATAACGCGTTTCTTATTTTTTCATCTAAGACCTATATGATGCGCGATATCCCAAAACTGGCCAGACTCAAGCCGCAAAACCGAGGTTTCGGCCGGTATAGGAAAATTGAAATTTCTTTGAAAATAATTGCCTTACTGTCCTAACTTTGGCTTTTTTGCTTTCAATATAGATAACACTTTGCAAATAATGGCAAGAAACTCCTCCTTGAGCAAAATCTTTGTCTTATAGATCAAACTACGCTAAATATATCCTCGGGCCTCTTTGATCTACAGAGCCGTAGTCCGTAAACAAAATTTTGTTTGCCTAGAAGTGGTTGTACATATGGCCCAGACTGCATTGGATATGTGACAATGGGTGTAAATTCTTTGTAAATATGTAGAGGATGAACTGGAACTGTTTGATTTGATCATTTTAGGTATTTTGACCTTGTGTGAAAGTGAAAGTAGAGGATGTGGAAACCCAGTTTCAGCCTAGCTGGATTGTGGCAAAAAGGACGATCCCCATCTTCACAGAGCGAGTTCTTTCTTGCATAGTGCATGCCCCCACATTTTCTATGGATTATTTTAAAGGTAAGAAGTATTTCTTTTCATATGGTATTCTACCTGGGAAACGCTTAGAACGTGTGACAAACGAGGGTTGAAGCTGGTTGATTTACATTTAAACAAAGAAGGAATTTATTTGGTGTATTGTGACCTGGATACAATATCGGAATGCTGTAATTGCTCCAACATGAACAATATCTTCCTATCCAACAATATCTTTACTTTGAACTCCTATCTCATTTGCTCGTTTTTAATTTGTAATTATAAAAGCTTTTGATAAGGGTACAGGAAGTAAATAACTGTTCTCATAAAATTCCACTAGAAGCATGGATAATAATGTGATAAGCGTTACATTTAGACAACTCTGATGATTCCCCACAACACAATGGTTTTATGTATACATTGTTAAGTTTAGTTGCTTCTTTCAAAACATGTTCGTGCTGAGATTTAAACTCAGAACTCTTGTTAAAACGGGTGCTTTACTATTAAACTACAGTATGTGTTTTAACTTTTAGAAGCAGTTCATGAAAATATGTGTAATTTCATTACCAGTATGTAAAATAAAGTTTAAGTATTTATTTGATACAATCAGGAATGTAGAGTGCAATTCTAGATTCCTTATACAATGTATACCAGTTTTTACCATGTTTAATGTATAAATTAGACAATTTCACAAAGGAAAATGGAATTCACAATATATTACACAGAAAACAGATACATTTCAGTTATATCAGAGGACAAAACCCTTATGTAAGGTCACTAGGTGACTTATTACTGACATTAATTGTGAACTGCCTTTAAGGTTTTATTATATAGCCTTTTCTGTTCAAAAACAGACCACTGATTCTAGTCTTACTTTCATATTTGGACAAAGTTAGATCATAAACATAGCTGCTTTTCCAGCTAAACCGTACAATGTAATAAAATAAATAATTGAAATTGGATGCAATTTTGTTTGTTTGCTACATTTACTGCAATATATATAAGCAGACATCGAGCGTGATTAATATAAGCCGAAAGCTTGCTTTGCAATCGATGTAAAATAAATAATGTTTAAAAAAATGTATATTTATTGATGAAAGCCTTAAGGCCAATACAACTGGACAGTCGAGGATATGATATTTTAGCTGTTTTCTTGAATGGGGCAATATTTGACAGGACGGCTTCGGCTTTAAATGACAAGCTTCAAGGGTGCGAACTTACTGGGGTACGAAGCTACTGTACTTCATACACTATGAGTATAGGCGGTACATATTTCGGGTACACATCTATTAACTTTTGTAATCGGTAGATCATTCTCCGTGATCTGCAGTAAGACCCTTGCTTGCAGCACTATCAGTGATTTGATTATAAGTTATTTACAATTTCTACCGTCTTACAGAAATTTGTAACTTCCGGTTAGTCAGTAAAACCTTATTAGTATTTATTTGAACTCATTTTGAAAATAGACGACGAATGTTATTACACGCAAATTATCACATATAAATTACTTGTGCTCGTTCCTTTACCGAGTACGTATTATGGTATCTAATTATTTCCTCTAGCAGTTTATTGTTATTCGATATTCTTTTTGCCATCCAATCAAAACGTTGGAGTATCGTAACTGCATCGAAAAATCTACTCTGTACACAATTTTCGGATGGACGGTATAGCAATTTTCATACATATTACATGTTGACGGGAAAAATCGATTTGTTTACCCGTATAAAACTTAACCATTAAGGGAGGTAACTCTGTTCCACTATCTAGTCATTGCGTACAGGTTATTTCCCTTTACATATATCTATATAACACAACATCTTCCCCTTTCCTAAGATTAATAATATAACCCTTACAAAAGATTATTTTAAATGCATAACCAGACTTATTTGAATCTAATGCACAATAAACATCAAAACAATAACATAAAAACCTCAATTCTTAACCCATAAAGTGATCCTTAAAGGAGACGTGAAACCGATTCAACAAAGACAACGAAACTTAATAACTAAGAGGTTCTTATTTCATAGAAACTGGTGCTTCAGTCGCGACTAAACTATTTCCACTATGAGGGGTGTTATAGACGATTGAAGTTGTGTTTACTGTTTCTCACGCACCCCCAAATTTAATAAGATATTTTTTAACAAGCGCTCTCAAACCGAAAGTGACGTAAATCCAGACCCCATTCTTAAAAAACCCATTGGAGCTGATAGAGATAAATACGGTTATTAGAGGGTGATCAATATGCTATTTTGGTAAGACATGATCCAGGTCAGATTCAAGTTTATTTATATTAACCAAGACTACAACAAGACCGAATCAATTCTGATGATTAAAGTCATAGTGACCAATTTCCACCTTTACCACTCTGTTTTCAACTCTTTTTTGCCATGATTCGTAATAATAATTTTCAATATTTTTGTCTTATGTGGCAAGTTAAACAGACAATTAGATTTACAGTAATCCACTGTGTGTTTTTTGCAGACTGTGGGAGATGAGTCCGAAAGGTTATTCCTTCATGTGCAGTAAAGAAAATAAGAGACAGTTGGCCTTCAGAGGAGTACACTGGTTTCAAATACAGCAGACATTACTGATAAGGAATCTGATTAGATTACACAACAATGAAATAAAAACTTAATATGTCAGTCACTTTTAATAATTAACATACTCTAGAGAATAGAATAGTGGTAAAAGCTAATTGTCTGCAATAGTTCATCATGATCTTTAACCATTTCCCACATATAGACGTTTTCTGATGCCACTGATAAATATTGTTTCAAAATGAGAAATTGTTCATTATCAGCAATTTTTCCGTTTTCCGCAATGTTTTCAACCTTTTTTAGTAATTATACTACCACTTACAAAGATTTTTCACATTTTAATAATTTTAAAAGGAAAGTTCACTTTCAGATTGATGACATGATGATAAAATTTGATTGATTTCAGATTGATGAATTTAAATTGATGAATTTAAAAGCAATTTAAATGCTTCTATATGAGAACCTGCAAGGGGATATTATACACTCTTTACATCTTATGGGGCAGGAGTTTCTATCCTATGGGCAATAGTATTAACCATTTCCCTCATATAGAAGCTTTCGGACGCCTCTGCAGTAGACAGCTTTTTGAAAACATTGCTACAAAAGAAGAAATTGCTCAAAACGAGCAATTTCTTCTTTCGTCACCATGTTTTCAACACTATTCAATTATCATCCTTTCGTTTAAAGGAATTTTTCTTTGCTTTTGCCCTTACTTTTTTTAAAGTCGCCTGCTGTAAATTTGTTATATGTGGGAAAAGGTTAAAACAAGATTAGAACCTGAATGGATTTGGGGCATTGCCAATTTGTTAGACCTACTTCATCAGTTTTATGATATAAAATAACATTATACAGTTCAAATAATTTTAAAAGGAAAGTTGACTTTCAGATTGATGACATAACTGCTAACAATGTCAAGATTGGTTGGATGTTTAACGCCACTTTCAACAATTTTGTGAAATTGCTTATTATGAGCCATATTCTTATAAGATGTTTTCAAAAGGTGTTCAGGTAGTTAACATTTTACACTTTCGCACATACAGCAATTTTGCAGCAGAAGACTTTGAAAACATCTGAACAAAAATGTGAAAAATCTTTGTAAGTGGTAGTATAATTACTTAAAAAGGTTGAAAACATTGCGGAAAACGGAAAAATTGCTGATAATGAACAATTTCTCATTTTGAAACAATATTTATCAGTGGCATCAGAAAACGTCTATATGTGGGAAATGGTTAAAGAACATGATGAACTATTGCAGACAATTAGCATTTACCACTATTCTATTCTCTAGAGTATGTTAATTCTTAAAAGTGACTGACATATTAAGTTTTTATTTCATTGTTGTGTAATCTAATCAGATTCCTTATCAGTAATGTCTGCTGTATTTGAAACCAGTGTACTCCTCTGAAGGCCAACTGTCTCTTATTTTCTTTACTGCACATGAAGGAATAACCTTTCGGACTCATCTCCCACAGTCTGCAAAAAACACACAGTGGATTACTGTAAATCTAATTGTCTGTTTAACTTGCCACATAAGACAAAAATATTGAAATTTATTATTAAGAATCATGACAAAAAAGAGTTGAAAACAGAGTGGTAAAGGTGGAAATTGGTCACTATGACTTTAATCATCAGAATTGATTCGGTCTTGTTGTAGTCTTGGTTAATATAAATAAACTTGAATCTGACCTGGATCATGTTTTACCAAAATAGCATATTGATCACCCTCTAATAACCGTATTTATCTCTATCAGCTCCAATGGTTTTTTTAAGAATGGGGTCTGGATTTACGTCACTTTCGGTTTGAGAGCGCTTGTTAAAAAATATCTTCTTAAATTTGGGGGTGCGTGAGAAACAGTAAACACAACTTCAATCGTCTATAACACCCCTCATAGAGGAAATAGTTTAGTCGCGACTGAAGCACCAGTTTCTATGAAATAAGAACCTCTTAGTTATTAAGTTTCGTTGTCTTTGTTGAATCGGTTTCACGTCTCCTTTAAGGATCACTTTATGGGTTAAGAATTGAGGTTTTTATGTTATTGTTTTGATGTTTATTGTGCATTAGATTCAAATAAGTCTGGTTATGCATTTAAAATAATCTTTTGTAAGGGTTATATTATTAGTCGCCGGGCAGAAGCCCGCGACTTCTATTTTTAATAGGTTTTCGGAAATCACATGGGAGGGGGGGGGGGGGGGGGGGGGGGGGGGGTATTATTTGCGTTTATTTAAAAACACTAAGTTATGACACATCTAAAATGAAATAAATATTCCGATGTTTTAAGTATGTGCAGTTTCTTTATTTTGACTGGCATTTACGTTTTTGTGTTTTATTTACGAAGACAATACAGTCCCTATTAGCTAGACTGGGATACTTTATTTTCATAAACTATGTAATCAAAAGGCGATAACTACAAACCTTTACGTCGCACAGTCAAATTTGTTTAGATACGCGCACCTGCTTGCAGAGACTACCGATATGAAAATCACGTTGAATTCTCCTTTTAATAGATCAGTATCAACATAAACTGGTAACAGAAACAAAAATAAGAAATATTTTATGAAAATATTACTCAAATATAAGCCTGCTTATCGGTCGTGAACGTCGAAACGCCTTTTCCTCAGTTCATG